>VZTF01002852.1:327160-492619 GCA_013397755.1 Cnemophilus loriae | reverse complement strand
AAAAAAAGGAAAAGAAAAAAGAGCGCGCAACACCAAGCCCTGCCCGTGCGGATGATTTCAGGGCTGATCAGCATCACCTAAAGGAAAACTTCGGTGCCTCCCGGGGAGCCGCCGTGCTGTTCCGCCGGGATGCGGGCGCTGGCCGTGTGAAGCGCATCCCGGCGGCGGCGGGAGCGGCCGCGCTCCCCTCGAGCCCCGGCCCTGCCCGGCGCGGACGCGGGGGTGCCGGGCACGGGGCTGCTCGCCTGCCTCGGGCTCCGCGCCGAGATCTGAATCAAAACTGACTGCTTTTTATTTATTGCGAGGAGAGGGGTGCTCTTTCACAGCATCATCTGTTTTGAAGAAAGGAGGGAGGAAGGGGGAGGGTTAACGCTGAAGAAGTAAGTCTTGTCTCCAAAGGAAATGCCTTTTGCGCTTTCCAGATGACCTTTTCTGAAAATGTAGCCTCTCCAGCTGACCGATTTTGGTTTTGACTACAAAGTGTGTGAAACTGATGCCTAAGTGCTCCACAAAGCCCAGGATGTGTGCTTCTGGGATTAGCAATATGGGGCATCTGTTGTCACCTCTCCTCTTGAGCCTGGCGGCAGTTTTTTCCAAAGGTAAGTCTCAATCTCTTCTGTTTCACTGCAGTTTGTTTCTTATTTTGCATAGCCAGCCTTTGTCGCCTGTCTCTGTAAGGCCTTGAGTGCTGATACCCACAATTCGAGACAGAGAGACTAGGGGGGAGCCATGTGCTAGTCAAAAACAGATGATATGATGGGAAATCCTGAGTGGAAGGATCTTTCCTTGGTCGACTACGACAAACAGTCTGCCAGTTTCCTGAGGCGTTTGTTACCTCCTTATTGTACTTTTGATCCGGTAGGAGATGCTGCTGCTGCTGAGCTTGGCTGGTAGCTCAGCTTTGGATTACGAAGGGTTTGTGATACAGAAATTTGAAATCCCCAGAGGTACAAGCTGTTGGAGTTGGCTGCCCCACCGTTATCTTCTGTGCTGTTTTTCAGATTAAAAATCCTGTATCTCAGACTGGCTGGCAGTGTTTTACGGGGCCAGAGAAAGAGGTACTTGGTGAAACATTGAAAAGCTTTGATGAGATGCTGTACCAGGTGTCTGATCTCCTGCATGCCGAATGGAGTTTGAATGTCCTGATGGCATCACTTCAGACAACTCAGTGATTCCTTCTTGGAGCCCTCGAGCTTGTTTACAGTTCGGATCAGAAACCCAGCACACAGACAGTGCACGTATTTCTGTGTGCATTTAGAGCTTCTTCGGAACTTAAAAGTTCTCATCGATGGCCTCAGCCAAAACGTGAATGGATTTTTGCAATACTTAATTTAGATGATTCTGAGCATTCCTGCGAAATATAAATTAGGAGAAGTATACACTTCTGTCGAGCAGATACTGTGCATCAGCAGTTATATTTTGGCAGGAAAACAAAGTTCTCACGTGGTTTAGACTTCAGAGGGGAATAAGAGCATATGCATTTAATCTGTGATTTTGCAAACATACTGGTAAAGAGTCCTGCTTATAAATACCCCTATGAAAAAAGGTATTAGTTATTCCTAACACTCTTGTACACTTCCAGAGATCAGCACTTTTCTTTTTTATTGAGTTATTTTTACTAATTGCTTTGTATCCAGAACTGAACTTATTGACAGAAGGCAAAATACATAGCTGTGTATTTCTGTGGTGGTTCCCTGTATCAAATTCCCTTCTCCTCCTTTTTTCCTTGGAACAGGTAAAGAAAGAAAGGAACAAAATTATAAGTCTTCTCAAATGTTCCCTAAATGCAGTGCCTACGTAAGTCCTGTTCTAAAGTTGCAATTGGAAATGCATTAGCAGCAGGGATTAGAAGCCAGAGTCTTTTCAAGAGATTGCTTCATTCACATTGCACACCAGTAGCTTGTGATTGCCCGGCTAGGTTGTAAATGATGTATTTTATTGTAAGCAATATCATCAGTACTTTGCATAGGCTAACAGTGCAGTAACAGTATGAACGTCTTCGTTCCCTGGCTTTTGCTGTGTTTCAGTTTGCTGCCCTAACCCTGCATTAGCATAGTGCTGGACTGAGATTGCAGTTTATTCCAGGGCTGGAACAAGTGGCATTTCAGTTTTACAGAATACAGCGTTCCTTTTATTGCCAACTCAGCAATTACAGCGTTCATGTGGGATTTCATTCTGAAATGTTACTTACAGCTCTTTTGAAAGATGTATTAGGAAAAATTGCTTCCCCAGAAGGGTTGTCAAGCCCTGGCATAGCTGCCCAGGGAAGTGGTGGAGTCCCCATCCCTAGAGGGATTTAGGAGGCTGAAGATGTGGTGCCTGGGGACGTGCTCAGGGGTGAATGGGGCAGTGCTGGGTTAGCAGTGGCACTCGATGGTCTCGGGGGTCTTTCTGTGATTCCTAAAGAATCCTGTGATTCCATGAAACCAGACCCACGAGATCCCACCAGCATCACTGGGGTTAGCTGTGCTATTGATCTTGCACTTCACGTATCCAAGACACTCCTCCTGTGTGATTGCCAGGGCTGTGCTGCTCAGTAATACAGATATCTACCTTTAGTGCCGTTGTTTATTTTTGCTTTGGTAACAGCCTCCCCCTGCACTGCTATGCCTCAATACACTGAAAAGGCCAGAGTGTTCCAGAGATTTACAGTATGAACTCCACAGTGTGAAAGGTTGATTCCCACCCCCTTCCACGTAGTAAGATGAACAGACGAAAAATAAATCAGGCGTGATTACTACTACAGGGCATGTTTCTTTGATGCTTTTCTGTTGCTAATAGAAAAACTCTCTCATTTATGACACGATGACAAAGTTTTCCTAAAGAGATACAAAAGCTTTTAACATGCAACAGCAATCAGCTGTCTATTGTGCGTAGGGCTGCTGCTGATTACACAGAACCATGGCAACACACCTTGTACTGCACCGTTTCCACATCTTTCAGGTAATAATGTTGAAGATTTGAGAAGAGTATTGTGATTTTGCTTTGCTTTTATCTTGTAAAATGCAGAGCTCCAGCCTGAGAAATGAAATGTTGTTTTCAATAATGAGCTAAAGATCCTACCGCGCCAACTTGTCAGTGATGGTAGAATCCACGTGTGTTAATGCACTCTCAAGCTAATAATGTATCTGTGTGTAAGGGCAGAGGTGATTATGCTCTGGAGCTGGAGTTCTGGGGCAGTTCCATTTCCCAGCTTTGTCTTCAGCAGAGTTTTCTTGAGTCAGTCCTAAGAGGCCAATGCTTACCCTCAGTCAGTTCAGCATTTCGATCTTTGTTATCAAAGGTGAGAAGAAGTTCTTGGGAAATCTTCAGTTGAAAAATAACCAGGTCCTGCTGCCTAATGAAAACAGACTACATACAACAGGCACAATAATGTGGACGTTTTGTTCCCTTGTTTAAATGGAAAATCATCAGCTCCACTGGAGTACAATCAAAACTTCAATACTTTATTGGAGCTCCAGGTTGCATGCCTGGCTTAAGTCCAGAATGAAAACAGCATCTCCTGTAAGATGCCAAACAGTTTTGAGATGTATATTGTGAGAGTAAAGATTGAGGAGCCTTTCGCATTATGAATGTCATCAGATAAAACCAGATTTCATTGATTTCAAATTTCAAGTTTAAGTTGACAGTGAAAAACCAAGTGAATATTTTAGTGACTTTTTCAGCTTGTGTTCTGCCGAGCATTTTGTGTTCTCTGTCATCCTGGGCAGGAATCTTCCTGCAAGTTGCTCTCTAATGACATCTCAGGCCATGGAGCTGCTGGTTTGATTTTCTTTTTCTCTCAGTTTTATTAAGATGGAGGCTTGGCAAGCGTATTAGGCAGGATTTCCTTGTATCCCCTCAGGGTGCTCCCCACAGCTAGAGATGTGCAGAGCACATGTGCAGTGATGCAAATCTCCTGTAACAGCAAAGTGAGCGTGGGGAAACAAGGAAACCAACCCCCCAAATGTCTAGTTTTGGTTCATTCCTCTAGAAAAGTGGTAGTAAATTAGTAATGGGATATAATTCTGTATATGGGGTTAAAATCAGAGGTTGTTTTGTTTGATTTAAGAGGTATTTTTTCCCCCTCCTCCTTGGTGGTGGCTAGTCAGGAGTTCAGGGTTGAACTGCAGTTCGTGTTGACAGACTGTGATTGTGATGATGAGGGACACGTTGTCTTTCTCCAGGTAACAGTGCTGGTGTTACTTGTGGACAGACCCATCCCAGGCAGCTGTTGCTCCAGCTGTGCAGTTGATGTGTATGGAAAATGTGGTGCTTGCTGCTCTCACGTGAGCATAAAGTACACGTGCGGTCAGTAGGAGCTTTTCCTGTAAGCTCTGCCTACGTGCAACAACCCCAAAAGTTTTCTGTAAAACCCCCAAAATAAATTAAATCTTTCCAGCTTAAGGTTCAAGCAGTTCCCTTAAAACCAAAGTTTTTGTGCTCTGTTTCAGCTGTATTGAACTTGAAGTTGTTTGAGACACTGTACAAGGGAAGGGGAAAATAACTTCTACTTCTGCACTCTTGCTGTGTTTCTTGCCACGGAGTACTTGTGGGAAAAGCCCCATTCTGATTCCTTTTCTTTCAGTAAAAATAATAAATTCAGACTAAACAAAAAATTCTACAGCTAGACCCATGTTTTATTTGTCAGCTGCAATACTGGCTTAATGTGATTTGGTTTCTAATATTTCCCTGTAATGTTCTCATTTTTTACTTCTGTCTTTTCTTTTATTAGTTCCTTAGGACTGGCAGGCTCTGTGACACCAACCAATGTTTTAGATATTAATAAAAGCGGCTTTATTCAATCAAGATTGGTTTTATTTAATAAAGGAGAGAATCAAAAGATAATCTGATTTTTCATGCTGCATTCATATTAAATCAAGCTGCTGAGGTGGTTGTGGATGCCAAGTCTGGTGGCAGTCTATCACGGGTCCTGGGATACATAAACATGACTTCAGACAGATTGATTGCAGGGAAGCTGAAGAGGCAGCTGAGATTCATCACAAGTTTGGTTTATAAAGTGGTACATTAAATTACTCGGTTTTCACTAGTCTTTGTAATGTTGCCTGCTGCATTATTAATGGCAGCTCCAAATGAAGTGGATTTTAAGTAGTTCCGAGACATGTAGATAACACTAATTACCCTGAGCAGCTTTAAAGTACATATTTGAGGATGTTAGGCTCCTTCACCCCGGGGGTGAAATGTGGGCACAGTTAACCGGAGAATGAGGATTGGCTTCTTCATGTCCGTGATTTCTTCTTTTATTGAATAGACTTAAATCCAGTGTAAGGTGTTGGTCTGATGGCCCCACAGAGCCAGGGGATTGAAACTCTTCATCTTCCAGAGTACAGCCCGTGTGGTATCTATGCAAACTTCCATTTTCTGCTTTAGTAGTGTGGCTTGAACTGGGCCCAGAGGATGGTGTAACTCACAGCTCTGCGAGGGAAGGAGTTAAATCCATCTATTGATCCGCAGTGGGTGTGATCCCGAGCCCATTGCAGTCAGCAGAGGGGATTTCAGTGCATTTAGCAGGCTTTAATTCAGAGCAGACAGAGTTTTCTGGAGTGGTGTTTTTCAGCCTGTAGCCCACACACCAGTGGTGATTCATAGAACATCTGAGCAGTGTTGTGAAGCCAGTGCCAGAAACCTTCTGCGTGCAAGCGAGAAGAACCGAGGGGAGGAAATAGAAGTGACAAGGCTGCTTTCAGACTGCATCCCGATTCGTGTCTGGGTGTAAACAAAGACCTTTGTGACAATACCAGAACCAGGGCACTGTGTAAGATGCTCTGGATTTCTTTCAGAAGGTTAGATGGCTCTTTTCCTTGCAAGGGCTGAGGAAAACCACTGTAGTGAGACTGACTGTGGTGGCTGGAAGTGTTGCTGTGAGCTGTTTGGTGTTGCCTCAGTGCTTCAGACACCGGCACTGCTGGTGTGAGTGTCTGTAATGCGCTGCAGCAGAGGCTGGCTTAAATCACACTGAGCAGGGGCTCGGTGAGCGGAGCAGGAGGAGCCTGCCAGTCACTTCATGGCATCTGCACTCGGGGTCGCTGACCTGCCTCAGAGCTCAGCTCTGCACACAGGATCCTTGGTTGTTCTCACACCCTCGCTGCTGGGGTTTTTTAATCAAGGTTTCCAGAAAGGTTCCTTGAGGGAGTTTTCAGTGTTGCAGACAATTGTCTCCCTGGAAGTGGCTCAGCAAAAAGCACTTTTGTTTCTTGTACAAACAGTGTATAAAAGGTTGGTAGTGGACTCATCAGTGTTGCCACATTTCCCCAGATTTACGAAACAGAAGGCTTCTTTCCTCCTGCTATAGTCACTTCACCTTCTCACAGACCCATCCGTCTCTGTTTTTAAAGTTACTTTGAATTGGTTTGGTTTGTTTAGCTATTTGGGGTTTTATTTGCAAATAAAGACTTTCCCACAGTGCTGGTAGGATGTTTTGGCTAAAGTGTTTCAGAAATTTGCTATGGTAATGGCTCGTAAGCAAAACAGCCCCACATGTGAAAATGACCATGTAGATTCTAAACTGTGAGAAGGGGAAGGATGTGGAATAATGTAGCTCCTATAAAAACAACCAAAGAAATCAGTTAGCTTGGTATGTATGAAAAAGCAGCAGGGGGAATAATAACAAGTGCCCCAAGCAGAGGTGGGGAAAGATGTCAACACACTCTTTACCCTTGGGGGATACAGCTTTGAGGTAGACTAAGGAGCAGCAGGAGCAGTTCCTCTCAGCTGAACCAGGGTGCTCCACATCTTGTCCTTTGATCTGTTTGCTCTCACGAGAGGCAGGCTGTTGAGCAGACAGTCTGCAGATCTCTTGCTGAGGAGCAAGGCAGATGTCCAGATAATCGCACAGATGAGTCTGCATGTCCTGCATGCTAAAAAAAATCCTCCAAGGCACAGAGTTTAGTCTCATCTAATGCTGAATGGGCTCAGAACCTTGAATTTTGTGGGGCCTCAACATCACTTGCTTTTTATTTGTATTTTTTAAAGTGTAGTTTTATGTCTTCAGGATACATTACGTAAATTCATTGTGCGAGAGGAGGAACCCAAAGCTGGCAGAGGTAACTTCGTCAGTAGTGTCTCTGAATATTGATCTAATCCACAGTATAGGAAAGGAAACAATCCCATTTAGTCTTCAATCCACTCACCAAAGATTCTGGATTAGCACTTAATTGTATCCTCCATTTTCTGCTGAGCCATGGTGACTCATTCTGCTTGTCTTCATGAAAATAATGGTGATTTGCATCTGCTTATATTTGGAATACCTGTATTTATCCTTTAGTGTTGCATCTCTGTCCTAATGCAATCAGCCTTGCTTGGGTAATTTCGATTTGCTTGTACACGTGGGGTAGTTATCTTTCTTGTCTGTGTATGTCAAATTCCTACATTTAACTTCCTCCTTTGCTGCTAGCAGTGGGGTTATTGTCAGGTTTTCCTGCTCTGAAGGAGGTCTTGATGTTGTTTCTGTGGCTTGTGTTTTGAGCTACTGTTAAAGAACTATTCAGCTCTGCAAAACTTTGCAGTGTGATAAATCTGTAAATACACCATGTACCTGCAGTTACACTGCTGTCATCCTTACCTTGTTCCCAGAAATAAAAATAGGATCTAGTTTGCTCGGGTGCACAAGTCTAGCTAAAGACGAAGAGGGATATCTTTATGTGGTCAGCAATGCAGGACTTGGGGCAGAACTGGGCAGCTGATGGTGCCCAGCAGAGGAAAGAGGTGCACACGCACTGGAAGTTTATTGCACACATGGTGCAGAGTGAAGGGAATACTTTAACACTCATCTTCCCTGTGTTTGTGCCGTTTAGGATCTGTTTAACCCAGAGTTAGGGGCTTTGTTAGGTGCTATGCTCACCTACAGAATTAGCCACTCATCTGCAAACACTGCACACACTTGCCCTGCCTTCTCTGGAGGAGAGTGGGAAAGGAACACATGCAAAGGAGCCTCACCATGTACTGCTGTGTTAGTGCACGTCTGATACACGACTTCCCGAGTTTTGCCATCTTCCGAGACCCTCCTGGCAAGGCCATTTCCAGATGGCTCTGATGAGTTTCTTTGTACCCACTCCCAGAAGCTCTCCTGAAATGCCAACTGCTCAGCAATCCTGTGAATCAGGGTGTGAAGGATGGGAGTCCAAAATGTAGCAGACACTTTTCAAAGAAATCCTATTTTAGTGTCTGAGCTGTGCCAGCCCTGTTAATGACAAAGAGCAGTTACCCCTTCGGTGAATAAATGCCACGTGTTGTTCCTAGAGCTCCATCCAGTGCTCTGCACAGATCTGCCCTTGCTCCCGTGGGGTTCCTCCGTTCACGTTCCCTCGTTCCATATCATTTTCCGTATTTCTGGGTTTGAGCCTATCCTGACTTCACTGTGCTCTGCTCTCTCCTTTGTGGCTCACTGTGTCCCCTGCAGCCCTGTCTGATTCGAGATGATTTCTTGCATACTGAACACTTGTGCACAGTGGGATTCTGTTCTGTACTCCTGACTCTTTGACACCATCTGCCCAGCAAAGTGGTTTTAATGGGTTTCCACTGAGCCAGGCTGTACTACAGCCCTGACAGCGTGCTCTGTATTTTTAAAAATAAACAAAATCTCTTCAGACAAGCTGCACACGAACATCGGCGTCTCGAGCAAAACTGAGGATTTCATAGCGTTTGATATTTTGTGGAGCAGAAGTATCTCTGTTTGATTGGCTCTAAAGTGGGAAAATGACTGATAGCTCGGAATGGCCTTCTGATAGTACTGGTTTATTTTTTTAAATGACCTTATAAAGCATTATTTTCCATCCCAGTTTTTAAGTCAGGTATTATTATCCTTCTACAAAAATGCAATCGTTTTACCTTGTTAGAGTTCTCTTCTTTATGAGAGCAGAGAAATGTAGTGGTTCATGATGGTGATTTAGGAGTGAGGGTACCCATTGGCTTTCTGTAACCTTTGAAAAATCACTCCAGTTCTCTGCTTTCCCTTTTTTTAAATGCTCTTGTCTGCTCAGAATACAAGGTGTTCAGAGCAGGATCTGGTTTACTTGCAGCTATACAGCATCTGCTGTACATTTCACCACGTGAAAATAATTAATTTCTAGCATCTGTGTTAAAAATTGGAATGTGACATTCTGATTGCTGGACAACACGAACTGCTCAGAAGCCTGTAAGAATAGAAAAGAGGAGTAGGGTAAGGAAAAAAATAAAGATACCATGAAAGCATCTGTGTGATTAAAATATTCCAACAGACTGAGTAGATGCCATCCCCTGATGTTACCATTAATGAGCTATCTAAGCCATTTCAAACAGCAGCATGATAAAGGGAACATAAAAAGGTTTTTATAAGAAGATATCATAAAGATGTTTTTGTATTTATTTCTGTTGCAATCAGTGTTAATAAACTATTAAAGGAAATATTTTCAATGTCTGTATTAGCAATGCAACAAACCACTTATGAAAAAACAGAGGAGTTTTGGCAGATGGTAACAGAAATATCTCATTCCTTCTTTGCCCTTTCAGGTCTTTGGGATTTACTTTAAGCTCCTTCAGTGTGGTAAGTTGTGAGCATAGTGGGCAGTGGTGGAAATGAGATGGTGAAAGAAACTGTTGGCTGGGCCCTCTGCTATTGATGGGACATGAAAACTGAGAGAGTCAAATGGATTCTTCCGACCTTCTGAGCTAACGTGTACGAACACACAGAGAATCAGACACAATCCTGTTCGTTGGCCTTCGGGTTCTTTTATTCTGAATCACGTGGAGTCTGACCTGGATCCAATTTCAGGTTATATAAAAGCAAATACCCCTGTGAATTCCCTTGACAATGAAGGTGGCATTTCCCAAGTGCTGTCCACCAGGCTGATGGTTTGAGTGGTCTCTCAGTGCTCCTTTCTCTTTGCTGTTGTTAATTATTCGTTTGTGTAATGCTGACTGAGGTTAAGATCTGTGATCTTCTGCAGGTGTTTGCTGCTGCTGTTACCTTTTTCCTCATTTGTCCTGTCATAACTTTGGATATTGCTGAAGATGTTCCCTGCTGTTTCAGCTGCTGCAGTTTACAATACAAATATCAGCATCGACTGGGTCTTTGCCTGCCTTTTTATTTAGCCTCTTTATCTGAGCAGCAGTAGATCAGAGAAATGGTACAATAACCACTGGTGAAGCATGTATTTGTTTGTTTTCGTTCTATTTCTATGCAGTCATATGCTCCTTTCATTCTTTCATCTATATCTGTCAGAATTATGAGTGTGGTTTGGGTCAGACCCTGAAGAAAGAGAAATGTTTGTTATTGGAGAATACTAAATATAGCAGACCTTTGTTCCTGTATTTAGAATCTTGTTGCTTAGAATGTCTGCGTGTGCATTATAGGTTCTCATCAAATAATCCAATTGCATCAATAATAATAAAAAGGATGGTTCATGAGGAGATTCTCTTCAACTGTTCTCTTTTCAGCAGCTTCAGAAAAGAACCATGAAATATCTGCAGTGCTGACAGCTCTGGGCTTTGGCAGCCCAAGTGAGGAGCAGTGAGCTCAGATTTAGGTGCAGAGGGGAGCATTCCCAAACCCTGTAGGATTTTAGCTGTTGCAGTAGGTCAGATGATAATGTCTCAGGTAGTTAACTCTCCCAACCCTTAGGTATTTATGGCCTACAACTTGTCTGGAAAGTTGCTGGGAGACAGTGAAGATCAATGAAGACAAATTCCCCCCCAGATGCTAAAGGAGCCTTGCAGGATGTTATCTGGTGTGAGAGGGCTTTTCCAGTGTCTCAGTTCGTACTGGGGAGTGCTAAAGCCATCCTTTTTTCCATAACAAGTACATTCTCACTTGTGTTTTCCACCTGGGAAGAGCAGCCCTCCTAGTCCTCCCATCCGTGGTGACGCTGCACCGTTCCCTCAGCCCCTTCGGGGCCTGGCTCTGACTCGTTGCAGATGTTTGCTGCCAGTCTGATCAATTTGTCACAAGAACTACACATTGTCCCACTTGTTTGATCGTCTTCCTGCAAACAGGCACTATCAAAATCTCATCTGGAGCCTGTGGAATTGTTGTGGCACTTTCAGTTATCTTTTGTCCTCCTCTGACATCTGTCTTAGGAAGAGCTGATCACTGTATTCCTTCTGGTCTAAATCTGACTGGGCCTCAGCAAATGTTATTTCCAGAACCTCGTCGTTTTCTTCTCCAGTTACTGAATAAATGTTTCTGTCAGACACTCAGCAAGTGAATCCCTCCATAATTCCTGCACTTTCTCTTGCCCCCTTATTTATAGGTCAGCCCTGCTCCTGTTCTCCTTCCAGCTCCAAGTCTTGTTTGCAGCAACGGGATGAACAGAAGGAATCACGGAGGAAAACAGACCATATATAATCTTAGATTTAGGGATGACATTGAACTTTAGTACTGACCTATACGAGTTATCAGAAAATAATTGAAAGTCTAGGCCGGGAGCCCAGAAGATTAAGATTGAGGGCAAGCAAGAAGAAATTTATGGAAGTTGGAAGACAAGAAGAAGACATAAAGATTGAACTCTGTATTCTGTGTTGTGGTACTGCTCTGCAGAGGAAGAACTGCTAGTGAAGATGGGATTGTGAAAGTTGCATGATAAAGAAAATCAGAGTATCTGTGCTCTGGGGGCTGCTCCAGGCAGACAGGGTGTGCCCAGCCCCTCACCAGAGCCATCCCAGGGGGTCTGATGGCTTCAGTTACACCTATACTTGATCTTGTCCTGTGAAACTTGGGTTCTACCAAACCGCAGAGTTGCCCTCACGTTAATTAAAGCAATTTGAATTAAGAGGACACGATCCCTTCCACACACTTCAGTTTCAGACTAAGACAAATATTAAACTACCATAAATTTTCATGGAATAAGTAAATTTTAATGTTGCTTATGCTGAATTCAAGTTACAGCAGCCAAGATAGAGTTTTGCTTATTTTCTTAATAACCTCATGTGGAATGGTTTGTACTTTATTTCACCCGCCTGAAAGGAAGATCAGAACAACTGATGCTCAGGTACTCCTTTGCATTCAGTGGTTGAAAAGAACTCCTTTTGGTTTTGCAGTAGAATATTCTCACATGCATGCAAGCTTCATCATTCTCACCTCTTTTTTCCAGTCTCTCTGCACGTTCTATCCTTTGCATAATGGAAGCTCTCACACTTCCCAAATAGTCTCAGTGTCTTCCCTTGACCTGCTGGCCAAGGGTGGTATCGGGAAGGTTTTTGTTTCATTCTCAGCTCTGGCAGTAGAACTTGCCTTCTGCCCTGCACGAGTGGGCATCAGCTGGGGCCACAGAAGTGCTGCATTGTGTGCTCCTGGAGATGCCACGCAGCGAGAGAGAGAGAAATAATGAAACCACACAGCATTGCTGTGAAAACTGTGCTAAGTGCTGTGAAACACAGCTGGGAACAATAAGCCTTCAGGAGTCAAGGCCTAACTTCACGGGAACAATGTTCAGAATTTTTGTAATTTGGCTGTAGAAAATGGTTCTGACAGACCTTTCCCGGAAATTAAAAACCTCACTTCTCAGGGATAGTGCAGGTGCAGCAGCTGACCAGCCGTGCTTTTCTGTATTGTGTATGTTGAATTTTGTTCACTTAAATCCAGACTGTAAGCTGTAAACAGAAAAAAATGATAATAATTCTTTACTGGGCTGAATCTGATCTGAAAAGGAGCATGGATGGTAGAGCTGCTCAGTAGCAAAGTCAGCCTCAGCTGGGGCTGCTGCAGTCTCTTTCTTGTGTGGCATTGGCATTTCTGCAGTTGAGTAATGAGCCACGCACAGAGCTCGCACAGACAGCTGAAAACTAATATTTTTTCCTCATTTATAGGGGCTGGGGTTTTTCTTTGCAGGCACCAGCTCCAGTAATACTGCAGTTGCCTATTGAGGTGGTTGAGCTCCTTGATCTGATGGAAAACTAACGGACCAAAAAGAAAAGCTTTCCAGCAGAGATGGGACTGTGAATAATCTCACCCCGAGGCCACCCGCTCACCAGATCTGAGATGAAAAAGGGCTGAGTGCCTTCGTAGGCTGCAATTAATGCTTTCTTTTTGTAGCATCAAACTGTACATCCAGCAATCTGTTCCCAGGCCTTTTCATTCTCATTTCCTTACAGAAAACATCATGAGTATAGAAACCAGGTGTTGTTCAACCTTTACTGTTGTTCAAGAATAGAAACCAGGCAAAATGGAAAGAAGCTTGACAGTGATCACATGGTATATTTATAATTGGCATTTTCAGCTGATAGGCCTCAGCAAACTAACATCCCATTCCAGCTACAAAACACACAATTTTAAATAAGAGAATGGTAATAATTTTAATGAAGAACAAGGTAAAGCCATGAAAGTCAGATAACTTAATACAACAAATACTGTCAGTCCCTTCTTCCTCAGTAATTCCTTTTCCTAATATGGTTGAAATTTTTGAAGGGGAGGGAAAGCCTTCCTCTGTTGTTGATAATGTGGTGATCACTACAGTTTATACTTTTGGATGCAGCTGCGATATTCCAGCCCTAAGTGGGCACTACTTACCTGCATGCTGAGCATTTTGATGGGTGAGTTGAAAGATTTTGGAAATGATCTTTGTATTCTTAATCCAGCCAAACTAACTCTGAGGAGCTGAATTCTGTAGCAGTGATGACAGAGGCTGCAGGGTGGTAATGAAGATGGGAGACACAGGAGTTGCCTTTAGGTTTTGTGTCCTTGCCCAGTCACAGAGCTGTGCTCACTTTCTGCCATCACCAGTGGCTGATGTGGCAACCATTTCCAAAAAGCTGAGCATCTGTCTTTCATGGGATTTATGATGCCATGATCATGGGTTCCATTCCAGCCCTCTTTGTGATTCCATGATCATGGGTTCCATTCCAGCCCTCTTTGTGATTCCATGATCATGGGTTCCATTCCAGCCCTCTTTGTGATTCCACAATCATGGGTTCCATTCCAGCCCTCTCTGTGATTCCATGATCGTGGGTTCCATTCCAGCCCTCTCTGTGATTCCACGATCATGGGTTCCATTCAGCCCTCTCTGTGATTCCACGATCATGGGTTCCATTCAGCCCTTTTNGGTTCCATTCCAGCCCTCTTTGTGATTCCATGATCGTGGGTTCCATTCCAGCCCTCTTTGTGGTTCCATGATCATGGGTTCCATTCCAGCCCTCTCTGTGATTCCACGATCGTGGGTTCCATTCCAGCCCTCTCTGTGATTCCACGATCATGGGTTCCATTCAGCCCTCTCTGTGATTCCACGATCACGGATCAGGCCAGGCTGGTGTTTTCTGCGTGGCTCTCAGTGCTCAGCATTGCAGACTGCTGGTGTGTGGGGTCTCTCACACCTGCCTGTCACCCGGACACTTCCCAGTTCTCAGTCCCGTGGTTGTTTCCTTCCTCATGAACTGGTGCTGTGACTGAACTGGTTAAGTCCTAATGCTCATCACACCCTGCGGGGGCTTCCTGCTTCTCTCGCACCACCAGAATCACTCACGAGTAGACAAATTCCACGTGGGAACTGCAGCTCTGTCACAGGTACCCCTGCTATCAGTGCGTGTGTAGTGAGGTGTGAGGACTCCTAGAAGTGCTCACTGATCTGCATCAGAGTTACCTTTCTCGTCCGTCTGGATTCCTAAGGCGTTCAGCCTTTAGGTCAAACTCTGCGAGCTCACAGGAGGGTTTTATTCTATTACAGCGGAGTGCTGAGACCAGCGTGAGGGCAAGTGGCTGTTTGAGTCATGGCCCAATTCCTAATTACACCTGTGCGCTTCCGTAATGGAATTCAAATAAATGATGTTGTTGTGTGAAAGCAGTGATATTGTATTTATTTCTAAATTCATTTGAAGATGTCAGCATGTAGCCCTGAGGATGTGAAAGAAAGGCAGATCTTGTCAGCCTCCCTGGCTGCTCTGAATTACCCCGAACCTATTGGAAATGAAAGGTTCAGAGAGCACAGATGGAACAGATTGAAGCTTTGAGTGAATTGAAAGGGCAAGTTTGCTGGCTAATCGTGATCTCTGTGGAGAGAGGGATAGCTAATAGATTGAGAGTGTCAGACATTGTGAAGTCCTCCAAAGAACTGCTTAAGGCATTCAGCTTTCCAGTTCTAGCTTGTGTAGCTGCCTTCTCTTTAATTAAAATGGCTTTTGTTTCTACATAACTAAAATAAAACGTAATTTTTTATATTAGTGAATATGTGATGCAGGAATGTCCTTATCTTGGTTGATAATTCTCCTTCTTTTAAGATAACAAAATTGCGTTAATACGTCTGTTTAGCAATACGTTTCTTCCCTCTGTAGATGAAGATTTTTAGAAGCATCTGGTTTTAAGTTTAAGAACCAAAATGCTCCCAGCTCAGAGGATAGAATCTTGTCTGGAGTTTAGGGATGCTGATGTGGTGTTAAGAACTGTTACTACTACAACAAAAATTGATGAAATTGATAAATTCAGAATTTCTGTTCCCCCGTATATATTCAATTTCACTGTGTTATCTTCTGATGGCAGAACTTCTTTGTCTTGAAATTCAAAGTCACTTTCAGATCAGTCACGAATATCTGAAAGTTGATCATTCACTCCAAACTCGTGTTCATGATACAGAAATTAAGATTGCTTTAAAACTGTCTTGAATTAGTTTTACAGTTACTGGGTTCTTTCACATTTTTGTATGTTAGAGCCAACTCTGAATTTTGTTGAAGGACCAAAAAAACCCCATAAAATCCTAGGAAATATGGTGGCAGTCTTGTGTGCAGCTGGAGTTTAGTCTCAGAAGGCTAAGACTGGATTAGAGCATCAGGAATTTCAGGGGTTTGTGGAGAGGCAGCCAAATCAGCCCAGCCTTTCCCTGAGGCAAATGAACATCAGCACGTCCTGATGTCCTTTCCGAAGAGATTCACATTGACTGGATTGTTCTTAAGATTTTCATTGATCACAGGATTGAGCTGCATTCTCCCTTCCCCAGGACTGCACAAAGGAGATCTATCTTCAAAACAGTTTTTTATCATTCCCAAATAATGCTTTCATTCTTCCTGTATACACAGAACAATCCATATCTGCCTTCTAAAATTAAATTCCTGTTACACTGTTTCAGAGCTGGATAATAGCACAATATTCACTCTCCACAGCTGGCGGCCCCAGAAGATGATATGCAGGGCATTCTGTTAAATCAGACATACTCCAAGCAGACCAGACTTCCATTTTTCAGAAAACAATCCCTTTTCACATATTAAGAAGTTTACATGTAGCTGGTTTTTTCATGTGTTCTTACAAGCTTCAGGCAGGTGAGCTGCTGTATATAATTTCAGACATTGGTTACTGAGACGAGTTAAAGCATCAGAGTAATTCAATATTTATTTCCCTCGAGACTTTCCTTGGAATATCTGGTGGGCATCTTGTGCAGAGGCAGTTCTCCCTGGGAGGCTGCCTGGGTATGGAGCTCCACAGATACCACGACAAAAACCTCGTTCATTTATTTCTCTGGGAGGGCGAAGGCAGGAGCAGCAGAAGAGTGGGAGAAGAAAGTAATCCCCAGAGAGATGGACCTGGCCACTGCGTTTGGGATGTCACAGGACACCCTGGCAGCCTCCTGGCAGGTGTGGGTGGAGCTGGTGTGGCTTTGCTGGTTCCAGCCTTGGTTTCCCTGCCCTGGACACACACAGGGAGGTGACACTGATGTCCGGAGTTCAGGTCTTGGAGCCACTAACCAAATTTAGTGTTTCTACAGCCTATAAAGCCCTCCAGCCTCTCCATTTATAACATCAAATGTGCAATTAGACCTTTATTCATTTTTTCACCTTTGTACTGAGTCTAGTATTGCACATTTATAAAGGAGCATTCTCCGTATTTTGATCACCCTTGAAAGGGCAAAGCTTGTTCCTGTTGATTATCACCTTGGTAATTAAAATCTCGTGCTCTCCAGTTTGAATTTTCTGGTTTTCAGTTAAGCAGGTCCTGCTTTGCCTTGATAAGGGTCCCTCTCTGTTAGGTTAAGGAAATCTTCAGTGCCCAGTATTGGGGCCTGTTTAATGCGCCAAAATCAGCTCCTGGCTGAGCCCTTCTGTGGCAGTGAAAAGGGGACTTTATAACTTTATACAGCCCAGTGCCTCCTGTGGCCAGAGGCAGCTCTGGAAACAGCTGTAATGTTGGTAGCATTCCAATCAAATGTAATAAGTCAGATTTCAACCCCTATCTTTGGGGTTATACAGCCACAATCGAAGTCATAACTTGGCCCTCAGTTTGAGGGAACAGAGAATGTCTGTTTTTGCATGGTTCCAGATCCTTTGGAATGGTATCACACCCATCCCCAGGGCCTGACAGCCTCAGCATCCTCCTGGTGCTCATCTGCCCTGAATGTCTCTGTCAGTAACAAACGAGAGGTCTTGGCATAAAGGAGCATATTTAAAGGAATCAGAAATTAAGTGCTTTAATAAAGCGTAGGTGAGACACTGGGATACGATTAGATTTTTGTTATTATTAATTCAGGGGGGAAAAAAATACTGTAAAATTAACACGACCTCAGCTGAAGTTTATGGCTTTGAAGGAAATGGTGCCTCAGAGGAGCAGTAGGACTCAGGCTTGATTAAACTGGGATTTCAGAAATTCTCTGCACTGAACAAAATAAAAAGGCATTCAATCTAATTGGATAGAATTGTGGAGGGAGAGGAGGAAGAGAGGTACTTCTGACCTGTTGGCTTTTTATATAACCTTTAACCCATGGGATGTGTTTGTAGCTATTTTGGTAGATTTGTTTTTCTTCTCAGGGCAATTTGGCCTCGAATTGTAACCTTTTGATAACTTTGCTTAGGAAAATCTGAGGAGAAAACCATCTCCTGGTCCTGTTAATATATACAGACTTTAGGAGGCCTGTTCTGTATTTTTTCCTGATGAGGGTTCATATTTTGGCCAGATCCTCTGCTTCTGTTTCATTTCTGTTGGCTTAATGGCCTTCCTGCCGTTTTGATTTCTGGAATGTGCATCTAGTTTAAGGACTGTTAATTCTTATATACTTTGGAGGAGCTAATTGGTACTCATTTTGCAGTTGCCTATTAAGGCATGAGTATAAAAAGATGTAGAGATATGTTTAGAGATAGCTAACATAATGCTTTTTAAAATACGTTATAGGCACAGTTTTGGAAATGCCAGATAATATTTTTGGAAAATCTCTGCTACGTTGTGAATGTCCTCAAGAAACAGAAGGTTGTAATTACGTGCTTTGAAATGGAATTAATCCTTGACCCTTTGGAGAAGCAAAATGCTATTTCTGCTTAGAGACTGACACAGATTAATTTCGATCATTTACCTGTCATTCCAGACTTCCCATCTTCTCATTTACTTCAAGTTATCAGGCTTCAAAACTCGCCCTGAACTCCGTGATACACAGACCTAGGCCAGGGCAGTACTGTTCCCAGGGCAGGGTTTGGGGTGACCCACTGACATTGCAGAACAGTTTCCAGTGCTGCTGTTCTTTGCCATTTTGGTGTAAATCTATGTTCTTGTAATCCCTGCAAGGCCGAGCAGCCAAAGATGTGCTTTTACTATCAAATTTCAATTTGGATGGACAGCTTGGCAATCAGTGAAAATACCAGCCAAGGTGCTGTGCACATATAAGGGAAAGCCTGCAGGGAAAGCATTCTATAAAACATTGCTTAGGCAGGGAATTCCCGGTGCCGTGGCGTGTCACAAGGCTAAACCAGTGTGAGTTATGTTTCCTTTTCACAGCATTTTATTTCTAATATCCTCAAATGAAGACGATTTCAGATCTGCAGCCTACGACAAAGCCAAAGTTCAAGGCAGAGTTTGATTTATGATGGCTGCAGCTTGTACTCAAGCTCATTTGCGGGTCTCGTGTTTGCTGTTACCCCATTAATGCTCCCTTTGCTTGCTGCTCGTGCTGAGCTGAGTTGTTGGAGAACACATTACAGCTCTTTGTGCTTCATTAGTTTGGTGTCTGGGAGAATTCAGAAGGAAGAGGAGGGAATCTCAGCTCATGCAGAGCGACTCGTGCTCCAGGTGACGTTCGGTCACTCTGGATTTACATCGCAGCACTGGGGGCACAACTCGTCTCTCTCTGAGGAATTTCACCAGTCTTTCTGCTCCTGAGGAGCCTGACTGCACCCCATTCTGTGTGGATTGTTTGATTTCCAAAATTGTGAAGGTTTACGTGAAAGAACAGAAGTCATGGTCGGGACTGCTTCCTGTTTTATTTGTGATTGGTTTGTACCTACTAAGGATGGATAACAATTAAAACCATTAAATAATTGTTAAACTGTTCAAAAGCTTTGTGATTAATATGGAAACATGATTTGATGTTTTCCAGAATGTAAAGCTGCCAGTTGTGTTTGTTTATTTTACAATACTTGATTCTGTTATGTCTAAATATTTAGTTACCTCTATGTATCCAGGACAGAAACCCCAGGAAAACATTTTAAAATAAATATATTGTATTAGTAAAAGAAGCATCTGTATCCCTGAATTAGTAACAGCCCACATGGTACCTTCAGAATTCAGTCACTGCAGTGGCTTCGGTTGAGGGGTTGGCTGTAGCAATTTGTGTAATGGAGAAGACACCTGTTACTGAGCAGTGGTGAATGGCTGGATTTTATTGGTTCATAACAAAACCTGGAGGTTAATATCTCTGTTTTGTGAAACAGATGTTTAATTCTGAGCCTGGGCAATTGACTCTTTTCTGTCTGAAGAGGAAAAAACAATGGATGTGTTGGATTACTGTAGACTCTGTGATTGAGTGTGACAGATGTATTAAATCAGCCTTTCCCAAAGCTTTTGGTGTTTGCCTCTCTGAACTGGAAATTTTACTTGACTTTCTCCCTTGCAGGTGGCACGGGACCATTCGGTGCATGTTTCATTTTTCTCTGATAGGACAAAATATTCCAGGGTTGCTGTGAAGTCACAGCCACCTACATGTGGGTACAAGAGAAATTCTCTGGGATTTATGCCTCGGACTGTAACGTGAGAGGATGAAAGGGAAGAGCCCTTGGAGATCAATTCTGCATATGCTTTTGATTTCCCCGAATGCAGACCCTGAACAGTGCTCAGTTTAATGTCCCGGGGTGCCCCACAGCCCCTGCGAGCACCAGGGCACTCGGGGGGTGTTTAATGAACCACACACTTGCAAAGGTTCATTAACAATGCCCAGCCTCCATCTCAGCCCGTCATCGTCCTCTGCTGATGAACGCATGACGCTCCTGTTACACCGGTGGGACTCTCGGGGTGTAGGTAGCACTTGCAGGGCTTAATTTTAATCTGATTTTCAAGAACCCTGACTAAATTCAGCTACTTGTTACCTTGATAGAACGGTGGAGCAGTTTCTGGGGGATTGCTCTGGATTTACTTTGCTTTAACAGGAGACAGAATTTATCCCTTCAGATTTCAGCAGGAGGAGAAACTTTGTAATTAGAGTCATTTCTGCTTTCCCAGCACATGTATTTGATACATGTGCTTTCCCTGATCTTATTCCCTAATATGGCAAGCCTTTAGGGGATCTTTAAAAATTGACATCTGTTTTGTTTCTGACTTTAAAACTTACCTTACGAAAACTTGGCATTTGAGCTCCTTGTTTTATGATTTTACCTTTCTGGTGTATCAAAAAAGAAAAAGAATTTGAAATTTGTATTTGGAGGAAAATAGCTTTGTTGAGAGAATGTATTTATGACTTATTAAAAAAAGCAAATATTTAAAGAATTGATTTCCAAGATATATATGAAATAAATAACTGTACCAGGTAACAAGGAGTTTAACTTGTGCAGGTAGCTTGTAACAAGAAAATTCATTTTCTACAGTTCACTCACCTGCCCTGCAAGCTGGCACAATGTTCAAAGCCAAATTTTCTTTTTTATGATCTTCTTACTCTTAGAAAAGTCGAAATCAATTCAGATACATTTATTAATGGTTCCTTTAATTAGTTTGCTAATGGCTCTATTTACAAGACTGGCTGCTTAAGTCCTATTACCTGCTGATTAGAGCGTAATACTTATTGATCTCTGTACAGTGTACTGGGAAAAATACATCCAGATTCGCTGCTAACAAAAGGAGATAACTGATTTGGGAAGGCACTGGTCTGCTCCTGGGGAGTTACTGGTCCTGATGGGAGTCACAGGCGCGGCGGGAGGCAGGATGCGCTGTTACCTGCAGAGCAGGTGCTGGGGTGCTGGAGATCTCCCTGGCCGTGTCACGGGGAGCTGCTGTGGTGTGACAGGCTGGCTGTAATCGTGTGGCTTTCAGAGGCTGAGGGGTGGCCGAGAGAGAACAGACACAGCAGGGACTGTGCGGGGATGGAAATTCTGCCCTTCCCCTCCCTGGGCGCTGGGGAAGGGCTGGGGACGCTCAGTCTGAGCCCGAGAGCAAGGACTGGTTGTGCAAGGGCACCAAATCCCTCCTGAAATGTGTTCTACTCCGTCACATTGAGTTTTCTCTGCTTTGTGGGGCTCAGTGATCCAGTAGAGCTTCGTGTGAACCGGAAGAGTTTCAGAGAGCTTCAGCGTGTGTGTGTAGGCTGCTCTGATGATGCAGTTTGCATTTAATGACACAGCCTCAGAGAGGGAAATGGTGACTCCCACGAGACCTTCCATTGGCCTCATGTTTTGAATTACCTAGAACATGATTTTAGAATAAAATCCTTTTTTTCATATAGCCTGGAGCCAGCAGCTGAAAATTACTCCTGGCAACTATTTTGAAATCAGTTCCACCAGAAGAAAGTTTCAGTGTTCCTTTGTTTCGTTTTTTTTTTTTTTTCCATGGAGTCAAACGAGCTTTACAGGTGGCTGGGATTTCTCCCTGACTTTTCTGAATTCTCTGTGTTACAGCACGCACACAGCCCTGAGCCCATTAGTGAGTCCCAGCTGGCTGTGGGATCCTGGCTGTCCTTTGGCAGGATGCTTCACGTCAGTGTGTGACCGGCTTTTCTGGCAGCAGCCTGTGGCAGCCGGGCACAGGGCGATGCCCGCTGGGGCAGAGATGGGGTTCAGAGGCCACGGCGGGACCCTGGAGGAGAGACTTTGTGCTTGTGTTCTGTCAGGCAGTACAGAGGTAACTCTGGAATTCTGAGAATATAGCTTGTGGTAGACAGGAGAAAAGGAATATCTGTCTTTGTTTATAGGAATGGCATCCAGCTGATCTTTGGGAGATGGAGAGAAACCCTTCCCCAAAGACATTTGATTAATCTCTTGTGGTTTTAAGAGTGTGTGACACTCCGGAGAGAGTGGAGGTGGCAGTTTGACTGTGTGCTCTGAACCTTCTGACTAAGCAGCATTTCCTAAATATTGCTGAGTAATGCTCCTTTTAACTTTCTGATATGATGAACCTTCCTCAGCTGCATTTCCTTCTCAAGCACAAGATAAATGTGAATTCCTGCTGGAGCCCCTCTGTACTTGTAGCGAGTGTTGCTGTATTGATCAGTTAGTCCCAGAACAATGAGAAATTGAGCTCGTGACTTTGATTAATACACAACACATCTTTTCTCTTCTCTAGATTAGCATAATCATTACAGGCTGGCAGTGTGTTTGCACTCACAGTATCCTTGTGTAGCGGTCAAGGAATTAATTACACCAAGAGAATTCTTCGCTAAGAATTTTGTAAGTTTGGTTGTTAAAGGAGCTCTCTCCTGCTGAGTCTTCACTAAAGCCTGGCCAAGTGGCAGGAGGAAATTTATGGCTCAGTGATCTAAGCCCTGAGGAATGGTAGAGGATGGTCTTTCCCATTCAGATGCGGATTGCAGCTGTTTGAGGTGGAGGGGGCACCAGACGCGCAGACGGGAACAGCCAGGCGCTGTCCTGGGTCCTGCGCGTCTGTGGCCGTGCGGATTTGCTTCTCTCCAAAGCCCATTACAGGAATGTAGCGTGGGTCTGAGAGCCTTCCCAAGCTCAGCTCTGTGAGCCACCTTCCCTCGTTTCAGTGCAGCAGAAGGAGCCTGAGGAGGGTGTGTTGAGCCATGCCTGGAGTATCGTGTAAGAGACACAGGCAAGAACTCTGGGCTGGCACAGTGACGTCCTTGTCTCAGTGGCAACAAATATTCCCAGAACACAGCAACAGCATTAGAGAGGTGAAGCCAGAGATGAACATGAACATATGCTTGAGTTGCTGGCCCTGGGAGGTGAGGAACGCACTGGTCATGGTCACTCACCCTCCCGTGGAGGCCTCGTCACCATCTGCCAGCCAGGAGGATTGACCTGGTGCACTGAGCAAAGCCTTGCACGCATAAAGCTTTCAGAAAACATGCCATGGAAAGCACGTTTGCTAAGAAAGGGAGAAATAACTGTCTGGTTTGCATCTGTAGGCTTCAGACACGCGGAACTGTCAGATTTTAGGGCTGAACAGCATTTAGGTAACGCTGTGATCCTCTGTGTCCTTCCAGCCTGCTGCGCCGTCTCCGCAGTCAGTGCTCACCATCAGCAGGGTGCTGCTGTGAGCCTGGCTGAGCCCAGGCTTTCCTCTGCACGGGCTCCTCAGGGCACTCTGCACTTTCTGAGAACAAATCAGCACACGCTGATCATCAGTTAGCAGCTTATTGGCATTAATACAAATACCTGGCACACTTCTCCATGCAGATTGCCTTTGAATCGCGCAGGGGATGTGGCAAACACTTCCACACGTTTGTCTTTGTAGAAGTGTTCTGTTTCTACGTGTGTGTTTGTAAATGGGGAGAAATTCACCTGGGATTCTTCTCTGCTAACTCCAGATCAGTTAGGAAGGGGATCGTGAGGCAAAACCACAGCATTTCTTCCCTTTTACCAAAGGCTATCATGAATACCCCCCTCTCACAGCCCAGAATCTTCTGTGCATTAATAGCAGTAGGTGAGATTCAGTGTACAGTTATATTGTGCATTGGAAGGGTTGCTGTGGGAGATTAATCATTCTCATGGCATTTGGTGCTTTGGAGAAGTTTTGAGGATTTAGCTATAAACCTCTCATTTGTTATAAAAACTTCACATTTCTGTGGTTGTGGAGGAAACCCTGAATGTATTTGAGTCTTTAAGGTTTATGTCTAAAGACAAATAAAAAGAAATCCATAATATTTCTGTGCAAGTTATTGCAATTGCTTCTTCCTGAGACACCAGAAAAACAGACTGAGACTACAGTTATGAGAAGTATTAACTCTTAATCCTGTAAGTGCAGGCTGAAAGATTAGAACTGCAATTGTTTTGTTTGTGTTGTTTTTTTCTTTGGTGATTTGAGTGGAAGGAGAAATTCAGGCAGGGCAATGAAAATCTATGTTGTTTGTTTAAATGCATTATTTATATTTTTACAGCGTTTGTTGGAATAGTAATATTTCTTGTAATGCCTTCAGCATCCTTAAGTAAGGGGCCTTATAAGAATGCAAAGTCAGGTTATATTGGTTAGTCACTGACTTCATTTCTGGTCTGTGTAGACCAGAGAACAGGTGAAATATAGCTGCAGACTTGAAATTACAGACGTGTATGCATTTCCATCTCAGGCTCAACTAATAAAGCTGCCCAGTATTTTTAGAATGCTCTGCTGCTGGTAAAGTCAACAACATCTCTGGAGTCATGCTGGGGACTTGACCCTAATATCTTACCTTCTGCTGCTTCCTGAATTGGGTCTTTAGCTGCATTTGGATCGTTCTTCCATCTCTGCTGCAGATAAAATAAAGCTGCGTGACTCCAAGTGAGCTGGGGGAGAATCGAGACCCACAGATCACGTATTTCATACAGGTCTTGCATAAATATGGCTCTCTCCTTCCTCCACAACGTTTCAGTGGGAGGCCAGTCTGTCTCTGAAAAACAGGCCATGGAATACCCAAACCCCGTGGTGTAAATGGGTTTTACACACAGCCTCCAAGTGCAGTGGGTTGCAGTTGCTCAGTTTCACTCACTGAAGTTTTCACTTCAGGCTCATTTCTTAATTCCAGTAGTATTTTTTAGCCTTTCTAACAATGTAAAAGCATTTGATGACAGAATGGGGAAAATTTATTCTTTTGGTGCCTATTTCTTCCAAGGTTATAAAAAATGATGAAACTGGTGTTTTCCTCTAAGTGCGGCTCCAGTTTTTCCCTCCTGAGGAAAGAACTCCTGCACCAGGGCTGATGGATGGCTGGCTGGAGATGAGCTGTACAGCATTTTTGCAATGAACATACTCTGCTTTTGGGTAACTTTGTCTGGCAGACAGCTTTCTCCATAGCAAGGCACGGTTGGAGGAGTGATCTCTGAGACAGAAAAGCTGTTGCAGTCCTGCCATGGTTTTTCTTACTTCACCTGAGGCATTGAGGCAATTTACCCAGCCTCCTTCAATGCATGTTGTTATAATCCATGGTTTCTGTGGAGTAAACCTCACCACAAATCCCCATTCTCTTCTAGAAGGCTGAGTCAAAAAATGCAGTGTTGAAGAGGTCTGTAGAAGCCTAACACAAACAGTAATTTTTCCATTTGTTTTCTTTGCTAGATACCTCTGACTACTGAAAAACTGTCTTTTTTTCTTTCTTTTCTCCTTGAACAGTTAGAAATTATCCTCCACTCTGAGTGGCAGTATGACCACCTTTTGGGAGAAACAGGGGAGGCACAAGTTCATTGTATTAGCTGTGACTTAAAATGTTTCCCTTAGTCACCAAGACTGAGTGCTCCAGTATCACCTGGATGGTGTGAGGAGTGGTGAAGGGGGAAAGTAGAAACACAGAAACTTGCTTGTATGAACCAAGCTGTGACACTGTGCCTGGAAAACAGGGAGGGGGGGAAGGTGTTGTTTTCATTTTCTCTGTTTCTCACTGTCCAAATCTATTTTAATTGCCAAGAAATGAAATTATTTCCTCCCAACTCGAGTCTGTTTTGCTGCAGATGCTAAAGAGTAAATGACCTCCCTGTCTTTATCAGATTTTCATGAGATTTTCATCTTATTTTTTCCCCCATCCTGTTGAGGAGGGGAAGTGAGAGAGTGGCTGAGTGGGTGTCTGGCAGCTGGTCGTGGTCAGCCACCAGAGTCCTGCAAGGCTATTTTTGTGTCCTGTGGGGGATATCCATCATCCCAGAGCTGGGAGCAGTCTGGGATTTCATCTGAACCAAAGCACTTGCTCGTGTTAAGCTCCTGGGCTAATTTGCTGGCACATGGACTCTCGAGTCAACCCATGGGATTCTGGTAAAACAGCAGGACTTCTCCAGGACTGAGTGTTGTCTCTGAGCTTCTGCTGGCCTGGGTAAATATTAACTGCTATTAGCTGTATCTCCAACGCTGTTAATTCAGGCTGTGCCTTGCAAACACAGGCGAGGCGTTCTCTCCGACTTTAGGAAGCTGCAGTTGGACTGAAACATGCACGGTTCAAAATGACTGCAGAAGTTACAGGAATATTAGCAAAAGGAAAGAGAGATTTTAGGGAGGAATTAGAAGAAGAGTGGGAGTTCTGGCTAACAGCCTGGCAGCCCAGGTTCGTGTGTGGAGCTGGCAGCAGCAGGATTGGCCCTCTGCATTCTCAGCAGGGACAGAAAGTCCGGAGAGAAGCTTTTGGAGAAAATGAAGAAATGACAGGGGTGCAGAAGAGCTATGGTGCTTCTGAGTATCAAAGACAAACGGGGGATGTGTTCTCCTGTAACTGATTGCTCAGTGTTTAATTCCAGCCTGTGCAAATGATCCCCTGGGGGGTTGGGAAGAACTCTTCAGGTATTTGGTTTTTGGTGTTGCTGTCAGTGAAATGTCAGTGTCACTCTGCAGCCCGTTTCCCCTGATGCTTTCTGGAGGCCACACCTTGGCTTTCCAGAATTTTTTCATTCAATTTATTACTAACCCAGTTGCGACTTCAGCTCTTTAAGTGCTATAAATAACTGCAAAAATATCATCCCTTATGGAGGGGGAGAATAAAAGGTTCTTTTCATTTACATGCTTGTTTTTCATTCATTTCTTGGTATGTCTTTCTCCTCTGGGTTTCTGGAGCACAGTGATTATGTACATGTCTGTGCTGAGGCTGAAATTACTGATTTCTTTTACAGCTTCTCCGCAGTAGGTCCTGCAGACAGTTGAAGCTAATTTGATTGTGTCTTGCTGAGGACTCTCTCCAACAGCAGACTGAAACGTAAAAGACATGAATGTCATCTGTATTAGGGGTGTAAAATACCCAGCTGTGAATGGGAAATGGGAAACTGTTATGAGCCAGATATACTAAAGATTTTTAAAATGTAATCTGTGGCCAGGAAGTGACAGCTAACACAGAGTCACTCCTCCAGACACCTCTGTGGAAAACATCTCCATCGTCTAGGCTTGCCTCCAGGGCAGATGCATAGATGGGCAAACTCTGATGAGAAAACTCTCCTTGGAAACAGCCTCAGGTCATGAAAGTCAAGTAAGATTCGACCCTTGCATTAGACGCAGATCTGCTCTAAGCCCCAGGAATTACCACACTCTATAGCTGGCTTAGAACACAGGTGCCTGCTTCGCCTCCTGATCTTAGACCTGGATCTAAAACTTGGTGGTTTCAGAGGAAACTGCTCCTGCCACAGCCTTTCAAATGCTTGATGTTAAGTGTTGTAATTCTGCAGAGTAACACTGTTGTACCAGATCATTTTTATGTTCTTTACTCCATCTGCTTCCTTAAGGCACTGAGTTTTCATGTTAATAATCCTGGTCAGGTGAAATATGGAAGAAATGCTAGATGTGACCCTTAGTATTCAGTTCTCCAACATTTTTATTGGCAAACTGAATTTCTAAAGGCTTGGAGCTACAATATTTTGTACACTTGAAGCAGCAATTTCCCTTCTACTGTACATTAACAGCCACATAGTAACGTTTTTATTCTGTGCTAGGGGATAAAATGACTTGGACATTTTAATAACATCTGGCAAATCATTTTCATTTTCCCTCTTATATGATTAATAATTTTCTAGATAGATCTGTGGATATAGTCTTTACTTACTACGTGGGTTCATGCATATATAATGCAATATGCAGATGGTATGGATATAGAAAATAATAAGCAACAGTATAATGGGTTATAGTCAAAAACTCTGATCTGGGCAGGTAAAACACTTTGAGTGAAATACTGTGGGACTGGAACGTGAGATCAGTTCTGAATGTTCCAGTTTCAGTTAATCACACCACCACTCAGCTGAAGCACAGCTCCAGGGGCCATGTCCGGGGTTTTCCTGAGCACCCCAGGGATGGGGACCCCCTTCAGTCCTTGACAGCCCTTTCACTGAAGAAATTCCTCCTGATGTCCACCCTGAACGAGTGTGAGTCTTTTGAGACACAGGGCTGGCACTTCCAACGTGTCACTGAGCACTTGCTTGACCAAGGGGAACTGATGTTTTCACTCAGTCAGGTCTCTCATGGAAATTTATACCCATCGTAGAAATACCCATCAGCAGAGCTGTAAAGCTGTGGTTATTCAAGTTTGTGTAGTACTCAATACTTCTGGGCAAAATGCAGCCTGTTTTATGATGGTGCTGATTTGTCTTGAGAATCTCGTTCAATAGATTTGCCTTACAGCCACATTTCAGCATGAAATGATTTTCAGTGGTAATAATGGAATTATTGCAGATTTGTACGTCTGGATTTGGACCTTTTGATTCATTCCTGCTCCCACCTTTGCTCCTGTTTTTCCTAATGGCAACAGAACCTGTTCCACTTAACAGGATTTTTCTTAGTGCATGATTGCATGACTTAAACTTACTTGTGTAGTGGTGGCTGGTGGTTTGACCCTAGATTGGAGTAGTTCAGTAACGAGTTTTCAGGTGCTCTCTCTCCCACTCTCCTCTGATGTTTGCATCTCATTTTCCTCTCTTTCTTGGTGGTAGCTTTTTTCATAGTTCTTTGTCAAACTGCACCACTGTGATAAAATGGGGATCTCTGCTTCCATATGGGCAACAGGGACAGCTCACAAAATGCTCCTCACTCGCCTGAGAAGGATTGTGTTCCACTGTGAGCACAGCATTACAAATGTACCCCGAGTCTCTATTCATCACAGGTCTGCCAAATCCAAGGTTTGGAATCTATCCTGGTAAATATCAGTGCTTTGTTTTTATCCCTGACTGTGTTCCAAAGGCCAGCTGAGGAGTTCAGACTGCCTGCCTTCACAGCCAGCCTTTCTCCAGTATTTATTTAGTGAAAGCTGCAGCCTGTACAGAGTAATCCCAGTGCAATATCAACTCGCAAACAATTTTCTAAAGCATCTTTAATGTACAGTGTTACTGTACCCAGAGGTGCAGGAGAGCAGTATTAATGCAGGCATGATAGTTCTGAGTGTTCGTATGAGTCCTCCAGGAATAATAAACAGCTTGAAATAACAACCAGCAAATTCTCCAGATGCTTTTTATCCCTGTGTTGGCAACTGTGTTGATTCCAGATCAATGCAGGGTATTAAGACATTTATATGATTGAGCTAAAAAGCTGCCAGGTTGTACAAGCATCGGGCTCATAAAGAGTAGGAGCTGAGCAAAGGCAGTGGAGTTCTGTTCATAAACTGCAGGGATGGAACGTCCTGATAACAGAACAGACAGCGGCACTGGGAGGACGCGGGGCGTCATTCAGCAGCTGCACTGGGCGCCTCGCGGTGTGTGTAAGTCACTCGATTACCTCATCCCCATATTTGAATATTTTGTTTTTATAAAATGAGGCTCCTGGTAGTGAGGCACAAGTCGTTCCTTAGACAAAGACACACAAAGCCTTTATTTCAGATGGAGGCCCAGCAGAGCTCAGGGCTGGGTTTGCCCCTCTGGCTCCTGGGCCAGCAGAGCTGTGGGATTCTGAGGGATGCCACAGCTGGCACCATGGAACGTCCCTGGAAAGCAGAGAATATCCAGAGTACTCTCGTGGCAGTCAGGTGGTGCCTCGGCTGGAATCATGGCCCAAAATCTGGACAAATAAGCTGATCTGAAGATGATGAAGGCCTTTGGAGCCCTGTAATTGGCTGCGTGGAGATTTGGATCAGACTGTAGTTTTTTGATTGCATGTGTCAAAACCACACATGGTTGGATAAAATGAAGTTACACCCAGTTTTTCTTTGAAATCATTCAATAATATGAAATTCCCATGGCAGTGTAAACCCCGGTAAGATAATTGATGCAGATGCCTGTGAAGTGAAATGGTTTCTGTGCAGGTCTTGCAGCCACCTTTTAATGCAAGAAACATTACACAGAAAGCTCAAAGCTTTCAAACGGTTTTGAAATGTTTCAGATACAAACAGTTTTCCTGGAGATGTGTCTGTAGCTACGGGTGTTTAGAAGGTGAAAATCTTGGCTTCAGACCATTTGTTTTGGAAAATGGCTTTATGTACTTCTTGGGCAAAACATCATGAAGAACGGGAAGGTTTCTGTTTCTTCCCATTTGTATTTAATCTTGCATGTATTTCGGAATATTCTGGAAACTCACACAAGTGCTGTCAGGTGTTTGAATTTCATGTGTTTTGCTTCAAGGACTGTTTTGTGTGAAAGCATGTTATTTATTAGTTGTCATCTATTCCACTTTTTAAAAAGTTCGTCAGCAAGTTAGGCAATCTGAAAGTATTTCTTTGATTTTATTGACCTAATTTCATTTTTAATTGCTTTTTCAGTTGATATCCAAATGAGGTAATATTCATCAAACAGAGAAACAAGCGAAAGAATAGAGACTTTACTTTTTGGCTTTTATGCTGGAATCGTGATCAATATAAAATATTTTTTAAAGTGAATATTAACTTCTTCAGAACTCCCAGGCTTTCATGTCGTGTCACACCACTTCTTCACAGGAATGCATTGCACACTTTCAGCTGGATACTGCACAAAGAAAAGCTTTGTAAACATCATCACCTTTACATGCCAGGGCTTGTTTCTGCAGCCTCATTCCTGTGACAGATTTACTCACATGAGTAATCTCATTGGCTTAGATCAAATGCTGTCAGGAGTAACAACTGTGTGAGTAAACTAGTGATTATTTTTATCCCTTCTATTGAAAACTGTATTAGAATTCTTCCCTTTTAAATATCTTCCCAGTGTCTCTTGCACCATTCAAGTTACACAGCACTACATAAAATTCATTACAACTCAATTATAAGGCTCATTAGGTAGGTAGTGGCATTTTGGCTATCTTACCAAGTTGTGAAACATATTCATTTATTATCCATGGTATTGTTAGAATCAGAATGGTACAATGAAACCAAACATAACATAGAAGATGGTTCAGAGCATAAACCCGTGGATCTTTGCCAAGAGGTTTTATGTAACCTGCTTTGAAATCTCCCTGTGCTGCGTTCATGGCTGGAGCACCAGGGGAGAACTGTCCTTTGGAGGTGATAATGAACTCAGAGCACCTTTGACAGAGTGCCACTGCATGCTGGCTTGTGCTGGGTTTTATTCTTTTCATCTCCTGAATCCATCCAGCAGGTAGAAAGAATATTTATCTACCTGTACATCTTTAAATATGATCCAGCTCTTGCTTTCTGTGTTAATTAGCCCTGGTTTCCACGGCAGAGTGCTAGCAACAGCACAATCTGTGACAGGGACTCAAACTTCCTGAGCACTGCACACAGCCAGCAGAGTAATTTGTCCTGTTTCAAGCAGCCAGGGACAGTGTCCCCAGCCAGGCTGGCATTTCCCAGCGTTCAGGAGCTTCTTTACTTAGTGGGTCGTTAAAGCCAGTGGCTGCTGATCATTTTCAGCACGGAATCTGCTGCTGCAAGGACCCTTCCAAGTGTGAGGCTTGGGAGCCAGGTTTGCTTCTGGAGTTAAGTATTCCTTTCTAGAAGTGGGTGTTTCTCTTGGGTCAGTGGCCACATGTGCTGGTAAATGTTCTGTGTGGTACCACTGTGTGCAGATGTGTGCAGCTGCCACGGACCATGGCTTACCCTGAGCTGCCCATTTCATTGTGGTGTCACAGAACCACGGGATGGTTTGGGTTGGAAGGGACCTCAAAGATCATCCGGTTTCAACCCCCTGCCTTGGGCAGGGAACCTTCCACTAGACCAGGCTGCTCAGAGCCCAACCAACCTGGCCTTGGTATCCCCTTAACTTAAACAGGAACAGAAGAAACCTCAGTTGAAGCTTTTTCCTTATCCTGTTGTTCCTTGAGTCAGCTTGGCCTGAATCCCACCCTTTAATCCAGTGAAATTCAGCCATCTTACACCTTGCTGTTATTTACTGAGTCCCAACATCACGAAGCTGGAACTCCTTTAGGTTGCACCTCCTTTACACAGAGACTGTGTCTCAGTTTGTATTGTTTGTATCCTGAAGAGTCTTCCTATCATAAAACAACAGATGGGAAGTGACAGCTTTGAACTGTTTAGGAACAGGCACATCCCCAGTGATGACTGAAGGCCTCCTGAGAAATGTATCACAGGGAGCCCTGACTCATGCTCCTGTTCCAAAGGTGAAACCCGTTCCTGAGCTTGTCATGGAGAATTTTATGTTGATTGCCCGTGACACGTGTGCTCCTGGGGTTAAGCGAGGGCTTGTGTCAGCCTGGCACACTTCATCCCCGTGCTCAGAGGGGAAGGGTTCCCCGTGCCCCAGAGAGAGTGAAATGCCACTGAACTGTGAAGAAACCAGGAGAGACCGGTCCCTGACTTCTCAAGCAGCATCTCCTCCCAAAGCGGGGGCTCTGGGAGTTCCCTCTCCCAGCACGGTGGTCGCAATCTGGTTCCAATTCAAACCTGCCCTTCCAGCCTCAGGGAAATGTGTGCTCCCCTCCCAGCACAGCACAGCACAGCCAGGCATTGCCAGGGGTGCAGAGACCAGGGCTTACTCATTCCCGGGCTTTACTCATTCCCAGATTTTACTCATTCCCAGAGTTTACTCATTCCCAGGGTTTACTCATTCCCAGAGTTTACTCATTCCCAGGGTTTACTCATTCCCGGGCTTTACTCATTCCCAGGCTTTACTCATTCCCAGGCGTTACTCATCCCCCTGCCACGCTGTCAGTGCCAAATGAGAAGCGCTGTGTTTGTTCTTCCCGCCCTCCTGAGCAGCCGAGGCCGTGAATCTCCCTGCTCTGTCAGTGTCTGTGTCCTCTCCGTTCCTCAGAGACGCTAAGCAAGATGAATGGTGCTGTGTAATGAGCGTGCAAGAATTCCAGTCAGGGTTTGTCCAAGCGGGCAGGGCAGCCCCCGGAGTTACACACCATCATCTGCAGATCCTCCTGCAGCACCACTTTGAACTTGGCTTTTGATGTTTAAACTGAAGCCCCAGTCCCACAAATCTCAGATTAAGTGAAGTCTTTTATAACATCTTTTCTTGCATGATCACTTCTTGTGCTTCCTATTTGAGACGATAATGGACTCTGTAAATTCTGCTATAAGAGCACCTGTGTCAGTGAGAAACCATGCCCCAGAAAATTGAATTCTTCTGCTGTATTAAGTGTTCGGATTCCAAGCTGAAGAAACCTTCTGAGTAAAAGCTACTCAGTACACAGTTTCTCTATTAGCAACGTGCTGTATACACTAAATTATCTTGTGGGGCTGCCTCCAGTTTAGATAAGCACATAAATGAGATGTGCTGAATCTACTCTTTTCACAGGCAGCAGTTCAAACTGGGTGTTGCACTGCAGCTGAAACTGTAAAATGGACATTATTCATCTGAATGGGAGTAGTTACCAGTTAATGCTCACACCTTGATCAGGAAAGCAGTGCTGTCGAGAAAAGTCAAAATTCCAGCAGCCTCCTGAAATTTCTTGCTGAATTGAGTGATACAAAGTTTTGAGAAGAGTATTAAAATAATATAAGGAGGACATTTATTATTCTTTCACGTAATTGTGATACATGTACCTCCTTTAGCTCTCCTCACTTCAGTGTTAGTGGCAGACAGAAGGGTGTGCTCTGCCTTAGTGAGTGCTGCTCTGCTCTTGACAGGATCACTGGCACACCTGCGTTAGGTCAGCACTGTGGTGTTTGTGTAGGGTGTACGTGACCTCTGCACTGGCTCAGCCCTCACACAGGCTGATGAACACAGCAGAACAGCTTTAAACCTGACCTCATCAAGCCATGATGAGCTGCTTGAGCTGTGCTATAAAGGACTGACAATCTTTGGTACTTTCAGCAGTGATGTGAACCGAGCTGTATTTTGGTCAACAGACACTGTCCATGAGTCAAAGTCCTTATGGTTTGTAGCTTTGGTTCTTGGGCTTCAGGCATTGTTGTCTTTTAGTTCACTGACTTCATATAAAATCAAAATACCAATGCCAAGACACCATCTTAATTAAGGCTGAAGCAAAGAGCGGTTGTTTGTTTCTGGATCTTGACTGTGCTTGGCCACAGTTTAAGGTTTGAGATAAAAAAAATGGAGATTTGGTTGGAGATTAAATTTCTTAGATTCTCTCAAGATGCTAAGATCAAACATGGGCAATCCTAGAAGAATGCCTTTGTTTGGAGCTGCACTTAAATCAGAACAAATTATAAAAGTAGTTTAAGATGCAGAGAAATGGACTCTGAGTATGACCATGGAGCCCTGTCAGCTGTAATGTTCTGCTTGTCTGATTCTGAGCTTCCCTTATGCCAACTAAGCCTTCGTTTAGTGGATTCACTCTCGGCTTTCTTGGAATCATTTAACCACAGCCAAGCTGCACGGCACCGAAATCTCCTGTTACTGAAGTGCCAGGCAGGACGTGGAGCCTCTAAATCTGTATGATTAAAGGAACTGTGCTTTGCTTTACTTTCGACACTATTCTAACAAAAAGCAGATTTGCTGTTTGTGTAGGGAAGACAGAATTATGGCAACAGGCTTGGGTTTCTTTTTCTGTGCAGAATTCTAGGGTGGCGTGGGCAGACTGAATTGTGTGGGTTGGCGGGTGCGGGGTGGGAGTGTCTGCGTGGATCTGTGTCTGGCACACCCCAGGAACGGGCGCCCAGCACGCGTACGCCGCTCGCTGCGGAGAGCAGCGTGGCTGATGGCTGCTCGTTGGTGCACTTGTGAAATTACTTTTAAAGGCAACATAAATGCTTCTCCACTACCTCACCAGAGCCTTTTAATTGCCTGTCACTCCAGAATTAACAGGCATTGGGCAGCATTAGAACTCCTGTGGTCCAATATCTGAGGCCTCTGCTGCTGGTACGGGAAGGCAGACAGTGCCTGACGCTGCAGCTCTTCCATCTGTCCTGATGGAGCTGAACACCTTTACAGGTCATAGCAGAGCTCCAGCTAATGCCAAATGGACCATGTTCTCTTCCTATTTTCGGACTGATCTAATGAAATCACAGAGACAGCTGAAAACCGTAATTAGTCTAGCACTTAGTCTGGGATTTAGCGAGCTACAGCTGAAGCCAATCTTCAAAGGGCTTATTCCCATCAAATACTTGGAGGGTTGTTACTTCATCATGAGCTGCTGCTCATGAAGTGAGATACTTCTTCTGGTCCTCTTCCTCTTAGCAAGTTGATGAGAATCTTTGGTTTTCGCTGCTTTCTTTCCACCCCTTAAGTAATAAGGAACCTTTCCTGCTCAGGTCTCAATCAGCCTGCACACCAATTAAGCTAATTGGCAACACATTTGAAACACTCCCTAATTACAGCTGCAGAAATTTCCAGAGAACAACCTTTCTGCAATTTTTCTTTCAATCAAAATATAAAAAGCAATAAACCCCCTGCAACTCCTAACTCTTCCCTGATAAGACTCTTAAAATACTTCCAGAAGAAGTTGGTCAAGTGACTCCTGGATTTGTGGCTGCTCAGGGCTGTTGGAGCTGTCCATGAGGAGGCTGAGGCTCCCACTGAATTTCCTCATAGGGAATTTCCCCATGAATAACTCCGGGCAGGCAGTGGTGTCAGGAAAAGCTCTGCTGGAGACGTGGCATTCTGAATACTGAGGAGCATAAACGCTGGACAAGGCTCTCACAAACTAATTTAACTTGCAGCAGCTGTGCGGCTTTGCTAAGTTATGCAATGAGCCAAACATCCCCAGGTATGCCTCCTCATTAAATAGAGTTCCTCGCTCGCTCCCCCTTCTTTCAAAGAGCAGCTCCTGCTCCCCTCCCTGTGCTGTTCCAGCAGCTTGGAAAGGACAGTGTGTTACACAAAACCTGCAGTTCCTGTTTTAAAGAAAGTAAGTGGTTTGGGTTTTCCTTCCTTTGGTTGTGTTTTAGTGGAGGAGGATTCCAACTGTCTGAATTGAAACCTTGTTAATAACTGATGATATCTCCCTTGCCATTACCGCAAAGGGCTGAGCTGCTTTGGTCTGTGAACGAGGCTGACTTCATCTTTTGTTTGATTTTTTGACCCAAGAGGGGGAAGAAGGTGCATCTTCTCTCTTACTTTGGTGTTTCCTGTGGGTCGTTGGTTTTGTGCATCATCCCTTTCTATCCAGCGTTGTTTCTGCTGAGCTGCCCTGCCTTGTTTCCAGTCTCCAGAGCAGCTCCTAGACCCAGCCTGCTTACAAAGAACTGATTTGTTACCTTGAGCCTTGTGGCTGAAGGGAGTAATGCCCGAGCGGGGATGGCACACGGAGGGGAAGGCAATGACTTCCAACACTGCTGAAATGTCAGACTGTGACCTTTAAAGAGACTGAAAGGAGCCGGAGGGCACAAGAAGCCCTGAAGGGTGTTCTGCACGGACAGAGGTGGGTGTTGCCTGGTTTGGATCTGTGAGAACGGTGATGCATTGCTGCCTTTGGGGACCCAGCCTGTGGAATTCCCTGTTCCTAAGCACAGATCCCACTGTGCTCCCCTGAGCAAACGCTTCACCTTTTTATAAAGTGGGAAAGCAACAGTCCCCTCTCAATACCAAAATTGTGCAGATAAAGGGCCTGAGCTCTTCAGCTGCCCTGGGAGAGAAGGGTTTTGTGTCAGCCCGGATTTGAGATGCCCACACGGAGCAGGAAGGAGGCAGTGCTGGTGGTGGGGGCACAGGGTGGCTCCTGGCACAGGGTCCAGCTCTGCTCCAGGACGGAGCTGTAGGTCCTGACGTGGTCACAGTACCAGGTGCGAGCAGATTTTCAGGTGACTCGGGAGCAGCGGGCAGGAAAATGCTGCTGAAAGCACAGCAATACTGCAGGTATTAAACGTTCACTCCTAGCCCGTGCTGCAGTAACAGGGAGACAGAACTGAGCCTCTCCTGCCGGGCAGGGGCTGTGTGTGCAGGCAGCACAGACCCGGCATCCTGCGAGCTCCACCTCTGCGGCTCAATTAGCGCACAGCGCTGGCACCGCTAATTCTCACGGGGTGCTCTGTGCACTTCCCCTGACGAGCCTTTTCACTGGAAACTTTCTCCTATTTCTGTACATTGTGATGAGTCTCTTCACCTGTTACAAGTATTTCCTGCCAAGGTATTGCCAATGAATCTGCTCTGTCTTCCTTCTTCAGGTGGACCTGTCAGGTACCAAACTTCCTTCAATGTGTGGAGCTCCTCGCTTTCAGTGACTATGGGATCAGAAATGCTCCTTGCTATTTGTACAATTTAAAGCGCTCAAGTCTTAAATTTTATATGTGGCACCTCTGTGAACCATATGTAATTTGGCAGAACACTTTTAATATGTCATTTTAATGCTTTTGCTTTCCTTCACTTTCAGTGGTTTGTCTTGGTTGATTTATTCCTGGGTATTTCCTAAAGTGCCAGGCAGTAAATGTCTGTACACTCTGTGATTTGTTCCATTGAGTCAAACCGTTTTTCAGGGGCTGGGAGAGGGGTCTGAATACTTGGGGACTGCGCGCATGGATATGTAAAGCAGCTTATCTTCATTTGTAAAACAAGCGATAGTAACATAAATTAGATTAAGTAATCAGTGCTTTTCTGTTTGGTCTTAATTATATATTGGTTGTCTTCCAAATACAGGTTTAATCCTTCTCTTTGTTATGTAATAAAACAACAGTTGGTAGTGATTTGTGGATTATGCTAACTAGGCATAGAAGTATTTGCTCAACTGTTTATTCCATTTATCCAGTGATTTGATTTTATCCAGCTAGGACAAGGAGAGGTAGCTGGTATGTTCAGGAACAGCCATTCACAGGGAAGTAATGTCAAGCTTTAAAAGAACCGCCTTTATTATGAATGTACTAAATTAAAAAAATAAAAAATTTCAGTAGCTCTTATATATGCCAGTGTAGTAGAAAGGCTGTGGATTAACATGGAGATGCAGAATAGCTTTCCTGAGAAAGTAATTGTTCAAAAAGTGAGATGGAACTTGAGAAGAAAAGTTGAAGGCTTTAAATTTTTTCTTTTTAATTTTTAAAGGGTAACATTATCCTTTCCTATGGTTTTATTAGGGGTTTTTCCTTCCCTTTTGTAGTGCTGGGGTGCTGAAAGGTATTTCACTTTGGATTGACCTGAGAGAATTGTTTGTAGGTTTTGATCAGTTTAGCTTGGCAGCTGAAAAACCAGTTACTCACACAGAGTTAGAGCAGAATCTATGAAAGTGCAGCAGCAGTTCTGTAAATGAACCCTGCTGAACAAAATGCAGTGGCCAGTGCAGCTCCCAAGTGGAACTGCAATGGGAAAAGGCCTTTCTGCTGGGCTGCTCTTGCACACAAATCCCACCGTCTGTCTTGCTCCACCTGGCAGCCACTGCTCTTTATTCTGGAGACATTCAATTAGAGAACTTCAGCTTTTAATCTGTTATTTACAAGCAGCGATGTGAAGCATCAGTCAATTACACAATTGTACAATCAATTTGGTGCAGACTTAATATATACAACTTAATATGTTTGCTTGCAGCAGGATTTGCACTTAGCTGCACACAAACAGCGACGCTAAATCTGAATTAAACTATTTCAGACGTGCACGTGGATTCACACATGCAAACACTCCCTGAGACACTGGTGGGGATAACTGGCTGGAATGTGCAGAGAACCAGCCTTTAAGAGCTGGCCGTGACAGAGGCTGCTGTACGTGTGAAGACCTGCGTGGCAGAAGGTGTAGCTGCAATTTGTTTTAAATGTACCGCGATTGTTTTGGAGCTTTCCGTTGTACGTTATTCACCAGTGCTCTTGAAATCTCCTGTTGAAAGCTGCTCAGTGGGACTAGAATGCAAAACTATTCATGTCCAAGGAGCAGGGAGTTTTAAGTATCCAAGCTAATTGTGGGGTTGGGGAAAATAATCATGAGCTCCCAGTGGTTCTTGTGGAGCTCCCCTGCAGGCCCTATTGATGCTGAATATCAACCATCCTCCACATTCTCCAGGAGGAACTGTCCTGCAATTAAATCACCGGAGCAGGCAGCTCCATGTAGTGGCATCCTCCTGGGGGCATTCTGGCTGTGACACCCAACCAAACATTCCTGTTTCTGGTCACCCTTCAAGAAAACATGGTATTTATCTGAGGTGGCTTTTCATGGGACCTTTAGGATCTGTGAGGAGGTGTGAAACTGGCTCAGAACTGACGGAACAAACTCCCAGAGAAATGCTGAAGAAAACATTGGGGACTTTTGTCAGGCAGAATCTCTTTTTTGGTGTTTATGGAGTGTTGAACACTGCAGCAAATGCATCAGTACCAGCTCATCTAGAGAGCACTTTTAAATAGCTCTGAGAGAGAATAAGGCTGGTTTGAAAAGGTACAATAATTTTCTGAATGAGATTCTGCAGATTTGCTTGAGCAAAGAGCTTTCCCTAGATTGAGTTAAATGAATACTGGATAAGTTTGGGGGTTGATGCCCTTTGGGGTTTGCTGGGATAGCAAAACAAAACATTATGGGACTATAAAATGATAATGTCAATGCTCTGGACTCTCCTCTCTGTTACACTTTTGACACTGTTCAGAGAGGAGCACACTGGTTTAATTCTAGAGCAAGAAGAGAGATTTTAAAGATAGAGGAACATGCCAGGTATCTGTAAAATACATTTCCAAAGAGGCAGCAGAAAAAGTACATTATTTCAGCCAGTCCAGATGAGCTGAGCCATCTCACCTGAGAGGTGAGCACCCAGTTTGGCCAGTGGGGAGAGCAGGATTTTGTAACTGGGAAGGAGATGAGAAGAAAGGAGCCAGCAAGCTTTTTAGACTGGACAGGCTCCTCTGCTCAGCCCTGTCTGGGAGTGGGTTCTCATGGGCCCTCCTGGGGATGATGAAGCCCCTGAGACAGAGCCAGCTGCTGCCTCAGTCAGCCCTGCAAAGCTCCCCCTGGGAAACGTGCGTGTTCATTTCTCCTCTCTGGCACAGGGACACACCAGCTACCATGCCTGCTGGGATCAGAGGTGGCTGAGCACCTGCCAGGAGTTGCAGGATGGCATTCAGTGGTCAGAATAATACAAAACTGCCTGATTAATTATTAATTATATTAATTATTATTCATATTATTATTAATAATTATCCTGGTGTTTGGGTGCCCTTTTTTCCCAGGCAAATCCTTTTTCTGAGAGCCCTTAGCTCCCCCCATAGCTGACAAGAAGATGAAAAGGCTGAGAATGTGTCAGGTTACCTTGCAGCAAAGGAAACTTCACGGGAAGGATGGAGACCCAGTGATTCAGAAGCTCCTAAGAACATGTCAGGAAGGATCTTACTCATCTCCATTAATGAGTGCAGCCTTTGTATTTGGGGAGGGTGCTGAGGTCTCTTAGTGGCTGCTGACAGATTTGGACTGTACGTGTTATTTTAGAACAGCTTTTCAAGGCAGGAATTAAAGCTTTGTTTCCTGAATCCTGTAAGCAGGAGGACCCTGTGGATCGAGGACACTGCATTCCCAGGTGTGTGGAGTGTCTGTGCCAGAGATCACAGTGAAAGATAGCAATACCCAGGCGTTAATGAGCTCTGCCTGTGTCCCAGGCTGCCAAAATCAGATTTTCCTTGTACCTGTTTGGATGTGTGTATTTATCTTCTCTGGTGTCCTCCAATTTTCAGACTTTGCAGGTACAAAAGGTACCTGGACAGGTACCCATTTCTATCATCAGTTCCTTCTGAGAACACACACGAGTATTTTTAAGTGGCACTTTCTTTAATGGATGTAAAATGAGTATGTGTTTAGTGAAATATTGCTGGGTTCATAGAAATTCCTGGAAATTTACTGAATGTACCAGCACTATGGTGTTATTTAAATAAGACTTAAAAAGATTTTAATTTTTTTTTAATCCTGTTAGTGAATGCAGCCATCAAAGATCAATATTGTAATTGTTGGTTGTACAAATTTGGTATTAGGCACAAAGCCTGCAGCAAGATACAGAGTCATGATATGGATTAATAAAATGAAAATGAATTTTAAACCCCCGTACTCGGGAGGGGAAGAACGCTCAGGCAGCAGGCACAAACACTGTGCTGCAGTTCCCAGGGCAGTGGGACTGGATTAGGGTACAAGACGTGGGTGTCTCACGAAGGGGCAGCAGCAGGAACTGCTCTGGTCCTTCTGTTGACTCAGGTGTTCATTTAATGCTTACAGTCCTTTTTTCCTCCCATCAATAATGGCCTGGAGCAGAACTGCAGCCTCTGCACAGCCCTGGGATCCCTGCAGGAAATGAAGAGGGAATTTTGCAGACATGTGAGGCAGAATCTGATCAGCTAGTGATTGTCTGAGGAGAGTCTGATAAACAGTGTGAGGCTGTTCCCCGCCAGTCCTGTATTTCTGTCCCTGCCGTGAGGAATTGGACAGCTGATGCTGGACTCCTGTCACTCTTCATCCTCCTGTTACTCAGCCTTACTTTTCTTTTCATTGGTTCCCAAACATAAGCACATTAAGTAACTGTGTATAAGTCAAGATATCCCTGGCAAGTATTCCAGCTTTCTAATTTTGTGGAAGTTTTTTGCTTGTGTGTTTGATTTTGTTTTGTTCTTTAAATCTTTGAGATCTTCATTTATTCCATTGTCTGCAAGCAGAGCCATAGGTGAGGAGGGGGCAGGGCAGAAATGGAGACACACGAGCTGTTGCTGTTGAAAGCCTCTCATGCTTCAGTCTGTTGGACACAGCAGCTCTCGTCTCTCGGTCCTTCTGCCGTTAGAGTTCTTGAGCCTGAAGTGGATCTCTCCTATCCTGGTGCCACTCCCACCGCAGAGAGGCTCTCCTTTCGTGGTTCATTAAATAAATTCGCCAGGGTTGCAGCAGAGGCCAGGCACCGGCGTGTGGCAGGAGGGAGAGAGGAGAGCTCCCTGCCCGCTGGAGCGCTGACACACGGGAGGGATGATGGATCTCACCTGTCTGGTGCCTTTCCCCCTGAACCACCTGCAGCTGATGGATTGGGGACAGCCCTCTGTGCTTACAGATGTTCTGTGTCTGGACTGTCAGAAGAATTTTCCTCTGCCACTCTTTCCCTATCCCCCAGTAGTTAGTGTGGCTGTGAGTTTGGTTTATTTTTTGTTTGCTTTTCTTCTTTTTCTGGTTTTCTCACTGTAAACTTCGTGGTGCCCATCACTGCTTTGCCCTTTCATGTTCAGGCTGACATCATTTTGTGAAACAGTGTCATATCCTTTTATCTAAATACTTTTCTCTGTAATTATTACTTTGCTGCCTTTTCAGGTGGGAGCTTGCCTTTGTTATATGATCTTTTTCTGATCATTTTTGTATCACTTGGTAATATAAAGGTGTATGTGTTCCTCCGAGGCCCTTTTATTTAAATGATTTCTTTATCTGTCTGTCAATGTGAATAATAAAACAACTTCAAGATTGTTCATCTCTCTCCTAATGAATGATGAGGTGTCATCTGTTCTAACACCAATGATTAATTTACAAAAGTTTCTTCAAATTTTAGTAAAATAGAATATTCAAAGAAAATATTGTGTCATCAGAGCTCAGTGCTGTTGTCAAAAAGACTTTACGTGCCTGTGAACCAGGCCCATGAAGGCAGCTGGAGTTCCTGGGTTGCTGCCTGAGCTGGGAGCTCGGTGTGTGTCTGTGTCAGGTGAGCCCTGCACACCTTCGAGCCAGGTGCCACACCAGGAATGAGAGGTGCAGGGGGAGTGTGGGACCTCCCCTGGTCCTGGGGGCCGTGCACAGAAGGTTCTGCACGTCAGGATCAGCTGCCTGCTCTCGCTGCAGACACGCAGGCAGGGAAATCCTTTGGTGTTGAGATTAAACTTGCAGAATTATCATTTAGGGCAGCCCCCAAGGAGTTCCTGATGGTCAGGCTTGTGAAAATCATAAATTCGTTTTGGTTTTGATTTCTTGCCCTGCTTTGGAAGCATCAGAGTGGCTCATGCTAAGACTGAGGGTTGTTCCTGTGGTGCTGGTTGCTTCCTCTGGTGGAGCAGGAGCTCCCTGTGCGGAAAGCCTTTGTGGATGTTTGTAACAGTGCTTCAGACGTGCTTTGCTGGACAGGCTGTGCTGTTTCCCCTTGCAAAGGCCTCTGTTAAACACATCAATAACTGACTTGTCCTTCTGATCAGGCACATCCTCATGAAGTTGAAGCATCTTGGCTCAGAGTACTTCCTTCTTTGCCTGACTCAACACTTACAAATTTTTTCTTTCTCACTGCAGTAGTGATGCTTGATAGTTCTCACAAAAAGAATGGTTTGGAAATGTGCAGTCCTCTTAGAAATGATGGTACAGGTGATTTGTCTGCATCTTTGTGAAGTTTCATTTGCTTTATTCAGCATCTGCTGTTATTAAGTGTATGTTGCACTCTTTAAAATACTCCAAACTTGTTTAAAATCCTCTTACAAGAAATGAGGAGTCACCTTTTCACCAAGAAGCTTTTCAGCGTGGTCTGCAGCCTTGATGTCCAAATCATCTTTCCCTGACTTTCTAACAAGCTCTGCAGAGGGATGCAGAGCTGGAATGAGAGTTGTAATAACTGGGGGAAGCGGAGAAGTTGGCAGGTGCAGGTTGGGAGCAGCGTTGCTCTTGGACAAGAATGATAATTTCCCGAGGGTGGAACGGTCACAGGGAGTGTTATAAAGTGAAGCAGGCAGAGCAGTCTGAAATGCTAATAAGGAGAGGACTTAAAAAGAAATTGGTGATTTTGGGCCTTGAAGCCATTTTTCTTTTTAATTTGTTACAGATAAATGCATGACTCTTGGGTTGCAGGGTTCTATTTTTGCTTTCCTCTTTGTGACACATCGACTTGGCCTTATCACTGCTCTCTGGGTACTTGCCCTTTAGGATGCTGGTGTTGGTTACCAAAAGCAGGAGGTTTTTTTGGAAACTATTCTTTAATGGTGTGACAGCACAGGGAGGAGAGTTAGAGTTCCTGCTGCTGGATTCTTTAATTTCTGGTTATGCTGATTTTCCTCTTCCGAGCAAGCAGGTGAAGAATAATGGGAAATCAGTGCTCCAGTGTGAACAGTGGCAGTTCACTGATAGTGATCCATTCTGTTTCAGCCTTGTGTTGCACAGCTGTGTAGGGAGTGATGGGATCACTGGAGACTTTTAGAGATAATAATGCATCCTTAAGGAGCTGCTCAGGTGGAAGAACAAGTTCGTCTGCAGGGTAGGAACACCTCTGGACTGTTCTGTGCGTTGGAGGCAGGGGGTCACCACCAGGCTGTGTCTGTGCTGGAGATGGGACGGCTCAGCTTCCTCTCATCTGTTTGTCACAGAGGTGTTCAGCAAGAGCCTGTGGGGGGTTGGGCTTGGTTGGTTTTGGTTTGTTTGTTGTGGTTTTGTGGAGTTTTTTTTAAATGGCGAAGCAGTGGAAGTCTCCAGGAAGATCTGACCGGTTTAGTCCTCAGCCTCCCCTTGCATTCTGCCACTGTCACGAAGCACAGCGAGCCCTCAGTCCAGAGTTGGAAAGTGCAGTTGGATGGTCCTAAGGAACCTGCAGCTGCCACAGGCTGGCAAAAGAAGGAGCCCGGGGAGTCATCCCTGGGAAGCTCCAGTTTGGTTCATCCGTGCTCAGGGGCTGCGGAGGACGCTGGAGCCTAAGGAAAGGACGGGACAAACAGCCTGCAAAGCCTTCAGGATGGAAATGCTCCTGCTCACATCTTCATGGAACACAGGCTGAATCCTCCCTGTCCACTGGAAGGGACTCAAAGTGGCAGAGCAGATCATCCCCCTGTTAAAAACTGGCTGAGCTGCACCTGGGGAAGGGACTCACTCTGTTTATAGCTTGGCTTTAAAATGCCTCCCTTTTGAGCATTAGCAGATTGAGCCACTTAACTAGGTTAAAGCTGAAATATCTTAATTTTTCAAAAGTGAGCATGAAGTTTTATGGGAACAGACATCTCCTGTGACATTACTTTCCAGAGCTGAAAATACATCATGCTAGCAGATTTTTCTTTTCTAGATATTTTGGCTAAAATTATTTCAATTCGTAGCAAACCTAGGAGAGCACGAGTGTTCAGAAGATTCAAGGAGAGCAGCTGAAACAAACTAAAAAGGTAAAATTTCTGGCCTTACTGAAAAGACCCACTTATCTCAATCCCCAAGATACAGCAACAAATTCCATCTCTTGCATTACCAGCCTGAGCTGCAGCTGGGAAGGCAATTTTCATAAGAAGTCATTCCCTTCAATCTACAAGAAAAAGACAATTTACTTTTTTTTTAATAGTAGCATTATATAATTGATTGGAAGAGTTTTATATCTCATGAATGCTGGATGATTGTGGATTGAACAGTTTTAAAAATAAAGTATCTGTGAGGGCTGAAATCCCAAGGATCTGGCAATACGGAATGGAGTTAGTGGTCTGGCAGATTCCTTCAATTTTCTGCAGCCATGGTCAGTAACTGCAGTAAAACTGAGCTATGAGGAGCGGCTTTGTCACTGACTGAAAGCTGCTGTTCCGTGGTACTAGAGAGGTAAAGACTGAAGCTCTTTAGCCAGGGTGCAGTGCAAATTAATATCTCAATGAGGAAGGCAGTGTGACTGAAAGGTGAATGCAGCAGGCGTACCCAGGTCATGTTTGGGGATTCATGCACAAGCTTGGGCTGTGCAGGAGCAAACTGAACATGCTGCCTCTTTCTCAGGTGCTTTCAAATTCACTGACCTACTTGTTTGCTTCTTCCATCAATGGCAAGTATTTTTTAAACAGTATCAGCCAAAGGAAGATTTACTAAGGAGAAAGGAAAGAAAACCATCCTATGACAACATCTCAGGTGGCCACGGATTGAAATCCTCAACAAACTTCACAGCGTGAGGGGTCAGACAGTCATCACTGCAAGGGATTGGGAAATAATAGCTCCTGGCATAAGCACGGCATCAAAATCAGGTTTTACTGGTTTCCTTCACACTGCTGGGGATCATCTCCTGAAACCAGAGTGCTGTGAGCAGCTCTCAGCTGAGGCAGGGTGGCTTCACCCGAGCCTGGGGAGCAGCTCCTCCCCTGGGGGTCAGGACTCAGGTGCTGCGGGGCATCACTGCCTCTGCTCCCCTGGCAGAGCCTGGGGTTTGCCCTGTGAGAACCTGGCTCTGCTCTGCAGAGGTTCAGCTTCGGGTGGACTGTTCTTGCAGCTCGCACCGTGGGTCAGCTCCAGGCCGGGTGCATCTCTGGATCGTGGCTTAAACTCCCCAGAGCTTGTTGAATCTGGCCCCACTCTGTGCTGAACATCCACACAGAACTGGCAGGGCTGGGCCGTGCCCTGCACTGCTGCCCTTGGTTATTCTGCTGCCAGGGTCTCCCTGTAGGGAAGTTTTCAGTAGTGGTGCAGTAAAGGTGAATTGCAGTTCTTGAATGGTTTATTTTTTGTCTTGATGCTGTTTCCTTATGAGCACTTCAGTTCCCCATCCTTTGTTTTGTTTGACATATTTAGAGTGAGAGAGTTGCTGTGTCATTCTTGTCTTAATTATTCAGGTGGGTTATTCCAGTGGAACTTTGATTATGATGGTATAGATAAATGTAATATTTAGGACAGATTATAGAATTTAAATCTTTAAAACACCACTTTTCTGCTGGGTCTCACTCAATAACACACAAAATGGTAATCTTCTGCAATTCTGCCTTTGTAAAAACATGCATAATTTTTACAGAAATAGTCATGGTTGTAATTAAGGATGCTGATAGTTGTTTTTGTTTTTAATTTCCTATCCTTCAGAATCCTTAATAAACTTTCACGGTCAAAATCCAGATGGTACTGCAGAGCTCAGTGTTGTTTTTGAGACCTTTTTTTTTTCTGTTTGTGCTGATTATAACTCTCCCCAGATAAAAGTTTAAATTTGTTTGAATTTCTGGCCTTTGGCTGTTTGGAAAGCTGCTGTCAGCTTCCAGCACAAGCCAGTTCACATTCAGTGCACGTTCACAGCACTGGTGGGGGAAGGACACCAGTGAGGGGACCAGTTTGCCACTGCCCAGAAATGTAAAACCAATGCACCCTGTTCCAGCTGTGAGGCAGTTTCCTATTTTTCACAGGCATTTCCCCCATTTGTGTGGCTCTCCTGTTCCGAAGAGTCACTGATTTACAAAATCTGAGGAACATTGTCCTGTGGAGATGGGGAATGCAGAGGGAAGGTTTTTAATCCCCCAGATAATTAAGCACTAAAATAAATGATTAAAAAATTATGAGGCAAAACACTCTGTTAATTTTAATATAAAAATAATGTACTTCTCCCTGTGGAATGCAAGGGAGGGAGCTGCAGTCAAAATGAGGGGAGTAAGAAATGGAATACTCTGGGATTTTTTCCTCTCTCCAAGTTGCTTCTTTGATGCCTTGCCGTGCTTTGCCAAGATGTTGGGAGGAGAATGAAATGAGTGCGGAGTTTGTAAGTGGGGCATTAGATGGGGAAGGATGCTGTGGGCTGGGCGAGCTGGGGAGTGCAGCAGAGCAGAGCTCCAGCCCTGCAGCTCAGCTCCAGCAAAGCCATCGGGGCTGGTAGAAATCAGTGCTGGAGGATTATCCAGAAAAAGATCTTTAAAAACTTCATCTGCTCTCAGTGAGTGTCTAGAGAAAGAGTGGGAGTGGAATGCTCAAAAGACTAAGGCAGAAATGAAGGGTATTTTTGTGTGTAAAAAAGCTCTGCAATTTACTCTTTATTAAAAATGGTCTTTATACAAGATCTGAGGTGAATTTGCCATCTCTGGGGACTCACAGGATTTCAGGCTTGCAGTGCTCTTGCAGTTCGCAGTCTCAGATGCTGACATGTGCTGGGGCCATTTTCCTATTCTTCAGCTAGAGTTTATTTCCAGTTCTTTGGGGTTTGAGTAGATGTTAATTAAACTTTTAAACGCAAGGTTTTATTGCAGTTGTTTATTGGAAGAGGAATTCCTTTTCTTCGAGATGTAGAGAAGGATTTTGTGAAACTCTTGTGCAATCCTTTCTTCCTGGCCTCTCGTTCTGAGATTGGCTCCTTCTGAGTGATGCCCGCCCTTATCTAGGGTTCGTTTGTTTTGGTTTGTTGCTGGTTTTTAGGTGATATTGTGGATTATCTTTTTTTTAAGAAGCTAGATACTTTTGCTTTTATGTCTAGAAAGTCTTTGGCTCCTTTTTTAAAACTTCAGTTTATAGTTTTGCATTGTCTTGCCCTAACCAAGATCACAACCTTGAGATTTTAGCTGCTGCTCCTACATAAGCAGTAAGATAAGTCTGTTGTGTTTGCAGTCTACAGACAAAGGAGAAGGGGAAAGAAACAGTAATACCCTTTATTTTTTGGACATAGAACAGCAGCACAGGAGAAGCGGCTTGTCTGAGGCTGGACAGGGTGGATTGCAGCACCTAAATGGAAGATTCATGGTTAGGAGTAACTGGCATCAGTTTAGGCCACCATGGTACTCGTGAGCTAATAAATATTTAGGTCAGATGCCAAACAAAAAAATAAAGACTACTAAAGCATTTGTGAATTAGAGCTTGAGAAACTGGGTTGTCTTTGAATGCCATCTGTGGTAGGCCTTTGTCTCCTTTCTGAATGAGGGTAAGGATATGAATTTGCTGTGGGGGAAAAAAGGCAATTTATTTCATAATTAGGGTGGAAGATGTGAGCACGAAGGTCAGCTGTTCAAACACGAAAGGTGATACTCTATTTGCATCTGGGTTTTTTAAGTGTATGTCTTTGTTCTTCGGGACTGCCCGTTCCTAGAAAGGGTGCAGAGCTGATTCTTTAGCCTCAGGTGGTTGCTGGATGGCACAGTTAAAATAGGTGCCCTGCAGTGGGAGAGGCTCAGTGCCATTGGAAATGCTCTTTGTGTGCCCTGATGTGCAGCCTCCAGATAATGCAGCTGTGTGAGGGCACAGTGGAGGGTCAGGCAACAGCAGGGGCACGAATCCTGATGGTGATTTACGGGAAAACCCTCTATTCATGGGTAAAGTGAAATAGAAGGGACTGTCAATTGGATGTAAATACCTTTTGAAATCCTCGAGTGATGTAAAGGAGCTGTTGTGTAAATGGTTGTTGTGCTAACTGGTTTTAAAGTGAAATTCAGCCTTGGGCAGGAAACCATTTAGAGTCCAGGTATTGCTTGAGAGTGCTGAGAAGGTTGAAGTGAACTCTGCGCGGTCCATTTGCAGCATTTGATGTAAAATCATTGCCTTGGATTCCTGCACAGGTGGAGCTTGCTGTAATGATCAGATCATTTAGATGTGCCCGTGCAGTGATCTGGGGCTGCAGGTGCTGACTGGGTCATTTTGTTCTCTGATGACAAATGTCTGTTGCAAGTGGAGATGTGACCTTTGGCACGTGCAAACCTATACAGGCTACTTCTTTTAATCTGGCTGTCATGCAGAATGTATCATAAACCATTGTTTTCCAAGCTGATGAGATAAATCATCATCGTCTGCCTAGGCCACCTGTGCATGCGCTGGTGAGGTTTATTGCCACTGATCCCAGCTGCAGCACGGTGAGCCCCTCAGTAAAGTCAGCGAGGTTATATCACGGTATGGCGTGAAGATCTGATCTTTTAAACTCTGCTTTCCTTCCAACAGTGACTGAGAGCCGAGGGATCCTGGAGAGTATCCAGAGGTTTTCTTTGCTGCCCACTTACCTGCCTGTGACCTATCGTATCCACAATGCGGATGTTTCCTTCTTTCTTAAGGAAGCCAACCAGGATATTATGAGGAACTCCAGCTTGCAGTCCCGAGTGGAATCCTTTCTGATCTACAAATCCAAGAGTCCGCCCGTGTTAAACGCCAGCTACGGACCTTTTTCCATTGAACAAGTAGTGCCCCAGGACTTAATGTTGTCTTCTAATCCGTTTGGATCTACGAACAAGTTCTCCTTCAACTGGAAGCTCAAGGCCTTCATCATGAGCACCAAGATCTACCTGAGCAAGCCCAAGGTGCAGGTGCTGTTCTACATCGTGGGCAGGGACTGGGACGAGTACAGCCCCGCGGAGCGGCTGCCCTGCCTGCGCGTGTTCGCCTTCCGCGAGACGCGCGAGGTGCGCGGCAGCTGCCGGCTCAAGGGGGACCTGGGGCTCTGCGTGGCGCAGCTGGAGCTGCTGCCCAGCTGGTTCAACCCCCCCACCGTGGTTGCTGGCCGTAAGAAACAAACGGAGAGGTCTGAAGGGAGCCCCGTGGAGCTTTACTACTCCATCCAAGCGGGAGATGAGAGAGGGGAGTGCGCCAAGGAGGATGTGAGGAAGAGTAACGGGATCCGGTCAGGGCGCAATGACATCGATGAGTCAGGACCTCCCCTGCAGAGGATTGGAAGTGTTTTCCTTTACCAGACACATGCTGCCCCTTCCTTAACTGAAATGAGATTGGATAATAATATTGTCATCCAGTATGCACCAAAGACTGTCAAGCAAGGCGACATTCTGACTTTCCTTGTCTCTGTTGCTAAAAACTCGACAGAAGATCAGTTCACACTGAGGTAAGGCTGTTTGTGTTTCTTTGTACCTTACTTTTTGTTTCTCTGCTCTTGGAAGTCCCTTGCTCTGTATAAATGGCCTAACAGTCCATCAGCTGCTGCTCTCCAGAACCGAGTTGGCTGACTCAGCATTTCTCATGTTGTTCAGTCTGATATTGTATGAACTGTCTGAGATGTGATCTCTCGGAGCGAGAGAGGCCTTTTCCTCAAGTTGTCCTTCGAGGAATGCTTACCAAAATTGAAATGGTAGAGCTGGGACATATCTATGTACTAAGAGGAGATAACATCTAAAGTCTTGAGAGCTGGAGTTTGCAGTTCTCCTAATCTCTCACCGGACTCATGTTGAGATTAATAAAGCTTAAATCCGCAGAGTTATTTATAGGGAATGAGCAAGAATTGGGCATCTAAGTAGGATTCACAGGCTTCAGCATCTCTCCCCAGCCTGCTGTGAGCCTGGTTCTGTATTATGGCATGTTCGAGGTTCCTAAGAATTATGGATACACCAAAACAATTTCTGAAAATAAGAAACTGCCCAAAGGGATGGTGGTTGGTGTTGGAGTGTAACATGAGGTGCCACATGGAGTCACCCCGTTCTCTCCCAGCACTGAGGTGCTACAGGGGCAGCTCCCTGTAACCACCAGTACAGCACAGGACAGACCAGCAAGGATGGGCTGGGGCACAGGGCAGGTGTGTGGTGCCTGCACGGGAGACTGTCCAGTTGTCTTTTCTGTCCAAGTTTGCCTCTGTTCCAGCACCGTAAGCGAGGGTTGTGTGGCTGACGTGGGAAATCCGTGTGTGCAGAGAGGATTCAGTTTTTTATCCTTACCCATGACTCGTGCCACCCCTTCCTGAGCTGAAGGTAAATGTCATACTCTGGCTTCTGGGGATGAGACTGATTTGTCTCAGGTGTTTGTCCTGGAAATGGTGGGTGTTGCCAAAGCTCCCAAAACGTTCCTCTAAAAGAGCAGGTGCAGCACAGGAGGGAGCAGTGACCTCCCCTCTTCTGCAAATACCACGGAGCTGGAGCTGTGTTCATCAGCAGCTGCGCTGAGCACTCGAGGTGCTGGAGCTGCCACCTAAGGAATCACTCCCCGCTGTGACCCGAGATGAAGCTCCTTTCTCTGGTGGTCATATCTCACACTGCAGGGCTGAAAATGGGGCAGGGCTGAAAATGGAACATTCCTGAGCTGGGCTGTCTGCCCTGGCCTGCAGTGAGGAGTAACTCACATTTGGCACCACTGGCCCCAGCAGCAAGAGCTCAACCCAGTAATTTTTTCTTCCCTTCCCCCAGGGAGGTTTGTGGGGGATTTCTGGGGGAAATGGTTTGCCCTAAAATCAGGGCATTTTCCCTTTGCAGGTGTGTGATGTGTAAACTGAATAACCACAGCACTTAGCTGCTGACTCAAGGACAATTATTTCTTTTTCATCTGGTGGAGGACAGACACCTCTCCTCACCAGATCAGTTTCTCATTTTCTCAGTCAATCTAAGATTTAAATTGTTTCCTGAGTGCTGATTTCAAGCCAGACAATCCAAGTTCCTCACAGCAAGTGTTCAGGGATGAGTTTATCTTTATTCTCTATATTGAGGGCTTAAAAGGGATCACATCAGCAGACATGGAAACTTCTACTACATTTGAAAACAGATTTAAATAGAAACATTAAAAACAGTTTTTGTAATCTAAAAGAGAATTAAGGTAAAAAGTGTTTATTGTTTTTACTCTGAAAATGTAGAGTCTTAGAAATCTCACTTCAAAGCATCTCTATTTCCATGAGCTGTAATCCATTAAAAGTGGAGCTAGTTACAACCATGATAATTATGCTACATGTAGGTTTATAAAATTTTCAAAAACCTTGCTTTGTTTAAATTAGGATGAAAACTCAGCACCTGAACTTTTAAAGGAATGCTTCTAAAATGAATTTTCTGGAACAAAAAGGAAAAGATGTGTTTGAATTGTAGCTTTTTCTTTTGAGATCTAAGGTATCATAAAACAAAAAATAAGCTAAAAATAGGGAGCGAATATCAGTTCAAAATGAGAAGTGTGGCATTGTCTTAAAAACAGCACTTTGCTGTTACCTTCTAAAAAACAAACTTTTGTAACAACTCGCTGGTGCTTTCTTGAGTTTTGACTTCTCTGGACCTGCTTTTCCGAGAGCAGCCTCCTGTCACTGCCGCAGCGTCCCAGCAGTTACAATATTGTTGAACTGTGCTGCTCGGGAGCCATTCCTCCCTTCCATCTGCTTGCAGCATCTCTGAGGGGTTTTGGTTGGGGTTTTTGGGTCAGAATTGTGGTTTCTGTGTTCATCCCTCCATGACGTGTTCCCCATCTATCCGGTCTCTTCTCAGGCTGATCTCCTCTCTGCCAGAGGAAGAGGTCCCTTTCCCCCTCCCCCAGCGTAACTCCTTTATGAGAAAAATTGTATTCATTTGTATTTTGAAACAGGCCATTATTTTTAAAGTTCTGCCTTGAGTGGCAGCAAGATTTGGAACTGTATTCATGAAGTGAGGCCAAGGGCTGCTGGCAAAATGCTTTTACCATTGCTTTTGCTCCAGTGGACTGGAAATTATGGCTTGAACAGATGGAAAATATAGGATATACAGGTCAAAACCGAAGAAACAGACATGCAAAACAGCCAAAAGTAAAAAATTACTCATCACTACTGAATATTTTCTGTTTCAGAACTATTGTGCTTGGAGTAAACACTATTCCCTTTCTAATAGGAAATTGTCTTCAAGGGGAGCCTTCTAGAAACTGCTGAACCCTAAAAGATTTAGGGAAAGGTACCTTTGGTTTTTATCTTGTGCTGTTGTTCTGCACGAGGGAAGATTTAGAGGAGTGAATGTGAAACTGATGGACTGTTTTTAATTTTGGGAAGGAGTTGGACGATAAGAGCCAAGATCTAGGTTTTGTTTTTTAATGAGCTAAAGAAATTAAAAATATTTGTCTTGACTCTGTATGGGTGTGAGAGATAGAGGAAAGGAAGGAGATAAAATATAAATGATGAGTAAATATGGAATATTGCTTGAAAGCTTCGACTGGGCCTTAGGAAACTGAGTAATTTCTCAGCTTTGTTCAACACTTGCTTTCCCTTTTTCATGTTCTAATATTGTGCTGGTGGCCAGGGACGGCTGAAGGTTCTTCTTCCTTCCCATCACTGGTGCTGAAAGCTTCCCAAAGTTCACAGGAAATATTCCAGTCTGTCTTGTTTTGCTGTTTTTCTCCAATTTCATGGTACACGTATTGGAAACCGAAACTGAGATCTTTATTTGAAGTGTTTTGCTGAGAAAGGAAAACGTGAAGTATAATTTCATGTCAGTCCTTCCAAAAGCTTTCATCAATTAAAGCCTCAAAGCTCTGGTGTTACACAGTTCCAATTCCTGTTTGCAGCAAGCCCCAGTTGCTGCTGGAATTAACTCTGTGCTGTTACAGACATTGCAGTCAGTCTGTGCAGGGTGCCAGAGTTCCCAGATTTAGGAACAGGACTTTCCTGAATCCACACTGGGGACACAGTTCTTTGTTTATTAGCTTGTTTGCGTTTTGCTGGGCCTAATAAACAGAACCTTCCATTTTGTTTTAAAGTCAACAGGATTGATACTTTCTGCTTGCAACCTTTTAAATTTGTTTTCCTGTTTCTGGAGATGAATCAGCAAAGAAATTAGAGAGCTAGAACTGCCTTAAGCTACTGAGTGTCAGGCTGAGATATATTCTTGAGTGAAAAAAGCAGCAGCTTTCTTTTTTACAGTTATTCAATTTCTAATTACACTTAGTCCTGTGTGAGGAAATGACTGAAGGTTGTAACAGAAACTCGTAAACCTCTAATATTGGGAGAAAAGTGAGGTTTTTTAATAAACTCTATCCATGCTGTTTCTGCATTTGTAAACCCAAGTTTGGCGTTGGACATCTGTAGGTACCAGATTTACAAACTATTGAGAGGCTTTGTGGTTTCCCTCTGGTATTTTTAATGTCTTCTTTCTGGTGATAATTGTGGGAATCCAGGGACTGGTGTGAAATTGTGGTAGTGAATAAGCAGTGCTTATTGATAATTGGGAAAATTTTGCCCAGAAGGCCCAAAGAGTTTATGTTACATGAGCTTCTCTTATTTGCTGTTTTATCTAACAATCAATCGATAATAATCCAGCAAACATGAAAAGGGCTGAGGGGAGCAGAGTTGAGATCATTAGCACTCAGCAAGAAAATCTGAACAAGACTGGCATTTCATCAAATTGCTTGTGTGTTCTCCTAGTGCTGGGCTAAATCAAATCTTATTCTTAGTGCTGAACTAAATCATATTTAAGTAGCAGAAACAATCAGGGAATAAGTGGAGATCAGGAAGGTTACCAGCCACACAGGACTGTGAGGAGATGGGCTTTTCTCTAGGCCTTAGACTGTGGCTCTTTCATGGTACCCCAGCCCTGAGTTTGAACCTGCTCTGCCAGATTGGAAAGAATCCCATTGTACATTTTTTATTCCTCCTTCTATAGCTCTGGTCCTGTCAGTTAAACAGCCCCTTCCACATTCTGGTTTAAACAGCTTCTAAAATCTTCTCATAAGTGACTTTTTTTTCTCCCTCTTCTAACTATGAGAGAAAAGGAATTTAAAAAAAACCCCAAAACTAAAATATCTCTTCTTCTGAAATACAACCTCTCCATTTCAGCTTTTTCACTGCTCAGTCCTGATGCAAAAATGAGGTTGAGGTAGGCAGGGCACTGTGACCTAGGAAGGTGAGAGTGCTGTGTGTGTGTTGTTTGATCACAGTAAGGCTGGTACGGAGGTGCCCTTTGTGCAGCAGGGCTGAGTGCCATCACCCCTGTGCTGCTGCCTGGGGAGAGGCTTCTCCAGCCGACTCTTGGAGCTTCTGCTGTGTTCAGCACACTGTGCGAGCAGGAATTAACTATCACAGCCTGTTTATGGGCTAGTCAAGCAAATATCATTTTCTCCATCTTATGGATGGCAAAACAGCTTTGCTGCATTCCTGAGTGACTTGCTAATGGCCCAAACTGTCAGCAGCAGAGTGGAGACAAGTGCTTAGGAACTATTGACTTCCAGGGCACTCTCTTACCTCCTGTTGCACTGCAGATTATATTAAGACGAAAATAGTTCCTTCTGTTAGAATTATTGCAGTTAACATCCTCTGCCTCGAGAATCAACTCACATTGCCTGAGCAGGTGTCAGAAAACTGAGGGACAGACCCAGGAAACCATTGCTCGCAGGAGTGCCCTTTGCAGCCGACCGTTGTTTCGGGTCGTGGCCCTGCAGCAGGACCCAGGAGCTGCAGCTGCACTCCAGGGCCTGGTATCCTCCCCTCAGATCCATCCCAGAGCCCGACTCCAGCCTGGGCGAGGCGTGGTTGGACCAGCGATGCGTGAGCAGTGCGTGGATGCTCTGCCAGCAAACACTGCGGTGACTGGGATAACTGGGATAACTGGGGTAACTGCCTGCCCTCGGGGTCGCGGGGCTGCAGGGTCACTGGTCAGGCTGGACAGGTTTATTTTGCTTGTCCTGCTGCAAGGGCTCTGTTTGCCTCCTCTCCTGATCTCTTGGAAACTTCAAACATCAGGGAGTTCTTCTGCCACTGGAGCTGCTCTGTGTGGGACTGCACTGCTGCCTTGCTGATCTAGCACTTCAGGAGTATTGTTCTGCTGCATTCTGGAGACACTGTGAGATTTGGCTAGGGAAAACTAGTTTTCCAATATAACTCATTAATTTAGGGAGCTGAAGAACATTAGCAGAAAACAACTTAACTTGATTCTAGCTGGGAAATACAGGTTTGGTTTGGTTTTGTTGGTGGTTTGTTTAGAAAAGGGGAGGTCTGGGGTACTACAAATCGCCCAATTTATGGAATCGGTGTCAGAAGTGTTGTTTTCTTCCCACAGAACTGCTTGGTTCTCACTGGAGAACACATTAGCAGCTCCTTTGCAGTCAGAAACGAAGCAATGTGAAAGCTGCTGTCAGGGCTGTGCCGGGCAAGGCGAGACAGATGGTGAGGGTGATCGGCACTGACAAGGTGGGAGCTGCCCGGCTGGCAGGTGCAGCTCCTGCCATCCATCACACTTGGCCCCGGCCGTGGGAGATGTCACCGTGATGTGCCCAAATCCCGCTGGCCGCTGGAGGGAGGGGCTGCTCAGGGGCAGAGATGGAGGTGTGTGAGCGCTGATAACAGCGTCAAGCACGGCGCCGTGTGTGAGGTAACGGCCAGGGCTCCGCTGGGCACACGCTGCCCCGCTGCTGCTTGATCTCATTGTTTTATCAGGCCCGGGGATTGCACACCCAGTGCGTGATGAACACGTCCGTTGCAGCTTCTTGGACTTCCCTAGTTACTGCTCACAAGTTTAGGAGCTCTCTTTTTATCTATATTTTGGTGCCTGAATATGTAGAACATTCTTGTAAAACTTTGGGTCAAAGAACTTCCTTTCTCTTCCTCTAATATTCCAGTAAAACATGAAATCTCATCCAGGTAAGGATTTTTCCTATTTCCAAAGTATTTTTAAAAATAAAGGCTAAGTACATTGAGGAATAAGACATTTCATGGGAGGGAAAGTAATCTTCGATTTGAAATTATTGAAATAGTTTGACTTCTCAGTGTTGCTTTCACATGTTTTAAGGGTAACATTTATCCAGGATGAACACACTCATATGAAATGCATCAGGCAATCTCAAAGTGCATTTTTGATCACAAAAAAACCCGAGAACATTAGTTTCCTACTTCTAATGGCAAACCTGAGCCCTTTTAGATTTGTAAGGCTATTACTTAAACAGATCTGACAGATCCTTGTAACATCTGTGTAAAGCCACGGCAGTAAATTGTCTCGCCACTTTATCAGATGCCAGTTTCACAGCATCAGTCACTTTTCAGAACAGTTTTTTTAATCTCTTTTTTCAGGCTGCTGCATCAGCACCCCCTTCCAATGGCATGGAATTGCTTTGGGAATGGAGGGAAGGGAGCTGCTGTTACAGAATCAATGTTTGTGCTGGTTGATCTCTTCAACCCCATCACAAAGAATACCAATGGCAATAGCCTGGGGTAGATAGTTCATTGCACGGAATAATTGATCAGAAGTGTGTTATGGCAGATGGAATCTGATCTAAATCTATAACAGCTTAAAATGGTGGAAGTAAAGCCTGGCTTGAAGGCAGAAGCTTTGCCTTTGGGATGTCAGAACTGCACAGCCTGAGCTGTTGGGCTTCACTGGCCAAACTGATGGGGCCCTGGGACACTTAGTGCAGGCTGGGGATATCCTCAGGAGCTCCGTTTCCGAAACACAGGGCTAGCGATGCATTTGTGCGTGTGATGCATTTAATAGCGCTGGGTGCAGCGTAGCAGTCAGCGCTTGGGAGAAGGTGACACTTGGAGCCTGCGTCCAAGCCTCAGTTCTGTTTGGTTTGCATTGGTTATTTCTGGAGTGGTCTTGGAGTAGGGACTTCCCGTTCTCCTGTTCTCCAGGAAGAAAAGGGCAGTTGTGCCATGTGCTGGCGAGGACAGCGCAGCGGGTTTGGTGCCCCGGGAGCTGGGCTGGGCAGGAACCCTCGGCCTGGGCCGGGCCGGTGTTTGCCTGTGCTGAAGTCAGAGAATGCAGCTCACAAAATCTGGTGTGGCCCCTTCAGGGGCTCTCTGGCCTCTCTGAGATGGCGCATTGGGCTCATGTATTTGGCAGACATCTGCTCTGAACTAATGCAGGGACACTTTATTCTCCTACTTATTTTTAGCTGTGGTCTACCCGGTCCTTCCTCAGCTGTGCCCGCTGAACTCTGGTGCAATGTGCTTTGGAGAGGCTTAGCAACAAAAAGATATCTCTTTATAAATCTTTAGGTCTAATCCCTGAAAGCTCTGAAGGGTTTGGGTTTGAGGACTGTCATCTTTTTGAGGAATTGCCTATTGTAAGGATTCATTACTCAAGCTAACAGATACTGAAAATGGCTTTAAATCACCTGCTAGGTTTTTCCTTGCTTGTTTGCTTTGTTTATAGTTTTATTCCAGGGATAGGATTTCTTGCATCTAGGTTCTGAACTTTCAGAGTTCATCTGTGAAGGCTTTTTTTTCCTCTGCATCTAGAAATGCTAATTGACTTTGATTTATCAAATAAAAATAAATAAATTCTATGTTGAGAGACCCTTTCTAAATCATGTCTGTGCTCTAGATTTAGCAGAGACAGTAATTGCTTTGCCAGTCTGTAGGTTGGAGCAATCTGTAAACCCTGAAAGGAAAATGTCACTTATCACCGGCTGAAGCCATTGTTTGTGGGCAAATTTGAACCCAGGAGGGGAAAGTCAATTTTGAATGTTCCCACTGTAGCTCAGAGGGGTGTTTAAATAAGCAGCACCCGTTCAGTGGAAGGGGGATGAGGGGAGCTGTGGGTGTGTGCATGGCTGGGAGAGAACCAACACCAAAGCTGCTGCAGGAACAATGTAGACCTGGGACAGGGTTCCAGCAGAAGCAGCTGTTGGAGGGGCCTCTTTCATTTCTCGTGGCTCTCTCTGACCGAAACACCTCCCTGTGACAACGCTGCCTCTCCTCCAGGAGCGTTTCCAGCTCTGACACGGGGGCTGGAGGAGCACAAACCCCTCTGTTCCGGGCGTTCAGGGCAGGGCTGGATCCAGCGCTGCGGGGCGATGCTCTCAGGCACAGAGAGAGGGAGCAGAGCTGGGATCTCCCCCGACAGACAGACAGACAGGGCCTGGAGGGGCTGGGCTGCAGCACAAGGCTGCAGCCAGTGCGAGTTAATGTTCAGAAGGTTCAGAAAGCTTTCAAAAAGCAGCTTGTTTGTGGCCATACGGATGTTCAGCCCTCACTGAAAGGCAATGAAGACACCAAGCTCTGGGACCTGACACCTCTGCGGTGACTGGGAGCTTGCTTTGGGACATGCAGGGTCCTGTCCAGGTTGGCAGGTTCCAGGAATTTACTGTAAGTTTCCCAGTATTTATTAATAATGAAGGAATGGTGGGAATTTCCTTTATTGTATTATTCTAGTTTCTTGACCCTTTTGCTAGCGGAATCTATTATTTCAGTTAAAAATTCCCAAAGTGAGATACCTGCAGAGAAAAGTTTTATGCATGGCCTTGAGATCTTGTAATAATTAGGTGGATAAAACAATTTGGAATGCCTGAAAAATCTCATTATTTAGCTAGAGATGTCTAGGCTTTCTTAATCACCCAGAGCTGGTGATACTTCTCAGCTGTGAGGGAAGATAGGAAGTACTTGGCTGTGCACTTTTTGGGAAATAGACTTCAAATCTCAGTTTGGGAAGGTTTTAAAATAGTAAGCTGCTCACCACGGGCTTGCAAGTGGCTGAACTAGGACCAAACCAAATAAATAAGCTCACTGCAGGGAAAGAATTGAAAGAGAAGAAGGAGGAGGGAAGAAAGAAGGGCATTCCCCAAGATAAATTAACATCTGTGAAATAAGACACTTCTGAATGTATGCTAATGGCCTAAATGTTTCCATATTCAATTAAGTAATAAGTCCCGAGCTGGCGATATCATCCCAAAACATTCATTTACCAAGAGAAGGCTCCTCTGGGACAGCAGAGGCACCGTAATGAACTGATGTGGGCAGTAAGACATGCTAATGCCCCCTTCAGAGGGAATTACTGCTTTCATAATGCAATTTACAACAAGAATTCACTTGTTAGAAGAGGTTTTTCCCTCTTCATTATGACAGTGTAATTATGGCTCCAGTGGCTCAGAATAATTTTGAGAGCAGTGAGTTACCAAAGCTTTTGTACTGAGTGTTCTCAGGCACTTTGAATTCAGGACCAAGGGCTGGTCTCTGATAAATAATAATCACATGGGAGCTCACCCAGGACAGCAGCCTGCCTGCGGCTGATCTCATCCTCCTTCACTGTGTCCCACCCACAAGGGGCTTAATGGGGGTTTTTTCTTGCTGTGTATTATTATTTATCAGTTTGATCATAAAAAACCAGCCCAGTTCAACACTAAGTCCAACAAGCTCTGACACAGAATTTCCAGAGGTTGATTTGCAGACGTCGATGCACGTGTAGAGAACAGCCAGTGTCCCCTGAAAAGCTGGTGTGAGCGTGCAGGACTGTCTGTGTGGCTGCAGGCTGCTTGTCAGTGAGTCAGGAGCACTGGCCACTGTGAACAGACCGCATTTTCTATAGCCACTTCTTCAGAACAAGTGGCTCAGTCCCTCTGGAATTTCTTTCAGAACCACCTGTAGATGCAGTGGAGGATGCTTGCAGTGCCTACTCAAAGCCACAGGCAATTTATGAAGTCATTGTCTAGCTGGCAGTCTTTCACTTCAGCCTTTGAACTTGGACGAGTGCATTTGAGCATAGAAATAATCCCTGATGTTCTGTGCCCCCTCTGGTTGTGTTCAGGTTTTTGTCTGTGTTTCCAGACCAGCCAGGCGCTATTGGAATAACATCTCCTGAATGGACTCAGTGTTTGTTTGTTTTCCTTCCTCCACTGTCTTAGGAAAAGCTTGTCAGGACGGCGCTCGGCAGAGATTGCTCTGGCCTGCTCAGACAGAAACTGGCTGGGCAGAATGTGCTTTTTGCATTTCTCTGAGAGGCACCGAGAGATTCACTGTACATTTGTTTCTTAAGACACTATTGGGAAAATCCTTTTCAATTATGGCAAACTTCTCATCTTCACGGTGTGGCAGATGTGGCTTTTTCTGGAAGCTGAGCTGGATGTGCTGGAGCCTGGAGAGATGGCTCAGTGGAAACAAAGCTCTCTGCTCTGCTGAGGCATTTAGTTCCAGCCTGAAATAAACAGCTCCAGTGGAATGCAAGTCATCTGTGCACCACTGGCACCGTCACAGTCTGGGGGTGACTGACATGGCCCTGAACAGGGAGAGGATTCAGGAGCTCGTTCAGATCGCAGCTCGTCACTGATGGGTGTTTGCTTCCGTAGGTGGCTGCAACACCACACCAAAGTCAGGGACCAGTAACTCTGAAACCGTGCCAGGGGTGTCTCCTGATGGATCTAGATGTCTCCTGATGGATCTGGATGTCTATTGAAAAAAAAAAACCCAAACAAAGTGTGTGTATGAAGTGTACAATTCATTCACAGAGGTGCTGACAAGAAACGTTCACAGTCAAAGATAATGTTCTCTGGAGGACTCTGAATATGCTGCTAAATGTGCCAGGAAGCTTTGGAAAAGCTAGAACTGATTGGTACGTGGTTATCTGGTGACTTGTATCCCTTAAAACTGAGTAAATGCTAAGGCAGAAAAAAACAGATAAAAAGGACTTCTGCACTTGCAAGATTGATTTTATCTTTAGGTTTCGTAGTCTTTTACAAAAAATCTCAGACTGTATTTTGCAGTCAAGTGAGCTGAAGCAAGAAAGCAAAGTGAGGCTGAATTGCCCAGTGTCTGCAGGGGAGTTGATCATTTCCCTTCAGTGGTGCCAGGATGCCTCACAGCCCTGCTTGCTGTGTTAAACACACTGCCAGGTCGTGAAGATGGGTCAGACAATACAGGGGAACAGCGAGGAATTTTCTCTCCTTTTGTGATTTAATAGACTCTTCTGCTCTGTTTGCCCTCTGAGGGAGCCAATAGATTTAATATGCAATTTCTTTCATCTGCTATCAGAATGCAAATGTGATGGCAGATGAATATACTTTCAAGAATACTTAACCTAATGGGCATGTAAAGCCTGGTAATTATCAGTTGTTTGTCTCTTGTATAATGGTTTTCAGTAATAGGCACCTACCACACACTGAGATCTTGGTGTGGGCCAGGGACAGATTCCAGTGCAGCTTCTCCTGCTCCTACAGTGCAAACAAAGAAATGCAACGTACTCACTGCATTCCTTCCATTTTCAGTACCCTGTGAATACCAACTGGAAGGCCAGGTTAATAACCAAAATGTAGCATTTAATCCACCTTTGATCCCACACGTGCAGCAGCACTGACAGACTACTTATAGTGTATGTGCCACACAGGCAGGAGTGTTGGCAGAGCAGACAGGGCTTTGAGGCTGATACAGGGAGGATTCAGCCTTCAGTTTCTGACCCTCCCAAGCTCCATCTTGAATGGAAAAGAAGCAAACGGGAAAAATAACTCCAGGTTCATTAGTCTCAAATTTGGTAACAATGATAAAAGGTCAGATAATGGAACAGCAACAGACACAGCAGAAGCTGTTCCATCTTGCTGCCTAACTGCAGCACGTTAGAACCACTGGGAATAATAAAACTGTACTGGTCTGAGCTGCACTGGGAATAAACGCAGCAGTTTTCGTTGTATTTCGTAATACATGTTTTCATTAAGGCTGCCACTGTTGTGCCACTGTTTCTTGAGATTTTTTTCCCTTCTGCAGTATTTCAGCAGAGCTCAGCTGTGGACTGATACGGTGCTGTTACCAATGGGCTGTATTCCTCCACAGTGAGTGCGAATAATGAACTGCTTTCCCCTAGGGCCGAGGCCCCAGGAGCAGGGCTGGAGCGGGGGTGTGCAGAAAGGGGGCTCAGAGATGCTGTGTGGCTTCAGGCTCCTTCCAGGAGCGGCCCCGGGCAGGGCAGGCTTGGGGCTCACCCTGGGCACAGCAGGGTCCAGTGCCCGGGCACAGGGTGGTCACCCCCCGTCCTGCCCGGGCCCATTCCTGGAGCACAGGCTGAGTGTGACTGGCAGCGCTGCCTGCCCCAGCTCCAGGGGCAGCTGAAGTGGTGCTCAAAGGCTTTCAAGTCAGGTTTGCTCCCCTTGACGCCACAGCCATTGAGGGGGTTATGAAAAGAGAGGCTGCATTTTGTTTTTGCAGACATTTCTGGGGACTGCAGCGTTCTACCTGGGGCTGAGTGACAGTCTAAGAGGTGTGAAATTTCTCCGTGGCTTTGAAAACACAGAAGAAAAGCCACCGGCATCACGTCAACGTGGACCTTGGCAGCGAAGGGGCGTCCCGAGGAGCGTTCCCCGGGCGGGGCAGCGTGCCAGCCCGGGCAGGGAAGGGCTCTGGCTGCGCGGCGGCTGCTGCGGAGCTGCGAGCGGCTTCGTGCCGGGGCTTCTTCGCAAGGCAACAGGCATTCGTTTTGTCTAAAACGAGCTAGAAAGTCTAATTGAGCCCATAAATGTAACTCCCCCACCGCTCTCGTAAAAGTTAGGTGCAGTAATCATGGATTTTTCAGTTGAGCAATGTAAAGTTGAAAATGAGCTGCAAAATGTGTTTAAAAAGCTCTATTTTCTAAGTGATTAGCTCTCACTAAATCTGTGTGGCAGCATGTGATCAGTAACAAGCCCAGCTCTATTAGAACACTCTCTTATTTATGACTGACCAATATAGACTCAGCTGTCATCACTTCACTCTTACAATCTGTTTTCTAAATAAAATCACAACTTAACCATATGCTTGACAGAATTATGTAGCAGTTTAGTGTGTTTATTTTTCACTCTGCTGTATACATCAGTCCACACTCGGTTTGAAAGTCTGTTCTTTATTGCTGTTGTAAACTCAGCTGGGCCATTCACACCCCGTGGGTATTCAGAGAACAGACGTTCAGAGTCAGATTTGTCCAACGATGCTGCAGAGGAGGCAGCATTCAAAATCCTTGGGAGATGCATTCGCCTTCCTTCACAACAATTACAGTTTAAAGGTTTGAGATTTGGAGAAGATTGTTTGATGTACCCGTCTCTTTTTTGCCCTCTTACTGGCAATCAATATTTCTTACAGGATGAAACGGAAGCGAGTTGTTCAGATGCTGGGCTTCTCTTTGGCTTGGCCAGTGTAAAAACAGAGGCTGGGTACCCGTGACACAATCAGTTAATCCGTGGAGAATGTTATCAGCTGATTGGGGCAATTAAAACCTGGCCAGCTGCCATACAGGGCTCAGCAAGCGACCACTCACTCTCTGTGGTTCTTAGGAAAAGGCTGGCTTGAAGTCAAAAAATTGACATAAACAGAGAGAGAAGACAAATGTATATATTTCCATCCCAATAAATTGGACTTCAGTATGTGTCACAATTGCTCTGTATTCCTTTGGAGCTGAAAACTGAAGCTATTAAGCCAAAAGAAGTGATTGCCTCAAATCCTAATATAGACTGGAGGAGAGGAAAATGGTGCTGCAGCCAGGTAGAAAATGACACCTCTTCTGTGCCAGGCACCCACGCACACCCTGCAAATGGAGCCATTAGGGGAGAGCAGCTGAACCCAGCAAGGATCTGATGGGGGCTGGCACCTGAGCGCGTTTTGTGTGCATTGCGGTGTTGGGATTTTTTTCCTCTTTCAAATTCACGGGTAATGCTTTCAGAGTGTTTTCCAGCACCTCCTGACTTTGCAGCCAGATCCAGTGGTTTATGTGCTGTGTTCCTCTGGTCTTGAGGAGCTCCTGAAATTGGGTTATGGAGAAAGTTCATCTCGGGGTGGGGACTGCAGAGCTGGGAGTGGGATGTTACCAGGAAGGGCTGAAAGAGCCACGGGCTGACTGCTGTGCTCGGCAGAGCCAGCATTTGTGGGAAGTGAGGAACTGGACACACCTGCTTTTCTTTTCACTATGTCAGTACATCTTTTTGAAAAAAAGAAGAGTATATGAATTTAGAAAAGTGTATGAATGTGTACCCTACTGTTGGACAGAGCTTGGAAAATGTTACCAACAACAGCACTGTTCTTCAGAATGACAGTCTGCAGTATAAACCTCAACAACACATCAGACTAAGTGGGGCCTGAGTTGATCAAATACATCACAGTAACACAAATAAGCACCATGCCAGAGATCCTCAGAGTCCCAAAAACCTTCTGCTTACGTGTCACAACTAAATTAGTCACAAAGAAGCCGTTTGTATTCTGATATTAATACGTGGTCTCTTTGAAACACAACTCCAGTCTAGAGTTCTTCTACCTACTGATATGGAATTTAAAAATGGGTTTATAAAGGGAAAGATTACTTTGGTGAAGTGACAATAATTTCAGAATAATAAAATGCTTATCCACAGTAGATACAGTGCCATCCCCTCTCTGTTCCTTTGTGTACACTGAGTACACCCTGCTTTTTATCTCATGTAAATTATGAGCTACCTTGCACTGTCAAAAGTTGTACTTATCTTTACTAAGCACTAATTAGTAACTACATGGCAAAGTCCTATTTTTAATGATCTGGTAACAATGCAGGCAGGATGGGACAATAGTGCTAGAACAGGCCCTTTTCTGTGCTGTGCCAACTGGAGACAGCCCAGGAATGTTTCAGTGAATACAGAGCCCTCAAGAACGTCCTGTAGTCCAGGAGAGACAGATCTGCCTGGGAGAAGGGAACTGCAGCAGTGACAGGAGAGATCTGTGTGTGGCAGGTGAGCTCAGGTAAAGCAAATCACAGCACAAAATTTTTACTTAGTTGAGCCAATTTTGGGGAGCTTTAGTCCCTTAAGAAAGCTAATAGATGTGGTGCCTCTGAGGGTTTAAAAATAAAGGGTGCCTCCTGTTTCCATGGGAAATTTATAAGATCAGTTATACACATCTGGTTTTGAGAAGATTTATTAAATTGTTCAGAAGTTTTATGAAAATGAAGTATGTTCTGGAAGTAATGCGGCTTATTTTGAGATCTATTATGGATGCTGAAAGTGTTCCCAACCTTGAATAAATCATTTCACATATTTTTTAACTACCTGTCTAGGAATCCTGAACTGAGAAATAGACATAATAAATAATTTATTGTGCAGACCAGGAGCAAATAGGTATATTACACCCTTTGATTTCCAGACACATCTTGCTGAGCAAAGCCACGTGGTTTAAAACAGCTTTGCAATATTCCCCCGTGTCTCAAATCAGCTTCTATGCAATGACCCTGAGCTATCCTGAGTGCCTAGTGCAGTCCAGGGGCAGGTCCCAGCAATAGCAGTGGCAGCTTTGCAATTCAGGGCTCTCCAGTAAAAGCCTTTTTCTGTTCTTCCAGTCCTGGAGCTGATTTTGGGAGGTGCTGCTTTCATATCAGCTCACAGACTTTTGAAGAAGCTCCCGTTTGTGTCAATGGCAGCAGCTGAAATTTCTGATAGGAATTCTGAGTAAGCCAGAAAGAAGTTAATGGGCTGAGAAGTTCCTTGCTTATAAATAAATATAATGTCTTTATTGGGTGAATGCTGAAAGGAGAAGACCAGGAAGGAGAGACAAATGATGAACAAGGACTGGGGATGGTATGGGGATCTCTTCAGGGATAAAAATGAGAATGAGGCTTGCACATTTCCGGGCAGGGAAGAACATGCAAAAGTGGGAGTTTTCCATCTTTAGGGAAATGGGATTTGGATAGTCCCTGAAAACTACGAAGGAATGCATTCCAGAACTTGAGGATTGGTGTAGAACTGAATGAACCTGATGGGAGCAGGGATTCCATCTAATCCGTGGCTTCTGTGTGCCGGGAGCAGAGCCCTGCGGGTGGCCGACCCCTGTTCCTGTGCACGGCCTCACCCAGCCCTTTCTGGCACTGCTGTTCCACGGTGGTACAGATCACCTCTTCTTCCTGTAAATACTTCTTTCCAAGAAGCAGCACAGAAGTGCCCTTTTCCCCAGAGCCCGGCTGGCACCCTGCTTTACTGTAACTCGCTTGGCATGGCGTGGGACGTGGCAAAGTGATCCCAGCTCCTCTCTTTGTGTCCCAGAGTGAGTGATGGTATTGTTACAGGAACGGGGCAGACTGAGGATAAGTACTCGTTTTCCCTCCTCCTCCTCCTGTTCCAGCTGAGGGCAAGTCCTCTGCTGTGATGCCATCAAAAAGACCAACAGTGTCAGGAGAGCAGGGTGAGGGTTCCAGGGGCAGAGCCAGGGGGTGAGTGCAGGAATTCCAGCAGCTCTCAGATACCCTCCCCAGGCTGATGAGTTCTCTCTGTAACTACTGGCTTGGTGAAGCCTCATCTGTGACCTTTGGAAGTACAGGATCCTGATGGGACTTGCAGAGTCTTTGCTTTCAAAGTGACTGCACAGAGCATGAAACTCGTAAGAAGAACATTTTAAGTATCTTGCTGGAATTAATTCTGAGCTGACTTATACCCAATTTCATTCAAATCAGACAGTGCAGATGAGAGCTGGCAATTTGCATAGACACAGTAATTTGGAGAGAGTGTGCAGAAGAGCTTTTTAAAATCCACGTGGAGTTCGTGTCCTCGGTCTCTGAGCATGGGTAAAATCTAGGAAATTCTGAATTCTTAATCCTTTTTTTCCCTCTGACTCTCTTGTTTGTTCAAGTCCAATTATTCAGAACCAAAATATCCTATTATATCATGGGCTAACTAGGCACACTTTGCAGCTGTGTTGGGAAATGAATGAACGTTGAAAATGTGACTCTGCCATGTTGCTGTATTATCATGAGTTCGAGTATGTGCTGCAGATAACATTTTGAAGACCAGGTTTCCTTTTAACTTTGAAAGAGACATATGAATTATTGACATAATGAGCTAAGGTCTTATTTTAAACTGCATTCTGTTTCTTTAAATGATATTTTGCTATAGATTTCAGTTTTGTCTAACGTTGCATCGAGCCATCTTTATTTTTCAGCAGGTAATAGTCTTTTCCTGCATCACCACTATCAGCAGCAGCTTCAGTTTTAATTAATTCCCTGTTCCGAGCAGAGCACAGCTCATGGCACTGATCAGTCAGTGCATAACCAAATATGATAATGCCTCTGATAAGGAGCATCACACCCAGTGACCCACTTTCCAGACTTCAGTCTAACTCCGCTCTGCTTCAAGGACAAACCTAGCGAACACCTGACTTCAGGTAGTGCGTTCCAGCTGCACCCACCAGAGCTTCTGCCTGGCTGCCAGTCCAGGCGGGATTCCCTGACAGCCCTGCCTGCTGTTTGATTCCCCAGTGCTGTCCACGGCTTCTCTCCCTTCGCAGGGGTTTTCCCAGCCAGGTGGAATGGAAGTTAATTAGTGCAGCCCCTGTGCTGGAGCAGAACGTGCATTTGTACAGTGATAGCTCTGTCAGAAACTCAGCTTCCTAGAGGGAAGGTCTTCAGATTAGCCTTCAGGAGGGCCTGTCAGATTGATGTTTTTTGATTTTTCTTTTTCAGTGTGTACCATTTTAGTAAATCTCCTCTAGCAGTCACTCCCAGACTACCAGGTGGATATTTCTGGAAGAGGAAAAATGTCTTTATTTAGCAGAAAGCCTTGGGGCTGATTTATTGCCCCTCGTGCCTCCAGCCGTGCTGCTGCTGCAGATAACCCTTCGTGGCTCTGTCCCGAGCAGGGGATGGTGCTGTGTCTGCATCACGGCACGGGTGACCCAGCGTGCCCCTGGCAGCTGCTGCAGCAGCCAGCACCAACCTCCGCTCTCAACCCCAGGGCAAGGAGCTCCCAGACAAAGAGGATGAGGTGTCAGGAAAAGCCTCTCCAAAGGAAGCTGCTCCCCGTCCCCATGGACTGCACAAGGAGTAGGATGAGACTTCAGTGACTGCTGGATTTAAGCTGGTTTCTCCCAAACTAGCCCTGTTACAACAAGTAGCTCTCAAGGATGATTTCAATATTAGCAAACAGGGATTCCCAAAACATATTAGAAGGTTTTTGTCACTGAGATACAGCTGAATTACAAGCTTTGCCATGGATTTTATACAATCCTAATGGACTGTAATCCTTGTAATGCGACAGGTTTGTGACTGAGATTACTAAAATATTTATCCCTGGCATCTTTCCTTTTTAATACATTTGTTTTCTCTCTCTTAAGTGAAAGCAATACATTGACAGCAAACCAGAGATATTTCATCAGTCTCTTATCAGCAGCCAGCACTAAAGCCAACAAGAAGGGTTGGGGGTTTTGAATAACATTTCTTACACTGTGTTTTCTGTATTTCCTGACAAAGACAGTTCCAAGAGAACCTTTGCAGCCACACAGAGGAGACTGACGCTCGCTGTTTTCCGTTTACAACAGCCTGTGCTTAAACATCTTTGTATCCCCAGCCCCACACTGACCTTCTGCAACTCTGCATTGCCACCTCGGGGTCCCCAGGCTCGGGGCTCTTTCTCCCCACCCCAGCACACTGACAAAGAATGGATTTAAATCTAGGTTTAAACACTTCATGAGTTGTCAGTCCCTCCCCCAGCCCCTTGGCAGGGCCGCTTGTTTTTGTGGCTGGTTTGTGCTCTTTGCTGGGAGCACGTGTGTCATGTCACCACCAGTTTGGTGGCAGTGGGGCCGTGGTGACAGGGCCGTTGTTTAATTAATGTCTCTAAAGTGCCTCGAGCTGAGTGTGACGCACGCAGAGCCTCCTTTGGTGTGGGCCTGGAACGGGGCTTCAAAGGGAGCTCCCGTGGAAAGAATCAGCGTGCAAAACGCTCCAAAGGGCTGGCTTCACTCTGAACTGTGGGCTGAATTCTTCACTGCCCTGTTTGTTGGTTCATCCTTTACCTCTCTGCAATCTGGGAATCAAACAGAGATTTTCAGAGCGATAGCACTGTGCATATTTTGTGCAGAAGAAATTCCAGCTACAGCTGGGAAAATGTTCTTTATGAAGCAGATGTCTGCCTTTCCCCTGTCTTAAACTCATTAAAAACCCCAAACCCACTCAAACAGTCCAAAAGGCGAGAGTGCTGTTGGTAGCCACGCCAGCGTGGTGTTAGCTCCTGTCTGTTGAATTAGAAAGCTCAGCTAGGCTTTGTAGGTTTTTCAATATCGTGAGTTTTAGCCCAGTTATCAGAATACCAAGAGGGATTGTATTCTGCCAGCCTGAACTGCCTGTGGTGTGGCACTGGGGCTTCTGCGGTGCCTGACGGGAACAGGACAGACTGAACGTCTCTGAGGACAGATCTTCAGCCAGACCACGGCTCAGAAAGGGGGATGCAGATGTTCACGGAGGCCTCTGCTGCTACTGGCACCTTATTTTGGAAAGTGGGGGTTTAATGGGTGATACTCAGGCACATCCAGGATTTGCTAGGGGATTTTTCTCTCTTGGGCTTTCCCAGCCTCATGGGAGTGCTCATATTGATGCTCAGTTTCCCAGCACACCTGCAGAGGGAGGCTCTCACTTGCCCTCACCTGCTGTGCTTCAGTTCATGGTACAGAGCACTTGGGCAGTGCACGAGTGGGATTCCTTCCCAGTTAAGCTAAACCAGAAGCCGTGGTCCCCAAATGGCCTCCACCAGCTAAAGCAGCAGAGCCAGGGACAGGGCCCACCTGGCCTCAGTGCACAGCCAGGAGGGCACTGCTGGCGTGCCTGAAATCAGCATCTTTCCCGAACACGGATTCTGGCCATGAGTCTGTCAAACCTGTGAAACCCCCACGAACAGGCTGCAGTTTGGGAGTGCACGTCCACTTGGCAAGAGCACGGGAGTTAATTAATCAGGGGCAGCTCTGAGCCTCAGCTGCTGGGATTTTGCTGGGTCTGAGTGATGCCTTCATCCCTGGGCAGACTTAAATTCCTCCTTCCCGCAACCACACAGGCTTCCCAAGCTGAATGTGTCCTGATGAGCTGTAAAATCCTGACTGTCTAACGGGAGCATGGGCATTCCTGAAACTGTGGCTCACATTCCTTGGAGTTTAAAGAATGAGGGGAAAGTCAGTGTTTGATAAATTTAGGATTTAAGAGATTTTCCTGGGCTCCTTTTCTGCAGTTTTTCTCTCTCCATCGTGGTTTCTTCAGCCTCATGTTTCATCACTGTCAGGATTCATCATCCAGCTGTTGTGGTGATGGTTCAGTTGCCTGCTAAAACAGCTTTTATTCTGTACTGGATTTTGTCCTACCAGCCGGGGATGAAACCTTTTTCCTTTCAATAACAGCTGTCTAGTGGTCACTTCTTCCTAGAGAATTTTAAAAAGTAGCAAATGATTTAGAGTGTCAGTGTTTTTGGCTGATTGCTACTGGGCTTCTGCTGCAGAAGTAAAAAATGTCAGTCCTTGCCACAAGTAACATTCCTGCATGTCTGCTCATTAAAACTTTTTAAACCCTCTATTTTCAGTAGAGCAAATTGGTGCCTAAAATTTTGATGCATTAAACCCAGTGTCCAAGGCTACAAGGTTTTAATACAAAACAGAAGAAAAAATCATGTGCTCTTGAATTCTTGCTCAGTCCATGTTTTAAGTTGCCGTATTCTGTTCCATGGTGTTTAACTTTGGCCACTGATGAAGGACAGGGGGGTTCTGACCCGTTTGAATCCCTCAGGAGGGTCGTTAGAACAATTGTGTGCTGGGACACGAAGTCTCCCACTCCTTCTCATCTTCCTTACATTGAAACGCACCAACAGAATAAAGCAGTCCAAGGATACGCATGAAGTTTGAGGCTGAGAGGAGACGTAATTATTATTTTTTCAGGATTTCTATGTGGAGAGGATTACCAGCTGCCTTTGTGTTCCTGCACAGGAGCTCTGTCTTGGAGAGCAATCAACGGGGAGGTTTTTGTGTTATTCCAAGTGATCTCTTCTTGGATCAGCCAAGCCTTTTTCTGTGGCTCTTCCAAGATGAAAATCAGAACCATAACTGTGCTCTGACATGCACTGGAGTTAACTGCTGCAGCTGGATACTGACAGCAATGTGTGTACCCTCCATTAAGGGCACAGAATAATTTTGAGCAGTGTCATTTTTGTATTAATTGAACTCCCTTCTGCATCAGTGGCTTCATTGAGCTGTGAGGCTTTGCCTGCAGCAGAACTCCTTGCTGCTATTTTGCAAATGTTGCTTTGGTGGCCACTCGTGCAGATGACAGAAAGGTGGTTAAATGTGGCACTACAGAGCTATAGTGTTCAGCCTGGATTTTATGTCTATAACAAAAATTCCTATTTGAATTGCTTAGTGAAGATCTATTTTATGCCAACAGCAACTCTTTGGAGCAATGCAGGCTTTTTTGTCCATTGAAGAATCTGCACCCTTTATTTACACACTTCCTTCCCATTCTCTTTACTGTAGCCCTGGTGCTGTAAACCCTAAGTAATGTCGGCAGGAGTGAGTGGAATGGCTCCCGGGAGGGAGGAAGCGCCTCTGCAGAAAAGGCTTTGCAGGCTCAGGATTTCTGCAGCAAAGACTGTTCCATGCTGGATTTCTGTCGCCCAGATGCTGCTCTTTGAACATCTGACATACATGCCAGTGAGTGAAGGACAGACAGCACACATGGGCCCGTGGGTCTTTACAGTTTTTGGCCAAGCTAATGTAACGTCCAGTTGCTGTCAGGGGTCCTGTGCCACCTCCCAGAGGGAGCTGCACACAGCAATGGATGAGAGAATTCCTGTGAAAGAGAACTAAGCATTCACAGTTTCTGTGATGTCCACAAGATGATTTTATCTGCAGCTGTGAGAAGTTGCTAGGGAACAGAGCTAACTCATTTTTGCTGATGGCTCTTCGTTAGTGCTGCGGGGCGATGTTCCTTCCGCTCTCGGTGATGCTGCTGCCTCATTCTGCATCAGGATGTGACTTGGAAATACCTCAGAACTGTCCTGCTGCTGGAGTTCGAAATAAGCTTTTTAGTAAAGAACATTTTTCAGGTCACCTCCAGCACCAACCCGTTCCCCAGGAGTGCTGGGAGTTCCCAGGTGTCGCCGTGAGGGTCTGGAAGGGCAGGTTCAGCGTGGAGCCCTGGGGCTGCGGGGCTGAGCCTGCCCTGGGAGGAGCGTTGGGCTCACAGAGCATTTGTTGGGTTCAGTTCCTCCAGCAGAGGCCAGGAACACTTTTGGAGGTTCTCGATGTTATTTGTGGTTGCTGATACGTTTCAGCCTCAGCCTCGAAGCATTTGCTTTAAGATGCACCCTCCCTGTCACTGAGCACCAGGCAGCTGGGGGAGTTTGGGTGGTGGCTGCTTGATGAGTGACAATTCCTGCAGTTTTGCTTGCTAGCAGCATCCCTCCATTCCAGCCTTGTAAGAAGGTCATTGGCCAGGTCATGGCTCTGAAGGAGCATCTGCATCCCTCAAAAAATTCCGTTTTTGTGTGACATCAAAACGAGAGGCCCTGGACCAGGCACTGCTTTGCAGAGAAAGCCAAAGAATTGGTTTTACCAACCCCATTGCTTCTTGGTCAATATAGAGAATATAAAGGCATTCCTGTTTCTGCAGCTGTTTGTGTTGGAAGACTCGTGCTGCACAGTTCACCTGTTTTTTCTTCTCTGTTCTGTGCTCAATGTTCTCAGCCAGTTGAAGTGAATCAGATTTCCCCCACTTGTTGCTTTCCCACTCAGCAGAAATGTATTTATGTACACATAAACACACAGAGGAGTGTCCTACAGCTCTTTGGAAATGTTTTGTTATTCTCCTCTCTCTCCTACTCCTTCTGCAGCAGAGGGCTGGGGAACCCCTCCCTGCACTCACCTGGTGGCTGCAGGGTTCTGTGGGGCTGCCCAGCCCCAGCCTCACTCCCATGCTGCTTGTGCTGTGCGAGCTGTTCCAGAACATGCTTTTCACCTGTGAACTGGGGCAGATGGCACTTTGTTTGCACTGCACAGAGTGCCCAGTACTGTGCTTTGTTTTTCCTGTCTTTTCTTAAATCTAAGTCTAATTTTAAAAAATTGCTGCTTGCACAAGCTGTGCTGCTCGCAGCTTTGCTGCTGTTTGGCCAGGAATGAAAGGGATGTGCTGCATTGTTTGCTTTCTTACAAGCAATTTAGAAAGATTTCAGACCCTACATAATATTTTTTGCATTTATTTTGGAAACAGTACTTTGAAGCAGTCCATGGGGCTCCCAGCCACTTTAAATCAGCAGGCAGCTCTATTTATCTTTGCCTTTCATTTTTGCCAGCAAACACCTTGCTGCACACCTTGAATACAGAAATGATTTGCTCTGCCCTGGTGGCTCGTTGGTGCCCAGAGCTCCATCCTGCAGGGGAAGGTGCTGAGGAGGGGATCTGCCTCCTCCTCCTGCCTCGAGCATCCTGAGCAGCCCAGAGATGCAGGGAGCAGGAGGGGTCACCAGCCAGGCTGTGGGCATGGGGCAGCCACGAGGTTTATGCAAAACCTGTTCCCGACCTTTCTGTCAGGTTGGGAGTCCCAGGATGACTCCTGCTGGGTCCCTGCGGGCACAGTGTGCTAATCTTAGCTTGACTATCTCTGGAGGTCTGCTTCCTGAGCTCCATTTCAGGCTCTAATTCAGGGTCTTTCTGAAGAAAAATGAATTCTGCTTCCCACTGAGGATGTGGCCCTCTGATGCCTTGTGTGGTGAGTAAATAGAGGTCAGAGCTGCAGACTCTGTATTTGTTCCTGCTTTAAATTGATTTGTGTGCATCCTTTCCTCCTGGCTCTCCAGAGACTCCTGTGTTTTACATCTTGCAAAACATGTTTTTAACAAGGACTTTCTGTTTGAAAGGCACAGGAGTCAAATCTGAATGTGTGTTGTGTGTGCATGTATGCAGATACCTGCACCTGGCTGCGTGACACCAACTTCAGGCACAGCAGGCAGTTCTGGCAGCCCATGAGATACATATTACAGACAAATCTATCTGATTTAACTCCTGGTATGCACAGTTCAACTTCTGAAGCCCAAATAGGTCTTGTGCCCTTTCACTAATTAAATTTTGTTATAATTCCACCTGGGCTATGTTTTGTAACATCTGCATTTGAATGACGGTGGCTTGGTGTCTGTGTGGAATGGGTTTTCCTCCTGAAATGTTAATTAGGTGGAGAATGTGTTATGCCTTGGAAAAGCTGCATTGCAAACCCATAGATAAACAGATTGATTTAATTTTAATCTGCTTTCATGGTGATGCATAATGATAACTGGTTTCTGTCTCACAGGGCTGGAAACCACAGACCTTAATAAGAGTTTGTGGGTATATCATACAGCTTTAAATAGCTTCTGTTGTGCTAGACCGCTCTCCATAAATTATTCTAACTCCATCAGTATCTCAGGGACTCCCCATTCTCTTCTGCTGTGGATTTTCAATCAGTGGAACTATTAGAGTAATCTGAAGAAACTTCGAGGCATCTTCTCTGAAAACAACTGACAGCACTGGTTTGTACATCGAGTATTCAACGGGGAGAGCAGAACCAAAAAAGCCTTGCAGAAGCCAGCTCTGCAGATTAAATCACAGCATCCACATCCTACCTTTCATAAGCCATGCCAAAATTAATTACGGAATTAAAGCCAGACGTTCAGATGGCTGGTATGAAGTGTCTCACTGCATGACCTATTTTTTGTGATCTGCTTTTCCTGTTGGACTGAGAAAGGTGCAATTCACTTCAGCCAGTTCTAGAACAGTTGGTTTAAACAGGCCCTTCTTAAATACAGTTTCTGCCATTGAAAGAGTTTCAGCTTTAAAGGTTTGTTCCTGACGGGGAGATAATTTTTAGGTTTAATGGTCTAAATTTCTTCAGGGGTTCATGATAGATACAGATCCAGAAAGCCTTTGTACGCTTGGTTTTCATCTGCTCACAGCAAATATGCCTTAAGTCTGACAAAAACAGGCTGAGTTGTGCCTGTTTGCTCAATGACAGACACATTTTATTTTTGACTGATATTCAAAGAGCCTCTTTCAGGCTCAAATTCTGTCCTATATTAGCTTCAGCCATAAAAAGCAATGAAACTGCAGAGGGAGGCAAAAGAAGAGTATGGCCTTAAAGGGTATAAATTTAGCATCACCCTAATGCTGTACATAGACTTGGAAATGGAAATGCTGGGAACACAAATTCCAGCCAGTCCTCCTGGTGCTGTGGAATGGGTAATTTGGTCTAATCTACTGAGGGCTTCTCAAACTAGATTTTTGCCCAAGGATGGTTTTCCAGGGAGACTGGAAAGACAAAGGGCTGGCTGTGCACTGGATTACCTCTGGGTTTTGTTTTCACTGGGAACCTTGGCTTCATGCTTCACCCTCTCCCTGTTGCTAAGTCTGGTGAGCTCTCCAACGTTCTTCATTCCCATCCCAGTGCTGTTCATGAGCTTACCAGCTTCTCTGGCATTCACAAACCTGTCTTCCCTATGTTGCCTTCAATTTTGGTACTCCAAAATTTAAAAGAAACTCGGTCCTGAAGTAAAGGCAGAACATTTGTTGCTGTTTTCCATTGTTTTCTGGTATTTTTGTGCATTTGAATATGATTCTTTGAGCACAGAGGCCTCGGGAAGGGGAGGAGGTTGTGTGCAGGCGGTGAAACATCGGCATGTAAATGTCAGACCGAAGTGTTCTGGTATCAGAACGGCCTCATTTAAGCAAGATACAGCTCCAGAATGACCTCAGCTCCTGCAGAGATGCCTGCATTTAATGTACTCGCAGCGTTAACAGGGATCATTCTGCACTTACTTGCCAGCAAGAGACAGCTCCCAGGGAATTCTGTGACTACAGCTACAGCTTAGTCATGCCACGATTGCTGTCTTGGTTTTAGATCCCATGGTAGCATCTGGCCCCGCACCACCTGATTTTCCAGCATGACATTTAATTCAGGTCTTCAGAGAGACCCTGAGGAGGTCTGTCAGCTCCTGCTCGGTGGCTGCAGGGTGGCTGGGTTTGCCCTTCAGCCCCTTCCAGGCTCAGGGAGTACAGGCGAGATGTTTCCAGCTCCAAGAGCAGCAGTTTGTTCCTGGGCCACGAGGGGCTGTCACTGGAAAGAGCCTGTGTGAGGAGCAGCCCGTGGCATTGTCCTCAGCAAAAATGGGCCCTGGGCAATGGGAGATGTTGGGCATTTACAGGGCAGGGCTGGGAATACCTGCAGGGTTTTGTGCAGGGACTGTTCTGCTTGCTGACTTTCCAGTGAGTAAAAATCGACCTGATTTCTTTGTTTCATGCCATGAAAAGCTGTGGTCGGGTCCATTTCTGCTCACATTTTGCTTGTCTTTGGGTTGAAATGGGCTGGTGGGGGGCTCTCCCCAGCCCTCCTGCTCCCACCCCTGCTGCCCGAAGGAGGTGGATATTGGCAAAGGGGAGGCTGCCATCCTGCACTGCTCTGGTCTCTCTCCATCGCTGGGTTAAGGTCAGGCTCTGGGCAGGAGAAAACACTGAAGATAAACAGAAATAGAAGCCCCTTCTAGTTATTTCTGAAATGCTTCGGGGAGACGCAGTGACAAGGCAAATTCAGAGGCCACTGTGATGTCTGGTAGGTGCCTAGGAGCTCTCAAAAATGCCCCCCTCTGCACACAATTTATCTGCCACCTTCTCGTCGCCACTGGTGACAAGATGACAACCAGCGGTAGCAGGGTGTTAACAGCCTCCCTTTTCTTTTTCTCCTTTGATGTTGAAAGTAGCTCGCTTTCTCAGAAGGACCATGAAAGGTTCCCACAGATCTTTGCCCGGAGCACTTAGAGTAATGAAAAACTAACTTCAATGTCACGGGTCTAAAGCATCTTTATTTAGAGCTGTTTAGGGCTCGGATTGCCTGTTTATTTGCACTCTGTATTGGAAAGGGGGATGTGAGATATCTGCGTGCTGCTTGCAGGGCACGGGCGGAGTGAGATGCGGAGGGGAGCCCAGCCCGGGGCAGGGTGTCTGTCTGTGCCCGGGGCAGGGTGTCTGTCTGTGTCCGGGGCAGGCTGTCTGTCTGTGCCCAGCCTGGGCAGGCTGTCTGTCTGTGCCCGGGGCAGGGTGTCTGTCTGTGCCCGGGGCAGGCTGTCTGTCTGTGCCCGGGGCAGGGTGTCCGAGCCCTGCCCGTCCCTGGCTCTGGTGTCCTGCCCGTCCCGCGGGCAGGGCTCTGTGTCTGTGCGATCTCTGCCCGTCCCCCGGCTCCTCAGAGCAGGCTCTCGGTGACACTGTGCCCTTGTGCCATCGTGCCCTTGTGCCATCGTGCCATTGTGCCCTTGTGCCCTTGTGCCCTTGTGCCATTGAGCCATCGTGCCCTCGTGCCCTCGTGCCGTGGCACTGAGCACGCGTGTGTCAGGCTGGGGTTTCTCACCAGCCAGCTGTTCCACTTCATCCCACCCTTCAGTAACAGTTTCACAGCCATTAGCAGCCCGCAGGAGTGACACGGGCTGAAAGCTAAGCGCTAACTGGTTGTAAACTGCGGAGACTGGGACGTGCTAAACCCGACACTTCGATAAATGGGAGAGGACAGTGCCTGCATTTTAATTGGAGTTGCAGCCTCTTCCATCACTAGAGTAAACACAGTGTTTAGTGGGTCACGGGAGAGAACTGGGAATCGCTATCTTTATGCGCTTAGGTAATGTATTTCCTTGATTTGAGTTGTGATGTATCGATTCTGGGAGTTCCTTCTGTGGTTTTTTTTCTGCTTCTCCCTTCCCCTGTCAGCACTGACGAGTTTTCCGTGGACTCCCAAGGGCTGTGTTCGCCGTGACTGACTGGGTGCGAGGGGTGAGCTGCTCGGGAGCCCGGGCAGCTGATGCGCTGCGCCGTGAGCAGCGACCCACAGGCGAATAACAGCCGGGAAGGTGTTCAGCTGGGTGGGCTCCTTGTTTGGCAAGAAACAACCCCAAACCAGCCACGACTGGCCTGTTTATGGCCTTCCTCTCCCCCTCTCTACGAAACACTGCCCAAAGCGAAGTGATGGGCACAGAACACTCCAAGGGCTCCACCGGCTGCAGCCCGGCCTCGGTGTTCTGAGCACACAGCGTGTTGTGCCCGGCTCTTAACTGAGAGCCCATGCATGGAAAAGCCTCGCCACGCAGGTTTTGGTGTATTGCCGTAGAGGAATCTTAGGCTGAGCCGAGAGGCTGCCTCAGGAGCCCTGCGGAGCAGCCAAGGGGTCAAAGCCGGTGCTTCCCAAGCCCTGGGACTCCCAGGCCAGTCCATCCGGCAGAGTGGCAGCAGAGTCACCGAGCTCTGGCAGCAGCCACAGTACTCTCACCTCAGGTGTCTCCAGTGTGATCTGTTGACAAAAAAACACCCCTTCAGTTGTTATTAACCTTGTTTCCTCCGGGTCACTCGTTGGTAATTGCGAAGTGCTGCTGCCACTGTAAATGGGGTGAATAAAATTCTGCAATTGCCCACCAGTGGAAAACACAGCACTGAGACATACCGGAGGAAAAAACATTTCCTGGGATCGAGGAATTGGAGCTTCTGTGCCAATTATAGAAGATATTAATTTGATTCCTCAAAAGGAGTTCCTGACCTCTAATTCTGTAGAAAACAGCAAACTCGTGGTACTGTTTTCAGTAAAATCAGGGGGCTGGAGCTTTTCACAGATGACTAAATGAGACCTTACATCTTCTAAGAAATCCTGATCCATAGACTGCATTTACCACAAGGATCTGCATTTGTTTTGAAGCATTAGAAATCAGTACAGGATGGCAGTTTGTCGTTGGATAAAGGGAATGTCAAGGATGAACAAACTCAGCTTGTCCTGCTGGTTTTGTGCCCATTTTTCTGGCTTACCTCCTCACCCTACCATTTAAAGGAATCCAGACAGAAAATAAGAGGATGGTATCAATTATGTGTCCGTGCTTGTACACTTATTTTTCTGTGGTTTTCAAAGCTTTTTAAGACACAAGTGAGAATTTTTTCAGTTTTCAGTGTGTATCTGTTTGCTGAGCAGTCCTGAGACCCTGCACAGCTTTTCAATTTCAGCAGAGCTACTGCAGGCGTGCCAGCTGAGCAAGGTAGACCCTGCTATGGTCTAAGGCTGCTTGTTTCTTGATTCAGTGCCAGTTTTGTTAATAAAATGTGTAAAAGCATAGCTGCTGGATAGTCACCACAATCCGTTGTTAAAAGCTGAGGGGCCAGGCTTGCAGCAGGAGCTCCAGGCTGTGTGAAATGAAAGCAGCCCCTCAACCCCAGCTGGCAGCAGCCTCTGGCTGGGAGGGAGTGCTGGAGATCAGCTCAGCTCCATCCAGGCTGGGGCTTTTCAAATCCATGGGCTCAGCTCAGTCACCCAAATCCCTCAGTGACACCTTCAGCTGCAGCAGCCGTGTCAGAGAGCTCCAGGGGTGGGGACGAGTTCCTTCACCACAGCCAGATTAGCTGCACGAGACCTGAGCCACCCAAATCTCCCTGGGGAGCAGGGATCATTTTTCTGTCATGGTCTGAGCTGATGCCCAGCGGTTTTCCCTCCTTGAGGTGGAGCAGGAAGGCAGGACCAGATGCCAGTCCCCAGGAATAGCTAAAGGCACGTGCTGAGAAATGTTTTGCCCAGGTTGTGTGGCCTTTTTGTACCTCCCTCCCTGAGACATCAGGAATGCAGTTCGGTTTCCACTCTCCTTTGACCACTGATCTCCTGTCCTGAGGGATGTCTGCTCTAGCAGCAGTAACTGCGCCTGCTTAAAATTCATTTTGTGAAATTAGCGTAGGAGAACTTGTGCAAAAATTGGCAGCCTTCGTGTGTTTATTCTTCCAGGTGTGCCAAGGAAATCGCAGCCAGTGCTGTTGAGTTAGTGGTAAAGAAAGGAGATATAATCCTTTTTGTTCAAGACAGTTGGAGGAATCCTTTGGCTTTTTATTCTGGAAACATCTGTGTGGATCTTGTCCTTCAAAGATTTCCTGAGCAATTTCGTGCGGGGGCAGAGCTGACAGTGCTGGTTTACTGCTGTTTGCTTCTCTGCGTGGCAGCAGCTGTTCAGACAAAAACCTCACGTACCTTTTTGGGGTTTCTGCCCACAGCTGAGAACTTGCCATAGCACTGAACGCATTTTGGGTATGAGATTTCAAGCAAATAAAATTAAACTGTCATTTCCTGACACCTCACAGACGAGGCTTGACCACAATGGACTTCTTGTAAACACAAGCAGGAGCCAGAAGGTACCACCACCAGGGACTCCTGGTTCAGTAATTTGGCCAACGTTATATTTATACCTGGGGGTAATTCAGTAGTGCCCTGAGGTACATATTTAGTTAGAGAGAATGAAAGAATGCAGCACCTGATAAGAGGAATTGAAACAGGTATTTGGAAGTGTAGCTCTCTCCATATAAAGTCCCTCTTCTCCACTTGTGGTTAATAACTTCTGGTTTTTGTTCTGGTCATTCTTTTAACATGCAAACCCAGAACTATTATGCTAGCACAGGAGAACTGGGAAGTGCCTCTCGGTAGGAGCCAGTCCCGTTTGCCATATGGCTTTTCCTATTGGTTAACCTCATTCATGGAAACAGAGCTCCACAGAAACCAGTTGCTTTAGGAAAAACAAGAATTTTTTAAAATAAGTATTTTTAAGGTCAGAGCTGACAGGGCAATTAAACCCAACAGTATTAAAAGAAAATGTTGTGGACTCAAAAAGATAATGAAAATTGGAGCAAAGATAAGGATTGTCATCTTTGAGTAATCCAGAGAGGGAAGAGAAAAAGGGTCGAGTTTGCCTGTAATGAGGCCTAGCAATGACTCTTCACTCCAGCACCCAACTGACTTCTTTTACATCAAAAATGGTACTTTCTGCTCCAGTACAGTAACTTGTAGCCAGGAGAGAGCCTTAACATGCCCAGTGGTGCCCACAGTGTGGGTAACGGACGAGCAGGAGCGAGCAGCCTGCTCCAGGACATACCTACCCTGCAGTTTAGCTCTGGCTAAAGCTGTAATTACCATTAGTTCAATCAGATTTCTATCTTGATAGCATTTCTTCAAAATATGGAAGTCTTAATTAATTGTCTCATCTCCTTTCCTTGTCCTGCTGTTGAACTCTTAATGAGCGGCGGCATTTTCTGTGGGGCAGTAATGAGAACATGATGAAGAAATCAGGAATAGATTGAGCTGACATTTGCTATCTAATTGGTGAAATCTCTTCTTGTTCTCCTAGGGCGAAGGTGAGGAAAGGTGTGAACGTTGTCAGCGTGAGAGCCAGCAGCCCCTACCTGTGGGACATCAGGGAGAGCGTGGATTACACCGGGAAACACGCGCCAGCTGTCGTGGTGTGCCAGAGGAAATCTGCTGCCGCCTCTGACAACAGGTGGGTCGTGCCCAGCAGCCTTGCTTTTCACTACTAGCGGCTCTTTGTGCTTTTCAAAACATTTTAATGATGTTAATACTTTTTCCTATAGCGCACGAGGAAATGCTTTTGGAAAAGCTGTGGCTCTTTGTTTTGTACTGCATTGCTCAATCCACCACACAAATGTTACTCAGTCCTGGTGCTCAAAGAAGTAAAAACTAGCAGGGAATACTCTTGTCACAAATGATTTAGACGATCTTGTTTAAGATCTTAGAATTTGACTGTGGCTGGTTGAATTTTTTTCAAATTATTTGATGCCAGACATTATATCAGGGGGTTTTTATGCAGTTATTTGTGGTGGATTTTTTTTTTTTTGGTTGGTTTATTAATTTTACTTGGTAGGTTGGGTTGTTTCGTTTCGTTTGTTGGAGTTTTTTCTTGTTTTTGTTTTGGTCTTTCGTGACTTGATGATGATGTTGTTGGTAAGAGTTAAATGAATTTTTAATCTGCAGAAGGAAATAGATTTTCTGTTTTCCATTCCCATTCTGCAACGCTGACCTGTCTTAAAATGCCTTCATCTGGCAGGTGGATGTTCCTTTTTTAATCCCAACTCTTTGGTTTAATGAATACATTTTCATACAATTTGCTGCTTCTTGTTCGTTGCTTCTGGAACTGCAAGTCAAGTGCACATTTACAAGGACCTGGCTGCGTTTGCTTCGTGCTTGGCATTGCTGTTAGAAAACTTCCCCTGTTACGTGTGTGATTCACACGTGAAATTTTACAAAATCTAATAGGTTTGGCGGGATTTATTATGTGGTTTACAATATTTAAGTAAATACCCTCTGAACCTAATTAGGAAGTTTCATCTCCACACAATCTGCATGTGTGGGAAAAAAGAGGAAGGAAAGGACTTCTTCCCTTTGTACTCATGGCAGGAATCACTTCCTCCTCATAATAACTCAGATTCTACACAATTCCTTTGCTATGGTAGCCTGAATTTTCCTCATCTGAAGCATTTATTGTCATATACCTGCCTGAATGTCATTGGTCAAAGGAGAAATGTGTGTGGATGCCGAGGTGGGAGCTTCCTTCTCTGAGCACAGTCTGTCAGATTGCTCAAAATCCCCGTTCAGAGCTACTGCAAGAAAGTATGGATATTTTCATTGACTGAAATGGGCATTGGATCAAAATCAGAGATTATTTCAGCGATGAGTTTTCCATCACACTTTATCTTGTTGGGCCCAGAGAGTGCATTTGCCTGATTTCTCTTCCTCAGCAGGAAAATATAAAGCAGCCTCATGGGGGAATTGAATCTTGGCAACTTAACTCCCCTTCACTATTCATCATTCCGTGGCAAGCCTCTAAAATGACCCCTGGTACACAAAAAATAAATTGTTATGTCATCTTTCATGCACTGGTTGTGGATTCTGTGTGCTTGCACATGCTGAGTATAAACATTGCTGGACACTTACTAAAAGAAATATGAGCTCATACACAGATTTTACTGGGAAGAAAACCCAGTGAGGACAAGGTATGTGTGCTCCTCTCCTGTAACTCCTGGGTTGATTTGTTCCATCGAGTTCCCAGCTGAGATTTTGTGGTTTTCTCACTTCTGAGAACTTCTTCCTCACTCTTTGTAAACGAGTGCAGAATGTCTGCAACGCATTACCCAGTATATTGTTTTCCTCATTCAATTTAGTCGGATCTGTTTAGCTGTGCATTTTAAGAAGCAAGATCGAGCATTACATGGGGAAAGAGAGTGGAGTGTGCTCTGCAGTGTCTAGGAGATAATTTTATCCTTATCTAGACATGTTTGATGTCACCAAATAGTCACCCTGGGTAACAGTTAAATATTGATGTCCCTTACCAAATTTTTTGCCTCCGTAGTTCATTTAGAAATTACACAAACTGTGTTTGCATATTCTTTAATTTCTCCTAAAAAGCAGAGGTCTGATCACATGGATGCAGAGGTGGCAATGTTAATTAACTGCAGATTCAGTACCTTTGTGTTCCTGATAGTTTTACATGGATCAGAAAATAGTGTTAATAAAGCTAACTCAGTGTGACAAGTGTAATTTCACGGCTTAAGGAGGCACTTGTGCAAGTGACAAACCCGAGCAGAATGCCAGAGCGTTTCCTTATCGGGGGTTGAAACGTATCCGTCATTTTGTTTGGAGAGGTTCTGGCACCAGCAGCTCATCGTAACAGGATTAACATATAAATATTATCACAGCCAGCAGGGTGTTTTCAGATGAATATTAACAGCAAATATTTTGATTCTGTCTGAGAATAACTAATTAGGCCCATCTGTCAAATATGATTTGAAGTTCTCGTGCCTTGCTCATTACGGGCTCACGACAGTGTTCCAGATTAACGGTGAAGCCATTAGAAAGTTCTCCCCAGTTCTTCTGATTTCATTGTCAGGCAGTAATAATTTCGTAACACTCTAAATCCTGACCCAGGAGATTATTGGATGGGTTTACTGCTTGTAGCATCTGTACAGCACTGCTGCTCTTCCCCGTGACGCATCGATCTTCCACCCCTCTCCTGTCTAGCAGGTGGCCAAACAAGCAAAGAGGAAACGGTGTGGTGGGAATTAGTGATCAGAAATGTGACTGGGGAAACCCTCCAAGCACTGACTGAGTCAGGGACATGCATCCTAATCTGTGCCATCCTGGACTTCTGTCCCTCAGAAGTTGGCTGATTTTATTTGTGTCAATACCTGGTGTAACGAGGTGAATGGAACAGGAAGGGGAGGTTAAGGAGTTCTGCATTTCCTGAATATTTTCTTGTGTTAGTGCTGTTTCCCACTGTACCTGAAATGGGGCGTCCGTGCTAGTGCTGATTGAGAGGAGGAATAGCCAGAAGGTAAAGATCTGGATTCCTGCCTGTTCTTCCTCTGTGATTGCTGCTGGACTGGCAGCGTGCCAGGTGGGATGGGCCTGGAAAATTGTTGGGGTGAGTGAAAATGAAGATTTATTGGGTTTTCCTCATCTGCAGAACACGACTGGTAGCACTTCCCTCTGTCCATAGCTGCTGTGGAGACATTAGGCAAGATGTTCTGATGTGACACTAATGGGTGTCGTGATCCTCTCACAATAATCTGTTCATGTTTATATTTTTGGGTATAAATGTTTGTTATTCCCGTTCCATTACTGTTCTCTGTGCTCGTGGCAGGAATGAAGCCATTGATTCAATCAAGTGCAAAATAATTATAGACAAAGCTTGGCCATCTCTGAGGGGAACCTTAATGACCATTTCCTGCCTTATCTCCAAATGTATTTCAATTATATAATGGATAAGTTTTGCTCGGCAATTTCCTTTCCCTTCTTCTGGAAATGTAACAAGGGCAGCATTTGTTTTGATACTTTCCCTTTTCAGTTCTGTAGCACTGCAGGAGTTGCTGGTTTGTGCTGCCTGAAACCAGATGCTGCCATCAGAGAAACTGATTTTCAGTTTGAACTACAAGTGACTAAATGAGTTTGTGGGAATGTGGACACAGTGAGAGACAGTAACAGGATTTCCTAGGCTATAGCCTTCATTTATTCCTGCAGCTCTCATTTATTCATGGTGCTGGGTTTCAGTGCTTCATGTTCTTAACACTTTTATAATTGAAGAAATTAACTTGATATTAAATAATAACAGGGGACAGGAAAATGTATGGCATCACTGCCTTTGATTTTCCTACACAGTATTTTCTCTCTATTGCGTTTATGCCATTGTCCTTAGCGCGCTGTTTCTCTCATTTTCAGATGCAGTTATTCAACATTTTCACGTTGTAAATGCGGTGAGCTATTGCCTCATTCTCTCACTTGTTGCACGTGCCAGTGCATCTGATGGACTCTCAAGAGTGCTGTAGTCCTAAAACACTTCTGAAGCCAACAAGAGCAACAAATTTAACATAAATAACAGCCTAATGGCCACAATAATTACACTCTGTCTTGCTGGTGTTCATCAAAATGCTTCATAAAAGTAGTTTAATGTTTTAGATCACCATTAATTTTTTTTCCCATGCTCACAGGACTTTGTCACCTACAAGTGTATTATTGCTTGGAAAGAGAAATTTCTACGCTAAAATGAGGGAAAAGAACGTGTGATGTAGTAAAAAAATCCCCGTGTTTTCTGTCACATCACATCCTGTGGGAATCACGTGAACTTCACTTTGTCAGGATGAAATAAAAGCAAGAAAGAGATGGCAGAAATCAGACTTTCAGAATGGAATATACTCAAGAGTGATGTTTTCAGAGCTGGACAGGCCCAGTGGGTGAAGGGCTGGGCCAGCCTGGATGTTTGGGGATTTTGGTGGCAACATAATCCAGTATTTGTTTATGTGAATTCTGAGCAAAAAAGATTTCTCCTGTTCATTTTTTTAATCCTGGTTTTATTGTTGAGAGAAACATGAGGGAAGGGAGAAGGGTGACACTTTTATGTGGTTCCAGAATTGCTTTCTGAGAATAATTATTCAGCCCTAAAAAACTGTCTGTTCACCCAGCATTGCTGGTGCTGATGTAACACGTCAAGATACCTATTGTTGGGCAGATAGAACATGTTCATTTAATTCTGAAATAGCAGACTTTAACTCCATTTATACTTCTGAGATGTGTGGGTAACGATCAGCTGTAACCATATTTACCCTGGGCACTTTCAGAGTTTCACACTGTGTACAGTTCAGGTTTTTCTGTTTCCTTCCTGTGTTATTTGAAGCCTCCAGGCTTCCAAGAGTTTATATGCTGTGATGATGTGAAAGTACTGAACATCTCAGAAGTCATGTTTGCATTCCTCTGTTTGAAGGCAATTAGTCACAAACTTCTATTTCTCGTTTTAAAGCTTAAGTGTGCCCTCAGAGAGAGAACCCCTTGAGATGTGGAGGCAAAATAAATTTGTCTGAACCAAGCCTCAGTGCATTATTATTTTACAGATTGACCCACTTTTTCCATTTTCAAAAAAAGAAAACTATTTTATTTAGCAAGAAATGCAGAAGCTTCCTTGAGATCATTCAACTCAGTGCTGATACACTAGAAAAAAATGTTTACGGTTATCATCTTGAATCAAATGAAAAGGAAAGAGATTGAAATAATAACCAATTATTAGATAAAGGCATTATTAGCCAGCTTTTTCACCTGTTTGTTTGAGAGTCATTCATTTAAAAATGAAAACTGCAGAAAGCACTTCAAAGGCGTGGAGATGGCCTTTGGCATCTTCGAGGGGAACTCCTCCTGTCTCTGGCATTCATATGGAGGAGGTAACGCAGGGAATTTCAGCTGTCATCGCAAAGAGATGATTCCCTTTAATTTCAGCTGAATCTTGGGCTCTCCTTAGGGAGCAAGGCTGTTCCTGTTCCTTTGGTTCTGAGCAGGATGCTGCTGAAAGTGGGAGAGGTGACAGTCAGCACTGTCCTTTGAAGCAGTGCAAAAAAATTAATTCCCTCATTCAGGGATTATCCTTTTGACATACGAATGGATCACTTCAGTGGTGCCCCAGAGCCTGCAGATTTTCTAGGACTGGAGTTCCTGGAGCAGAGTTGGGATCGCTGTCAGAGTCGTGCTGGCTCCCCACACAGCCCAGGGAGAGCTGCAGCTCTCGATGCACGTGTGGGAATAATGGCATCATTCATGAGCAAATACAATCAGCTGGAAAAGGCGTCCTGTTCCTTTCAGAGGGTTTGCAGTAGCTCTCATTTATCATTAAGTTTTGTGACAGTCTGTTCCAGGTGGGAAGCAAGTCCAGGGGACAGTGGCAGGGGACTGCAGACCGGTGTCCTCAGGGCCTCCCTGCTCTCAGGCCAGTGGCCATTCCCTGGCTGTCCACATCTCCAGCACAGCTCTGGAGTCCTCCTCCGTGTATCCTGAAACCCTGGGAGGAAATTCTGTATTCTCTGCAATGTTACAGCTGAAGACAACCTGGGAGAGCGTTCCTTAACTGGAGCTGGAGCAGTTCCATGTTCCCATGTGGCAGCAGCAGGGTAACCCCTCCCAGCTCAGCCAGCTGCGGCCTCAGGGCACAGCTTGGAACAGAAGGAATTCTGGTGCAGGAAGTGTGCTTGTAAGGAGGGATGGATTTCATTTCCTGCCCTAGTTCATCTGAGAGCGTGTTATCTTTGTATTTGTGGATTAAATCTTACTGGGTTTTGTTTTACACGTAAAAATAGTCGTGGAAAGCAGGGATCCATAGGTGCTTCATCTGTGGGGCTCCCAAATGATGCAGAAATGGAGCACAGAACAGGTACTCAGCATTCCCTCATTCATGAGCTCAGCTAGGAATTCTGGACAAGGTGTGCTGGCTCCACCAGCACTTACTGTGGCAGCTCAGAGCTGGAGCTGTGGATGAACCTGAGAAGTCCTGGAGGAATTCTGATGACCCCTGTGCTCGCATGACGAGAGACCATTTTCTGATGCTTACTTGGGAGTGGTCAGAGTTTCACTGCTGGCATTTCAAGAGGTTCTCGAGGCACAAAGCAGCCGTGACGTGCTGCTAATTAGGCTTGTTCTCTTTGAGTTATCCATGCAGCACTGTGGATAAAATGGGGTTCTGGAGCACAATGTTCAGCATGACTTTGCTAAAAGGAGTTGTCAGGGAGTCTTCTGAAGGTACTGCAGCTCTGCAATTAATTGATCTGCAAACAATAAATAATGGTAGGGCCTTAATCCCCTTCCACTGAGAGTTCTTGGCGTGAAGAACTGAGAGTCAAATAATTTGAGGGAAACAATCTAAGGTGAAGTAGTTTGCTGGCAAAAGTCAGTTACAGAAAAGGCAGATAATTCACGGATATGCTGGGAATTCTGTCCTCTCTTCCTGGGTCATGTGCCGGTGTTCTGGGGGTATTTCTGTCACCTCCCTTGTAGAGCAGAGGCCCTTCTTTCTGTCTGGTGTTGAAATAGCTAAAGGATATTTCCAACAGTCTGGATAACCTCATTCATATTTAGTGTCTGTATTTTTACCCTGATGTTACCGAGTGTAATAAATATAATTTTAAACTTGAGAAGGAATTATTTCCCTTAAGAACCTTCAGGATTCATCATCGTTATGCTTGCTCTGTGTTTGTGATACTTAGAACTGTAGTTCTTAAACCTTTCGTAGCCCAGAGGCTCAAAATAACAATTCCAGTGGGACAAAACCAGTTTGCTCTCTATTACAAAAGAGACAGCAAGTGAGTAATCTCCTGTCTGTTAAAAATCTAATATTAAATGCAAAAGCGTGTCTCGTGAAAATATCTCTAATGGTGCTGTTGATTTTTTTTCCCCTTGGAGGAAATCTTGTGAGAAGTAATACTAATTACTGAGAGAGTTGGAAAGTTGAGTGGATGACTTAAAATATGAGCTGAGGCTAAAAATATGCCTGTTGCTGTTGAGACATGGGAATTCCCATGCTTTGGATGAAAAAAATCATTAAATCTGTCACTTCGAAATCAACACACAACAAAGTGTGGGCCAGAAGGTTAAGGGAATTATGTAACACAGTCTGGCATCTGTATAAATTGTACAACCAATCCTAAATAAATTCCAGCTGCAAGTACAAGGCTGAGTTCACTGGGCATTTGCATTATTTTGTGGCTTCAACTCTTACTGCGTAGATACATCAATGACACAGTTCTCTGGAACTGGCAGCATGTCTGAGATCTCCTTTTGGAGTTTCTGTTGGCTTTCGTGCCAGTGAAAGATTTGTGTGTTCAGGATGCCTTGTCTTTGTGGGTGTCACTGCGGCTGACACAGACACGTCTGTCTGTAAAAACTGGGAACAGCACAGGGATCTGAGCTGTGGGGTTCCGTGCACAGCTGGCTCGGTGTTCCCTGGGCCTTCTGGGATCCATGAAAGCAGTGAGTGATGTGATTCATTCCTCCCCCTGACGGGAATCTGCAGTGCCTCCACCTCTACCAGCACACTGCAGCTTGGCAGATGCTTTCCAGCCCAAGGTGTAGTCTGGAGTGTAAATCTGTAGTGTTCTCTAGAGCTGGTGTAATGTGCACTACACTTTGCATTTGCATCTGTGTTAGATGTTGGATCTCTCAGTTTGAAATCCATCCTCGTTGTGTAAATTATGAATCATCTGTTCTGCGTACGAGAGTGTGGCACCGACTCTGAGCAGAGGAATGCACAGAAAAAAATGTTACATAAGAACTTAGCCAAAAGTACATTTCAGAGTGTGTGGGAGTGGGGATTGAGGCTGTACCATCTATGGCAAATGAGGGAGGCAGGAAGGGAAGAGGGGTTTGTTGGGTGATTCTTTGGAAAAGTTCAGGAGCCGTTACAGCGTGTGTTCCCTTTTGTTACTCGGGAACCCTCAGAGTTCTTTGTGTCAGAAGTATAAATATGATTTTGGATTAGGTATACCTGGAAATCTGAGTATTTGCTAGCTCTGCTGTTCTGCCTGTGACGTGAGAGTGGCCTAGGCTGGGCATTAGGTTAGACATCAGGAAAAAATTCTTCACTGAAAGAGTGATTGGGCAGTGGAATCGTCTGCCCAGGGAGGTGGTGGAGTCACCGTCCCTGGACGTGTTTAAAACAGGCTGGACGTGGCACTCAGTGCCATGGTTTCATTGATGAGGAGGTGTTAGGTCTCAGGTTGGACTGGGTGATCTCAAAGGTCTTCTCTAACCTGGTTAATTCTGTGATTCTCTTATTCCATGATGTGAAGCCCCAGTCCAGGGGGATGTGGCCCCTGGCCGCTGGCTCCGTATCCAGGACGATCCAAACCAGGTCCCGTGGCTGGGACGTGGCTGTGGCTGGAATTCACTGTCAGGGTGGGAGCTGAGGGATCGCCCTCGCTTATGCAAATGTGCTAATGTTATTCTTCGTTCCAGGGGTTACCTGAAGCTAGAATTCAAATGTGCAATTAGCTGAATGGAGGGCTGCTGTCTCCAGCGATTCTTGAGATAAATTTTCCCTGGCACATTGCAAGAATGCCTGCCTGCCTTTTCCTCAGCTTTAGCTGAAATACTTGAGAATACCCTCAATGTTGACAAGATATTATCTTTTCTAGAAGTCTTTGTTTACTGGAAGCTTTCTTAAATCCCAGTTTTGTGAGCTTCAGACTGGAGTCTGTGGAACAGGATAGCTCTGCAGTGCCTGCTGCTCAAAGTGAGACTGTGCAGCTTCCATCTATTTCTTACATGGCTCTTCCAAACCAGCTGTAAAATCAATCCCAAGGCACGTGGTTCTGGTATTTCTGGAACTCCTGTTTCAGCGCCACCTTAACGCCCCAGCAGCTCCCTGGGTTGGTTTGGAGCAGCAGTGGCAAGGTGGGCTCTTGCTCCTTCCCGCAGGCTGTTACACCAGGAGCAGCCTGCGTGGCACAGCGTGGGGGTAAACGGGCCACCTCAGCTGTGACCCACGGCCACACGCTCCTTCTGCAAGCCCCGGGGCGCAGGATGAGCGGAGTCCTTGAAATGAGGACTGTCTGGAACAGGGCCTTTCGCTGTGAGCTCGTGAAGTGCTGAGTGGAACTTCTTCCTTTTCAGTTCATTAGACCCTTCCATTTAATCTCATACTAGAGAGAAAATAATTAGCTTCAATAATTTTCAATCCAATTAATCTATTCCTGAGTGGCAAATATTGTACCTGGAAATAGATTGATTATGAAGTGTTTCCTCTGAGATGCATTTTCCTGTTAATTGTTGAAGCAATTAATTTTCTTACAGACACATGCAGGTCTTTGTGTGAAGTAGTGAAGGCAAGAAAAACAAAAGGCCTGGAAGAGAACAAAAGATGACTATAAAAATAAACACAGCATTAATAAATACCATGCATGTACACTGCATTATCTGTGCTGTCCATACATTATGCACCTGTCAACATCCATAGCAGGGAAGCTTTCAAAAGCTGCAGAAATCAGGACATGTTGGAATGAATCCTTGATGCTGAATATTCATGGGGAACAGTCTCACATGAACACATGGCACTCGTTCCACAGGACCACGGGCACACAGGAGTTTGGCAGACGAGCTCTGACAAGTCTGGGTGTGACGCGCGGTTCGAAATAACGTCTCCCTCCTGTCCCGAGATCCACAGTTCGGGAAAACTGGGGTGGATTTTTATAGGGAAAACAAAGTTCTGTTTTGTATTTTGGATGCAAAATCCAAAATTCATCCAGACTGCGTCCCTTGCCAGTCTTTGAGTCCTTGCTTGGAAGCATAAGAAACTTCATAATGCTCTTCTATTTTTGAGTGTTGATTTCCAATTCTAAACATCTTTTAATATAAACAGACAGTGCTGTTCTCCTAAATTCTACTGCACATGGCGAAATGGCTACAATTTAACTTGGTTTTCCCAAAAGCTAGATACACCTCTGACATGAAAATTTATATCCTCATTTTATAGCTTCATTTTTTTGCCAAGTTGTCAACTACTGAAAGGAGGATGGTGCAACAAATAATTTGGAATGGTCTTAATTATTTTTGTAGCTCTCAAACCCACATTATATTCCCATGCTCTCACCAGTATCTCTATTTTATGTTGGAGATGCGTTTACAGATTCAGTGCATACCGATTGTCTTTACTGCAATTCTTTTTAGGTTCTGATAGATTGAATCAGGTTTGATTTTATGCACATTCAGTACCAAGAAGGCTGAGGAGGACAGGGGGGTTGTGGGTGTATTCTACATTTGTTTTCTATATTTGAGTAAGATAAACCTCTGACTTAGTCCTTAAGAGTCTCAAAGAGAATTACAATGTCTTGATGAAAAATTACTATTTGTTCAAAAATCAAGACTTTGTTCTCATAAAGGACATGAAAATAAATCTTGTTTGCAGTGGCTCTCAGCAGCAAAGGATCAGGAATTTAGCTGTCTCCAGAGTTTTGGGATAAATGACAGTTTTAGAAATGCAGCCTTACGATCAAATCTCTGAGATGGTGGCAATCAGCAGTTGTTTTGTGAAAGCTGTAGTTTTGCTCTTTACTTTAGGTTTGTGGTTCTGGCACTCTCATCATTCTTATGTAATTCTCTAAGAAAATATCTCTTGTTCAGTGGTTTAAGGGATTAATCTTGTTTATGAAAAGAAATGCTGCTTCTGCTTCTTGCATAAACCACAAATAAAGATTTTACTCTTCAGTTGTAATCATGACTTGTAAACACACCCAAAAGTCCTGATGAACTGCTAATGATAATCCAGGTGCCTCCATCAGAAACACAGAAACCGCAGAGTTTAATTGCGTGGAAATGCACAATTATCAGCCAGGTGAAAACAACTCCTAGGTAGGAGGATTTCCACCAAGCACAGCCCTGTGGATGCAGATCTGGTGGCCAGCTGGGGTGGAAGGCGATGCTCTCATCCCCCTTTCACTTGGGAGACTGAACAATTCATTCTCGATAACAAAAAAAAGTGCAATAAATGGAACTTTTTAACGGGGGAAAGGAAGAGTTGTGCCGGGGCAGAGCAGAGAAAGCAAATATTTAGATGAAGTCTACCAGGAAAAGCAGGATGTAATTTATGGAGATCCTTACAATGCAGACACAGGAGGGAGTAAATGACAGCACTTCCTTTGCACCCCCAGCGTTGGTCCAGTGTTGTAATGGAGGGTGACCAGGGCTGTTTGAAACTGGCACCTCCCCAGGAACAGTGTCAGCACTGTTGTTTAAACATCTGGCTGTGGGGCAGCATTCCTAAATACCATTTTTTCATGGCAAGCTGGAAGTCCCTCAGGTGCTATGGTTTCTCAGAGCATAAATCTGTATTTAGATCCATCAGGAAAGGAGCATTTTTGGTCTGTGCCTGTGCAGAAGTCTCCTGCTCTAAAATTAGAAAGCCAATTTGTCTGTTAAGCCAGGGGAAGAAGCAGCTCTCCATGCCCTCTGAAATTAGCAGTGGAACAAGCTGTGTTGAACTCATCTGTAGCTTTACACCTTCAGGGCAGTGGCTGCATCCAAGACAGACAATATTTCTCCAGGCTGTCACAGTTATTTTACAAGAAAAGGAGGAGGAGGAGCAGAGAGTTGCTTTAGTCTGATCTCTAAATGAAATAACCAGCTGAACTTCTAAAATCATCCAGAAGATTAAAGGACACTTCAAACAGTCTGGTGTGTCAATTTATTCTGCTGAATATCTCTTCCTTAATTGTCACAAAGCTAAGACATTAAAGCTAACAGAGTCATGTGCTCTGTTAAAAGGTGCTGTTACTTTAGGGAAAGGTGTTACTGGAGAAAGGAAATGCAGAGGGAGGTCCTTCATGTAGTACAGACCTAGGAAAAAAAGGAAACAAGGCAACAATTTGAATGCATTTGATTTTCTAGGGATAGTACTTGGAAAGGCTTTACCATTATTGTAGGTACGCAAGGATCTGCAGCTCTGGTTACAGTGAAGTGCCATTGCACAGGGCTGCTCTGACAGGTGCTAAGCAGACGTGAAGGCACTGACCATAAGCAGCTTCAATCCCCACAGTCTTCTACAAAACCTGAGCCTGGAGAGGCTCAAGGATTTGGAAAACTCCAGAAGCTTTCAAGGAAAAAATGAGATGTAGTTGCAAAGAAGTGCACACAGCTTTTGCTGCCTTCCCCCCCTCAAAAGGCCTGGGTAGAAATAGGAAAGAAATTAGTGCAGCAGCATATCAGGCCCTAAGAATGATTTCCATGCCTAATAATTCAAATTAAGTTACATACATGTATGCGTTATTAGGTGACTGCAATTTCAATATATTGTAGATTAAATCCACCTGAAATTTGTGCCGCGCGAGCCACATCTCAAAGAATGTGCATAAAGACGTCAAGTCAATTTCTCAAGCTTTTTTCTCCTAAAATATGAGATCTTTTTTCCCCTGTAGCCACATTAGGTCTTAATTTACATTTTGTTTCTACGCTCTGTGGATATTACTTTCTTTTTTGTTTATACGTCAACAATATTCATGCTTTCTATTTTTAACATTATAATATTCCTCCTATTTCAGAGAGGTGTCAACAGGCAAGTGGATATTTTCAAGTGCTGTAGTGTGTTGTGCAGATCTCTCGCTAATAATAGATGTAGGATGTTTTATTTCAAAGGCAGGAACTTATGCTTATTTCTGTCATAAATACAGCCAGCAGTACTACACATGTGCTAACTCCAGAATACATTTGTCATTTTTAATGAAGGGAATAAAGCAAGTAACTACAGCTAGGTCAATTTTTCATTAATTTCGTTGGGTTTTTTCTTTGGAGAAAAAAGGGGATTTTAGCCAGGTTTTGTGAGCAAATGAGTCTCATGCTGCCTGTGCATGTGTGCCTTAGATTTGACAGCAGCAAAGCTGACTCAGAGATGGTTATTTCTTATCTGTGTCTTGAAAATACAGAGCAGAGGAAAAACATAATAGAGAGTCACCAGGCAGCTGAATTCTTATCAATAGGCAATTATGGAAAAATCCTAAATAAGAGCTTGTAGTTCCTTGGACACAAGAGCCAATCAAGCATGAGACAGAGTTCTGTAGGAAAGAGGCTTTTTCTTGCTCCATCCTCTGGGAGCTGCTTCTTCTCCAGGCTTAAGTAATTGCCAGAAAATCTGGGCTCGGTAGTGCAGACCTGGCTTTGGTGCTGAATTACCAGCACGATGAACTGGGAAAAAGCTGAAAGCCGTGCTCTGGAAGCCAGGTGTAAGAGTTCCCTTGCACTGGAGCGCGGAGGAGGCATTTCCAGGGCTGCTCCCTCCTGCTCAGTGCCGGCCCGGCTGCGTGCGGAGGGCTGGGTCCTCCCCGGCCGCAGAACCCGAGCGCTGTGGTTGATGCTGCCAGCCCCAGGGCTCCATCCACCCGTGCTTAACCACGAGCTGCAGCCGCACTCTCAACTGAGCACCACAGTGCTGCTCTGTGCGCTGCCCTTTGGCTCCTCTCTGCTCTTCTCCACAAACTGATTCAGCAGTGGATGGCTCCTTGTGGCACGCCCAGCGCTGGGAGAACTCGCTCCAGTTCAGCGGTGCTGGAAATGCCATGGCCCAGCCAAGGCCTCTTCCTTCCACAGACCCTGGGCTGGGTGGGAGTGGGCCAGGTGCCTCCAGAGAGCCCTGGATGCAGAGGTTCAGGCAGGGGAGTTGTGCAGGGTGAGGGCAAGCAGTGGTAATCGCCAGCCTCTCTCTCCGAGGGGAGGAACATCCTTGCTTACCCCCCCAGCCAGGGGATCTTTGCTCCTCCAGCCAAGGGATCTTTGCTCCTCCAAACAGGGGATCTTTGCTCCTCCAGCCAGGGGATCTTTGCTCCTCCATCCCTTTCCCAGCAGGATGGACAGTGCAGCTGGCTCAGGCCTGGGGGTGTTAAATGCTGGTTGGGTCTGACAGCTGGGCTGGGTTCTGCCTTGCAGCAACAGAAAGGACTTGGAAAGGCAGCAGGGGCCCTGCAGAGGTGAATTTTGTGTGACCCCTGCAGTTCCACCTGAACTGAGATGAACCGAGCAGCGCTCACCTTGCACAGCACACAAACATCAGCCGTGGCAGGGAGGCGCGCCTTGCTGCCTCTGCTTGACTCCCAAATCTAAAACATCAGCTCTCTCAAGAGGGAAGTGTCTTAGCAGGGAAAATGGAAGTCAGAATCTTCAAGGTTAAAAAGTTCTGTCTAACCTTTCATATTATTGCTCAGATGAATTATTTTTTAAAGTTAATAAACCACGTGCATTCATCTCATATGGCTATTTCCCTCCCCAAACAAATTGCTTTTATTGTCAAAACTACAAATTTGGGCATTGTGATCGATACCATCGTTTTATGAGCTGTCAGGAAAGGGACTCGAAGATGCAGCTTTGCTTGATTGTGCAGGAATAAAGATTGATCAGCGCTGTTGCTGCTCCTGTATAGATCCTGGGCTGACTCACATACAGTATACAAAGCACTATCCCCTCATCCCTCTTCAAAATCACACAGTCAATAGCTTTTCCTCCGTGCTCCTCTGCAAGCACTTGAAAGTACAACCCCAATTAATATCTTACGAAGGGCACCACGGTTTGGTGTTGGGGGTCTTTCCCTCATAGGAAAATGTGATTTTAATTCCAAACTTTTCTTGGTTCGTTTCACAAAAGGTACTGAGCCAGGAATGTTTGCTTTTGCTCTTTCGTGTTTTATGTTACTGTTTTTGAAATGGAGGCAGGGAAGAGGAGAGTGCAAGGTGAGAACAGTGGGCTGCTGGCCCCAGCAGCTGCTGAGTCTGGAGGGGCACTGAGGGACTGCAGTGTCACACATGCTCCAAAGGGAAACAAAGTCTTCTGTACTCTGGTGTCAGTCTGCTGAATGTTATTTCCAGTGGAAAAAAGGGGCTCTTGGCTGAGGTGTTCTCATTGTCCGTATTAATTTACCATAATAAGGGTTGCTGTGTTTGTGGCACAGGTGACGTAGCAGACTCGTGCATGGTGCAGGCTGTGCAGTGCCCACAGCCTGCACCCTCGTTAGAGCCGGGGTGAGTCAGGAATGACACTGCTCAGCTGCAGATTTGTAAGCAGCTGGGAGGCTTTTCCTATTCCGTGTGTGCCTTGAGCTGAGTTAAAGGCTGTGCCTGCCGAGAGGGGAGCACCTTCCTTCCCTTCCTGCCTCTGCTTGGACCAGCGGGGAGCTGCTTTGGGCATCGAAGTGCCAGAAAACAGCACTGCCAAAATATTGTGTTGGGTCCCCAAAATGGCTCCTTGACCATCCCAGGTGAGTGCCAGAGCAGGGCAGCAGCAGGAGGAGGAGAGGGCACAGGATCCCTGTGAATCCATGGATCCAGCAGCAGGGGGAGGAGAGGGCACAGGATCCCTGTGAATCCATGGGTCCATGGATCCAGCAGCAGCAGGAGGAGGAGAGGGCACAGGATCCCTGTGAATCCATGGATCCAGCAGCAGCAGCAGCAGCAGCAGGAGGAGAGGGCACAGGATCCCTGGGCAGCCATGGATCCAGCAGCAGGGGGAGGAGAGGGCACAGGATCCCTGTGAATCCATGGGTCCATGGATCCAGCAGCAGCAGGAGGAGGAGAGGGCACAGGATCCCTGTGAATCCATGGATCCAGCAGCAGCAGGGGGAGGAGAGGGCACAGGATCCCTGTGAATCCATGGATCCAGCAGCTGCAGCACATTTGGTGTGAGCTCTCACAAGGGATGATCCATTCAGGTTTGGGTTTGCACATAAACAGTGGGGACAGCAATAAAGTCTGGATCCTGACACTGAGGGATGATGTTAAACATCACATGCTTAGTGTCTATAAAAGCTTTTGAGAATCTTGGATAGAAGGCTTATAAAAACAAATACAGAGATAGAGTGGACATCATTCTGTGGCAAGTCCTGCACTTACTTACTTGCTGGGTTGCACTGGATCTCTCCCCTGGGTGTGTAACTTCGCTTTTATCAGGAGGCCCTGTATTGAGCTCTCCCTGTTCAAGGTTCACTGCCCTATAATCCCACTGAAATGGAGTGGAAAGACCATGAAAATTTCACTGCATTTGCACTCAAGTGACATATGGCCATGGTGTTAATTAAAAAAAAAGAAGTGATGGTCCTGTAGTCTCCATGGAGACTGAGCATGCTGAAAGAGGTGGGAGTATAAAATATTTTCAATTTTAGGTTGAAAGGCAGAGATCAAAAGTTGTTCTGGTTAAAATGCTGGTGAGTGTCAACATGCCCAGTTGAATGATAAGGCATTTTGCACAAATGCTTTGCAACATGTGTAGAAAATGAGATTTAAAGCAGGTTTCCTGTAGCATTTTTTAGAGGGTTTCTGGAATAGGTCTGGATGTGTACTGTCTGTGCCTCTGTCAAATTCCTACCAGGGTGCATGAGCCAGGAAGTAAAATACCCATCCTGGCAATAAGGAATTCTTGTCTTACAAGTTAACATTCAAATTCTTTTAGAGGATCATAAAAACTGAATGAAAGAAAACCCAGCAGAAATTGAGACATTCTATGTGATTAAGATGTCTGGCTGTCAAAGAAGCCAACAAAAAAAGCTTTCCCAAGCTTGCTTTGGGGAGGAAGGAGTAAGGAAACTACATGGAAAGTATTCAGCAAAGTGAACCAACAGGCTTGTGTTTGTTGGCAGCTGGTAAATGTGGTTCAGTGCTGTTCTTCAGTCACTTGGAGAACAGGAAAGCATTGCTGAGAAAGTGGGGGGAAAACCACCTTACTGGTTAAATGCAAAATGGGCCGCAGGAAAGGATGCATTTTGCAACTTTTTGTTCCCAGGTGACTCTAGAAGCAGCACCTGGGTCGAAGGAATTCTTTCATGCCACCTCTCAGTTAGTAGGAATGAAGATATTTCATTCTGAAGACTATTGTGTATCCAGAAATTTTCCATTTCAAAAAGAATCATTAGCAGTACTGTCAAATTAACTGGATTTATCTTTGGTCAGCTTTACATCCCAGAATGATTCAGGAAACAGAACAGTTGAAATGTTTTCTCTGCTGTTCAGTTCTGGCACGGCACATGTAAAGTCCCTGGATCTGTGCTAGTGCAGTCACTTTGATTTTTGTGCTTAGCCTGACTTGGAAATGGAAACTGCTTCTGGCGTGCGCCTGGAAAAATGTGAGTGCCCAGCTCCTGGGGTGGCTTTCATCATACAGCCAATTTTTACTAACTTAATTTAAATGTTAAGTGTTGGTGTGTGTGGGGCAGATTCAAATGGAATGTACTCTTACAGCTGAAAACCTCTGCTATTTCAATTCTTTATTTAAAATTCTGATTTCAGAATAGGAAGATGTTGTCCCTCTCCCCCCAAAACCCACCTAAACCCCTTTTGTCTGTGTAGTTCAGACGCAAAGCTCTTAAAAAATACTTCACTTTCTTCGCTTGTAACATTTATTCGTTTGCCAAGGCTCTGAGTGGGTGTTTAATTTTATTTAAAGGACAGTGTGAATGGCCTCTGGGGCTTAATTTAGAATTTATACAATTTCCCACTTCCGTTAGATAAATCCTAGTGAAGGAAACATCTTTTATATGTACAGAAAGTTGTGATTTCCACCCCATTTAAAGTCATGTTTTATTTAGACCATTCTATACCCTCTTCTCTTGGGGCAGTATCTGAATTCCTTGTTGGGTCATTAATTATATTAGATGCATTAGACGAAAGCATTTGAACATTTTTGGTCAGAGAAACAACATTTAATGAATGAATCTGGTGTACATATTCTCAGCGGGAGCTTTGTGCTCTTTTCCTGCCTGTCCAAAATTGGAGGAGCTTTTGCAAGGTCTTAATGGAACTGTGCTGCTGGAGCGGGCACTGGGGTGGGCACTGGGGCGGGCACTGGGGCGGGCACGTCCCTCTGCGTGCTGCAGGCTCTGCACGGGCTCTCATGGTAAATTCTTCACGTTTTCCTCCTCACTGTGTGCTTTGGGGCGCTCAGCACCGAACGAGCCGCAGTGAAATCATTCTGGACGAGGCTGTGGAAGCGCGCTGTGCTGGGTGTGGCGCTCCCGGGCACCGAGCTCCCTCCCGGCACGGCCCTTTCCCGCAGGCCACCGACGGCGGCTCCTGCCCGAGGGCTGCCGCATCCCTGGAAGGGGCCGAGCTGCTGCTCCGCGGTGGGAAGGGGCTCAAACGCATGTCAGGCAGCCCAGCAAGCCGTGCTCTGCAGCTCGAGGGGCTGGTGGCACATTTATCCAGCTGCATTTATCCAGCGCATTTATCCAGCTGCAGTGGAACTGGGGGTTCTCTGGGTCCGGGGGGAAAGAGGAGGAGCAGCGGAGTGGTGGCTGCGTTGGTTGCTTGGAACAAAGAGTAGGATTTTATAAGAGCTGAGATGCTGCTCTTCTATTCCTTCTCCCCACTCTGTGCCCTGCACCTTGCTGCCTGGCACAGGGAGTGGGTCTGTGTAAAACCTGAGTGCAAACACACCCGGAGCTGGGCGTGCGGGAATCCCCACGCTGGCGGCTGTGAGATGCTTCAGTGACCACAGGGAAAAGCTGCCACTACACGAATTAAACAGCCACCATGGAAATGTGGGAGAGGAGCCACCAGCAGTGACCTCTTTCTTGGAAATGGGCACTCGTTCATTGCTCACACCTGAAGGGAAATTTGAAACTTGCTTTGACTGGTTATATTCCTATCGATTTTACAGTTTTCCTTACAATTAACAGATAAGGTGCTTTTCTACCTCCCCTCAGCATGTTACTCATCCTTCCTAGACAAGGGTTATTACATGCTGTCTCTTTTTCAGGCAAAATCCAATAAATTTTCTGATCTGTGCTGTAAAACTGGGGTAAACGGATAGTGCAGAGGAGTCATCTGTCATGATTCCTTCTTAGTGTCTTGCAGGAAATGAGCAGCCAGGAAGAATATACCAAGGCTGAAAGATGGCATTTCCTTCTTCTAGCTCGACCTCAAGGAACCCAGCCTCAAACAATGGAGTTTATATGAAATTCTCAGCTTACTTCTCTCTGCCCCTCTTGTTTTGTTTTGAAGAAATTGAAAGCCTCTCAAACTGTTGAGGTTTCTGTTACTTTTTGAAATGTTTTATGGATCTTTGGCTGGAAAAACGTTTCCCTTCAGTTAGCACTGGCACCACTGGTTCAGTTGCACTTCATTAGTGTGCACATACTTAGTCTGCTCTTGATTGCTCTTGCTGCCACACCAGAGGAGGTGGGGGATCAGTCAGTGGAACCAATATCCAGCTTTTGGCAATAGATAAAACTATGGGAAAGCTGAAAAAAAAGCGTGAATGCTCTTCACAGAGCATCCCAGACCGGTGTGGTTAGCCAAGGAGAGAGACCTCATTATGAGACAACTCCTACGTGAGTTTTAGAAGTGTGGGGTTTGCATAGGGACTGTCCTGCAGCGGTCACATCTTGGCATCCTACCTGTGTAAGGCTGCCCTAGAGCACAAGTTCTGTCCCTTCCCTAGCTCCCGAGTCCCTGAAGTATTTCAGTTTAACCTGAAATCTTACCTGCATCAGTAGGGTTTGGACACTTGCTTGAAATTCAGCAGCGATATTTTCTTGAACCATTTATTGGAAATTAATTCATGGGATGGGCAGCCTTGGAGCTTGGGAATAATGTGAGCTCTTGCAGTAAACATGACAAAGATATTCTAGGGTGAGCAGAAGATTCTGGATACATTAAATTTGAATTTTTCAAATTAAAAATGGAACACATTTTCAGAAATGCTTGAATACTGTCAGGTTGGTGGTGAGGGGAGGAGTGGAAGGCTCAGTCCCGTGTCCCCAGTCAGGCAGGTACATTATTAGTTTCATTAACGATCCTGACCAAGTGGAACTGAAATCTTTCTCCCTTTTCCCGTGCTTTCTTCAGTTTCTGCTTTCCCTGCTGCTCAGCAGTGGTGACACAGAACAGAGGAGAAGGTTCTCACAGTTCCTTATCTGGTTTCAGAGTGACCAAGAGGAGATAAACCTGTCAAGTCTTAGGCCAGACTATTGTGGCAGAGTTTCTCCCTGAGGAATTAATACCCCTGGGATCAGAGGAAGAAAGAGGATCAGTCAGCTTCAAAGTTGTGAAGTGACAGCTCCCTCAGCTGTGCTCAGAGGTGGCGGCTTGGCAGGTCACCCACAGCTGGGCTTGGGCTGCGGACACGGGAGCTTTAAATGTGCCAGCATAGGAGGGGGAGAAAAGAAACCCTGCCCACAATTATTTAAAACTCGGGCAAGAAGAGAGTTTGAATGGGGAAGGTCACCAGCACTGGCTGAAGTCTCTGACAGCTGTGGTTCTCCATCTCTGGGGATTAACATATTTTACATTCAAACTGATGGCTAGATAATGCTGTATTCAATGTTTTGGAGGTATTTGCAGTATTTTAATAATAAGCTCAATACAGTAGGCATTTATTTCATAAAGAAAGTTTATGCCAGTCTGGTCTAACAGCAGAGTGAGCTGATTAAAGTTTGGCAGACCCTATTGACATTTCTAATAAAGAAATCACTGCCACAGCATTTTTCTCTACTTAAAGCAACAAGAGCAAGAATGGTGAAGAAATAAAACCTTTAGAGAGAAAGACGCTGTTGACAGCACCTTTTAACTTCCTCCATTTAATCCCAAGTGCTCAGCTTTTGCCACCACTAGAACACATAAAACAGTAATACTGTAATTTATTCATTGCTCATCATCCTCTGGAGTGCCTGGGAATCAGGAGTGTGCAGGGGCTGACTCATAGTGGGGCAAGAAGAGCATGGAGAGTCTGTGGAGAGGCCGTGCCATGGTCACAATAAAATAATCCTGTGGCACATTTATTCTAGAGCTGCTAATTAGCTCACTGGCTTGGATCTGGCACTTCTATTCACGTTGCAGATTTCCCGGGGAGAGCTTCGTAATTTGGGTCCTGGGTGTGTTACTGCCTCTGTAAACCCTGCTCGGTGTGACTGAGCACAGCCCGGTCCACGCTGGCTCCCCCAGTCAGCCCCTGCCCTCCCAGCCCGCCGGGTCTGGGAACACCCAGAGCCCATCAAGGCGAAATGGAGAGGCAAGATGTGAGCCTGAGTTTCACAGTCCACAAACTAAAGGAGACTTTATGTCCATACCTTCAGGCAAATGAGACACCGGGGATCGTTTGGTTAATCCTTATCATATTACAATGCAAACTGGATTATTAATTACGCAACAACATTAATGGGGTAATAATGGTAAGAGGTAACTGAGAGTTTGAAAAAATATTCCCACACCTGTGCCTACCCCTCTGTACTTCAGGATAACCATTGCTCTGTTATTTGGCTAATGAGGCCATCTCAGTGTGACCACTTAGATATTTAGGAGCTGCTTATTTTGGCTTTCTCTTAGATTATTCTTCAGATTTTAAACGAATTCTGGGGAATATCACAAAGTCATACCTTTATCCATCTTAAAGCCTCATTTGAAACTCTCCAAGCTCACCTACAGTTCATGTAACTCGTGGGTGTGTCCAGAGCTGTGATTCCCTGCCCTGTGTCATCCCTGTGCTCCCCTGAACATCTGTGTGAAGTCCTGCTTGGGGGTTTGTAACCACAGTGCAAACTCCGGGGTCGGGAGCCGTCTGTCGGGCTGTGTTTGCCCCCACACCTGCTGCCCTCGGGTGCCTGCGTCGTGTTCTGCGTGGCCTCTGCTGAAAACGTGAATCATGAATTGTGTGTGGTGCAGAACTGAGCTAACTCTGTCACTTGGGCATTCTTCTGGGAGCGTGTGTGGATGACAAAAATGCTGTGAGCAGTGTTCATCAGATGCTTTGCACCGCTTCTGGTCTCTCTGTGGGGAATGACAGGATTTGCTGTTAAATTTAGCTTTGGTTTGATCGTCTGTATCTCTCACTCCATCATAGTTATCCATCACTTGCCAGGCCACTACTCACCTTAACATAAATAACACAGAAAAAAGGACAAAGGAGGGTTGTAAACGATAGCAGTGTCCATCCCACATGTCCATCTTCCCTTTCCTCTGCAGGAACCAAGGAAATGTGGAAAATAGCCGTGAATTCTCCAAAACTCTGTCTCCCACACGATATTATTACTTTCCAGGCAAGCCCTTGGCTGCCACTGCTGCTGTATATTTATGATCAAAGAGTACTTCAGTCATTTCTAGATAACTTCATAATGCACTTGTATTGTCCAAATACTCTGCCCTGCACAAAGATTTATCTGCCTCACGTGTCTGCAGCAGACGGAAGGAACCCTGAAAATCTTACCATTCAAATATGTACCTTTGGCAAATACCTGTATCAGCAAAGCTCAAAGAACTGGCAGATCTTTATTTGAATTATCTTTGCATGCCCAGGGAGACCAGTTCTCTGTGCTAATGTCATCTTCCTTCAGAGGAACTGGTGCACACGTGCTGTGACAGTTTACATGGAAAAGGCATCCTTAATGGGCACGGTTTAGCACCCTCGAACACGTTCCTAGCCTGGAAATTGAGTGTGTACAAGAGATGCAAAAATCGAATCTAAAAATATATCCGAGTGCCAGACTAAATTAAAATTCATGCTTCATTAAGTGGGTACAGTACAAATGAAAGAAGTCTTGGTAGAAGCAGAACTGTTTCTTCTGTGTAGCTTTTCAGCCAGCTGGGGCTAAATCTCCTTAGAAATGCCCATGGTGTTGAGGTAAAGATGTTGAGCAGTTGTCTATTCCTACTTTGCCAGAATACCTGGTTGTGCTTTTCCAGCAGTTGTTATGGCATATCTTCAAACTGAATTTAGGCTTTATACATTGCCTTTATGTTTGATCAGCCACCCTCTTGCTGTGAGTTAAAATACACGCCAGATGCTGCAGCACACCTGTGATTTGCAAACTGTTACTGGTATGTGAAATATAAAATACCCCTTTGGTCACCCAGTGGGTGCTGTGTGAGCAAACGCAGCCTGTGGAGCTGCTGTGGCTGTGAGGATTCCGTGGAAATGCAGAGCCTTGAAAATATATATATATATATATGTAAATATATACATATATATATATGTCTGGGCTGATTTTTTTCCTACCCTTTCATGTTTAGCACTCGGCCTTGCTTTAAAGAGGGATTTCAGAGAAACAGCTTTTCTGTCTGAAATGCTGAGAGCTCTGCAGGCTGGGACTCTTTGCCGTGGTCCCAACAGGTTCCTGAGCCCCAGAGCAGAAGTGCTGTAGCTGAGTGTTCCACATTGTCGATTTTGTGCTGTTTCAGCAGTGGAGATATCAGGAGATCTGAGTACAGATCTGAGCAAGAGCCACGGCTTCTTTCAGAGAATAGAATCCAGCAGAGTGCTTTTTGAAATAGGCAAGTTGACTTTTGACACAGAAGCATCGATTTCCTCCCTCTCCTTTGAGTTCATGTTTTTACATTTCTTTGACTTCTGACATTTTGCAGATTTTTGCAAATGAATGTGATGATAGACAGGAATAAACTTAATTGTGAGAGTCAAAGATGAACCAGAGAGGAATGCAAAGTAGGTCAGGAACGGAAAAGGTGATGGGAGCACTCTGGCAGTGACATAAGGGACATCTCTGCCAGATAACACAGGGACAGATTTCAATCCTACAAAGGAATCACGAGGCATTTCCATCCCTTTATTGCTCATTCACCTTCACAACCCTAAGCAAAGTCCACTGGTGTCTTTCCCTAAACCCAGGGGTTTGGATCAAGCCTGGAACAGGCTCCAGCTGGAAAACAGCTCCCGGCAGGGCCAGTGCAGCAGACCTTCCACTGGGGAGCTGCTGTCCTGGCTCCTCGGGGCAGCGTGGAGCCAGGAGTGGGCTGGGTGCACCTCCCACACAGCTCTGGGTCAGTCTGTGCCCCTGAGCTGGGCAGGAACTCCCTGGGAGGGAAGCTGCAGGGAGTGATCACCAGTGATGCTCCGTAGGAGCTGGCTTGGGAGATGGACTGTAAAACGTGGGGAAAGTCAGGCACAGTCTCTTCAGTGGTGAAAGGAGATTTTACCCCAGTGCACAGAGAGTTCTCTGCTGAGGAGAATGCTGAGGGCTGGAGAACCTTCCTGTTTAGGAACAGCTCAACCCCCTATTTTATTGCCTTGGTGACTTCCAGCATGCACTGCCACGGTGCTCTCTGAAATATTGCAACTCTCCGAGGCCAGGGCAAGTTTTCCACGGAAAATGATAATGTTCTCCTTCCTTTATTTTAATTAGTATTTCAGTGGAAGTGAGGAATTTGCTGATTTATGTAATTCTTTAAAAGAGGGCAGGGCAGCAAGCTTCAGAGTAATTTATTTTTTGACATATATATTGCAGTGGTTTTGAACAGTTTTTGCAGCGGTTTGCAATCCTGTTCTGCAGAGCAAAATATTCACCTCAGACAGTGGAATTTCACAAAGTCATCACTGATTCATGCATTTCATGGTTATTTGCTATTTTTGCAGCCTCATCTGTGTATTTTTACTCCATGGCATCCTGCAGGCATGGTCATTTCCATCTGCTGTGCTGAAGTATTTATGCAGATTGTTTGAAGAGTACGTTTTCAACCAGTCTAAGAAAAACAAACTCTGTATTTTAAATAATTGCAGTTATCAATGAATTTTTTTTCTGTATATGAAAATATTTAATGAACAAAAAAAGATATAACTTGGCTTTTATCAACCAAATATGAATCTTGTCTAGTTGAGACCATTTCTAGCAGTTATTAGTATTTTCCCTCTCACCAGTGTTTGTTCCCAGCCTGCAGTCGTGGCTGGCACAACTCTGGAGAATCCCAGGAACTCTCAGGAAAAGGGGTGCTGATGGGGATAATTTCAGTGATCTGAGCTGCAGGGCAGCCCCAGCCTCGTGGGCTCAGAATGTCACGCTGGGCTGGGGCAGGGAATTGCAGGGAGGTTTTGCCAGTCCCCACCACGACCGTGAACCAGTGCCTCGTGTCCCGTTCTGGGACAGCGTCAGACACCAGTTCTGCTTGCGCAGAGACCCCGAGTGCAGACAGAGCAGACAGCCCAGCAATTCCAGGTATCATTGTTATTTACTTCTCGAGGTACCTGTAATATCTTAGGTAATTTAAAAATATTCCATAAGAATGTCACAGACTGAAATTTAGAGACAGCTAAACAGGGTTCAGTGGGAAGGGACAGGATTGGTACAGAGTCTATTTATACAAGGCAAGTCATCATGTTTCACCTGGGAGAAAGTCTCTGAAAAAGGTTTTGCTGAAGACAGGGAAGGTCAGAATAGATTAGAGCTCTGGGATGAGCCTGCTTTGTGGTTTAGCTACACCAGGCCCCGCAGCAGAAATGACTCGGAGATGGGTTTTGTTTTGTCAAGATAAATATTTGAGGTGGGCAGGGGACAAGGAGATTTAATAAAGCTGCATCCCAACTGTATCCGCGTCTCCGTGCTCTCGGTGCCACTGGAAATCCGTGCTGTCCCTGAGCAGCCTTTCCACGAGGAACACGCTCTGTGCTGTCCCTGAGCAGGATTTCCACCCTAAACACGCTCTGTGCTGTCCCTGAGCAGCCTTTCCACCCTGAACACGCTCCGTGCTGTCCCTGAGCAGGGTTTCCATCCTGAACACGCTCTGTGCTGTCCCTGAGCAGGGTTTCCACCCTGAACATGCTCTGTGCTGTCCCTGAGCAGCGTTTCCACCCTGAACACGCTCTGTGCTGTCCCTGAGCAGGGTTTCCACCCTGAACACGCTCTGTGCTGTCCCTGAGCAGGGTTTCCACCCTGAACACGCTCTGTGCTGTTTTCCCCTGTATCTGTTCCACTTTGAGCAGATGTTGCTCTCGTTGTGTCAGAGATTGTCATGTGAAGCCATCACTGAGGTCCTTCAGTGATCCAGGGCTCCAGAACGAAGAGTCCTGCTGATATTTTTGTCCTTCCCGTTGTTTCCCAGCACCTGCAGTGAGCCCTGAGTGCTGGCAGTGCTGACTGGATTTACCACAGGTCGGGGGCTCCAGGGAGGTTTCTGATTATCCATTCTTCCTCTTGGAGAAAAATTTGCTGCATAATCTCAGAAATCTTTCTGATGGAAAAAGCTGGAAAGGAGAGAGTTAGTGGCAGGGAAAGGGATGATGTTAGGTACAAGTCACCTCAGTTTTATTCAGCTTTCTGCCAGAATCTCTCTGCTCATCTCCAGTGGGCCCCTCCTGGCTTCAGACACACAGGAAAGTTGCAGAAATGCATTTGCGTGTTCGAAGTGCTGTGCGCTTTTTGCGAATTCATAGTTAATTAGCACTGGAGGATAAGGAGAGAGGACAGAGAGCAGATATTTGAAATTGTGATGCTGTGTGTTTTGTGTCTGGAAATGGCCCAAGAATCTTGGGTTGGAATATGAAGAGCTGGGGTGCAGTCCCAGGGCAGTCCCAGCCAGGCTCAGGGTGCGGGAGCAGCACCGTGCTCTGCTGCTGGGCTCTCTAAAATCATCCTGCTCCAGTCTCTGCATTTCTGGGTTTGCCAGTTTTTAAGGGTTGGAATGCCTGTTGCTGGAGCTGCATCTCCATAAAGGGTTTAGCATCTCTGCAGGAAAGAGCCCAGAGAGACCTCAGCGTCAGGGTTATTATTGCAACTATCAAAACGTATTCTCAAAAAAATAATTGGAACTCCTATGCCGAGGGCTCCAGACGTGTGGGTAGAATCTCAACTGGCTGCTTTATGGCTAGCTTGGTTTTTTCCCCTCTTTCTCTCTCCCCCCTTCAGTGTTTGAAATCAGAATTGGCTCTGCAGCATTCAGGGATGAGGCTGCAGCTGGCACGTATGGAGATGTCCTGTGCTCCCACAGTGGGGTGGATAATTGACAGTAATGGCTGTAAAATCCAGAGCTCAAGGGCTGAGTTTTTTTTTTTCCTCCGAAGCCATCCCTCTGGAAAAGAGTTTGATCAATGGCTGTGCATTTCAGACTGGTATTCATAAATGCAGAATGTTAAAGAGCCACTTTAGGAATAAATAATCTAATTCAGTTTATGACTCTAAGTGTTGTTTAAAAAGAAATAAGAGTAATAACGAAAACAAATTACCCTTTATTTAAATATTAATCTTTCATGGTAATTGTGCCTGAATAAATATTTCAGTTGTGAAGAGTGGGTTGTATTGTCAGACACTGAGAGCTGTGCTGTGACTGAATCCCGTGTCCTGTGTTGGTGCCTCGTGGAGAGGAACTGCGCTGCTCTGAAAGCTCTGTGTGCTCTGTGACTGTCACTGTGCATTACCAGCAGCCTCCCTGAGTGATGGATGTGTGCTGAACGAGGGCAAGGACGTCAGATTGGCACAGACTCCTCGCTGGGGCTGCTCCAGTCAGATCAAAATGACATATATATATATATATATATATACACACATTTTCATAAAACCAGCAGCATTCACAGCACTGGGGGTTTGTGTTGTCTAGGAGTGCAAAGCACAGCTAAAAATTCCCTCTGTTGTAGTTTTAGGGGGAGCTGGTGTAGCTGATGCTGTGGGTTCGTGCTTCTAACCTAATCTAGTTGCAATAGATGCACCACTGAGCTTTTCTTCTTTAAACAGGGCTTGGATCTCTGCTCATATAAAAACCTGCATTATCAGCTACTGCTTTTATTTTCCTTCATTTCTCCTTCCCTCTGGACCTTGTACAATGCCACTGCACTGGTGCAGACCAGAATTACCACCCAAACAGTCCCCAGGTTTGAAGGGCTTCAAAACAACCTGACGGAGGACTCGGTATCTTCATTTTAAAGACTGTCAAGAAGGCAAATGTTGCAGTGGCCTAGTACAGATTTAAATGCAGTGAAGTGCAATAGCCTAGCTAGGAAAGAACTCAGCTTCTGAAATCAGACTCTTTCATTATGGACTACCATGAGCTGTGCAGCTCGTGGAGATCAGGAAGGTGTGATACAGATCCCTGACCATTCTTCAGGCATTCCACTGATGGGTGTGCTGCAAACCAGTCTGATCCCTTCGTGTGAGAGGATGAGGTTCTGATCTTGTAGGATCTCAATGATCAGGATTTGTTCCTTTGAAAATCTTCATTTAGCCCTGAACTCTTCCTTTTGGCCTTCACTGACAACTCTGAGAGCCCTGAGTCATATCCAGGATGTCAGAAATGTGCAGTGATGAGTGGGGAAGTGGCTGGCACAGGGTCACTCACCAGAGCAGTGACAGAGCCAGACGTCCCCTGTGCTCCCAGCTCAGTGTTTCGTGTCAACAGCGATTTTTCATGACTGTGTGGCTGCTCTTGTTGTGTTCCTGCTTGAAAAGGGACCCAGAGCTGTGGTATCACTGAATTCAGCCCAGTTCTGGTACTGGCTTTCACCTGGAACCTCAGCAGCGGTGTAGGATTAGTGGAAGTTTCTCTTTCTGTCACCTGTGGTTGTATTTTTTGAGATAGATGAGAATAGCAAAGGATCATGGTGTTTTCAACATGGGACCTTCTGAAAGCAGGAGCACACTTTAATTTATAACTTACACCCATCAATACTAATGGAGATGTCACTTTTCTTGTACCTATGGGAGAAATGTCTGCTCTGGAGCCACTCCCTGCTTCAATCCTCTTCATTTCTCCTTCTTACACAAGTGACTTCCAAGTTGCTTCTACTTCATCTTTTCTCCACACAATTCATCTGCCCACTTCTCACATTCATGCGAAAACTTTGGCACCAATCCTTGGCTGTTTCATGTTTTAGATTATTTTGCTCCTAAGCGTTGGAAAAGTCTGCACCAGTAATTCACATATGATTTTGTTGCTTCTTGTTTTACATCTCCACAAATTCTGCAGAACACAATGTTTCTTTTATGAACAAAGAGTAAGAGTTCTGAATTATTCAACACAGAAATAAGAGATAGAGACATATTTTGTAGCACTTTTCTTTTGGAATTGTCAAAGAAGAGTTTGGTTCATTCATGTTCTTTCATGTTTTCACCATGAAAAAAAGGAGTTGATTCCTTTACCTTCCTTCAGTTTTGGAGTTACTGCTGTTCACTGTGTGTCCTAGGATGCTGTGATACAGAAAATAACCATATTGCATTTTAAATTTCCATTAGCTGTGCTCGCAGTCAGAAGCAACCCACCAGATACCATTTCTCTCTGTGCTGAGAAGCTTAATAGTGAGAGAAAGCCTCATTTGTTCATGATAACATTGTGAACTTTGCTTTGCTGCTTTCCTCGTGCAGCCAGGATGTCTGGGAGCAGAAGTTAGGTCATGCTCTTAATTATGTGGAGACCTGATTCCAGGTTCTGTGTCCCTGCAGGGGTCATTTCCATGCAGCACTGAACCAGGGTCAGCAATAATTCTCTCCACGTATAATTTGGTGAATTTACTGAGTTGAACTGCAGATTTTGCTGATAAATGAGAGCCCAGCTCAGCAGACTATTGAGATTCATTCCTGTTCAGCAGAGTACTGACACGTGTGCTCAGCTGAGGAGACTGAGTCCCAGAAGCCTGGCAGAGCTTGCTGAGCAGGGTCAGCTGTGGAACTGGAACTGGAAGGAAGATCAGGAAGCCATGGAATGTACGGAGTGTTTCAGTCAGCAGCCTGGTTCCTCTGCATTTGCTGCTCAGGCAGGAGGGCACTCGGGGGTTCTCAGAGCGCTCTGCGTCTGTTCTCACACGGGCGTCACTCGTTCCCTTCTGCTTCCAAAAATTTAATCATTCTTAACCTCTACCCTGCTCTCTAATTTTGTTGAAATTGGTCTCATGTACTGGAGGGAATGACAGAGACTCAGATGTACTGATTGCATAATCCTTTCTTTATTAAGGAGCTTGGAAAAAGAAAAACAGAGCCCAAAGCAGCTTGTTATAGCCATCTATGCCACCGCAAACATGATTTTTTTCTAAGCATTTTATCCTATCTAATTTTAAACCTTCCCAGATATTGTGTTTGCCATTTCTTTTTGAGACTCTTCCACTGTCCTTTTGCTTTGAATTTGCTCTGTATTTCCTGTTGTTTCTAATTATACTCCCCTGCCTACCTGCTCTAGCAATTTTCTCTCCTTGACGCTTAAATCCTTGAAATATTTGTGGAAAGTTAGCACTTTCTGGTTCTTCTGCCTTTTAAGCCTCACCTACTGAATTTTTTTCAGAAAATCACCAACCTACCTTCTGCTCTACTTGATGTTCCTTCAAGTATTGCACATTCAAGCCCTCTGGAAATCTGGCAGATTGTTTTTTCTACCGTTTTTCTAAGAAACCCTGTCCATTTCCTGCAGTCCTCATGGCTGTTGTTTGTATCTTATCCTGCTGTGCAATGACAGCATAACTAAAGTCAAGCAGCTTGAGCAAAGCAAATGGAAAACCATGCCTAAAAACCCGTTTATAGTCACAGACTGCAGTGATAATTTTGGCAGTGCTGTTTTAATTCTTCACATCGTTTGGTTGCTTTTAATACCCATAACAGCTGCCCGTTGGATTTCTCCACACAAATTCCAAAAGCCATGCTAGTTAGGAGGGTTGGAGTAAGTTCCCCATCCAAATTTTCCATTTTGCTTGCTTGGAGGAGATATTTTAAGCCTACATTTTTGGTGATTTCGTGTCGCAGCTCGTACACCCTCGAGGATTTTCACTGCCGTGAAAGAAGAGCAGGGTCTGTATTTGCAAAGGTTCCACGTTAGCCTTGCAAAGAAGGAGAGTTTACATTCAGTGAAATCGTTAAAGACTCGTAATTGGACTAAGGAACTCTGGGGCAGTAGCAGTAACAGTGTAAACCAAATAAGAGTGAGTAGTTCAAGCAATCCAGTGTTTAGGTGTGTGCTATGAAATGTTACTGGGGTAGAAATTGGTCACTTACTGCTTTTCCTCATTATGTGAATGATTTATGAACCTGTTGAAACTGTTAATGATGACTAACATTAGTGAATTCATAATTATAACAATTAGGGTGTCTCTTCCCCTGCCTCCAGCTCAATAAAATCAATATGGCTTTTTCAAGGGCTGGATGTGCATCTTCCCACTGTCAATTGCAAAGATTTCTGAGTTCAGTCCTGAGATTCCCGCAGGCAGGAGCAGTGCTCTGCTGAAGCTCAGGCCCCAGAAGTGGTGCTTGTTTCCCACAGAATCTGCTCTTGAGGTCCAAGATTAGTAGCTGCAAACTAAGCTCTGAAAGTGGCTTTAAAGCCCAAATTCCATCAGCTGAAAGTTTGCCACACAAGGAGGATTGTGTGATGTGTTCTGTTGCTCCCCCAGCTGACAGCACGAGCTCCTCACTCTGGTTAGGTGGTATTTCCTCTTCACAGGGGCACATTTCCTGAGTATTTCATGGAGCATTTCATGCCATGTCCGTTTTGTCTCTCCTCCACTTTTCTAGTTATTAGTCTGATCGTGGTATTATTTTTACTGGACGAGTAATTTCCTTTTGGAAATGGTGAGCAGCTGCAGCCACGTTCTGACAGAGTGTATTGAGATAAGGTGGTGAGAACCCACCGTTTCTCAGGCTGCCTCCTTAGATCCGTGAATATTTAAAGTCCATTTACGTTTATCTGCAGTAATGGTTTTGTTTACAGCTGTACCGGGATAGGGAAGGAGCTGTTTGGCGGGAGGTGATTCGAGGACACAGAAACTTGGAAGGAATAATTGTGGATGAGGGAGCTCTTAGCAGCCGTTCCATGTTTGCAGAAGGTCTGCAGAGTTAGTTAATGTTTTACTGGGAGCACTTGCAGGAGGAGCTGCATTTGGCCATTATCCCTGGGGTGGGACGGGCTCTGCTCGCTCTGAGCAGTGGCTCTTGGAAGACTTCAGCTCCAGCCAGGGTGGCTCCTGTGGCTGCTTCAGCCATTAGAATAATCAGCTTCTGGAGAAGCCGTTCAGGGAATAGGCATTTAAAATCGCCAAGTGCTTTTACAATGGAGCTTGATAAGTTTATGAAGAGATGATGTGTGTGGTGGCTGCCCTGGCACGGAGCTCCCCGCTGGAGCCAGCTCTGTTCCTGCCCAGCGCAGCCCGGGGTGCAGCTCTGCTTCTGCCTGAGCTGAGCTGTGTTCCCCTCTGGAGTGGAGGGTCCTGGCTGCCACGGGGCTCTCTGGGCTCGGTGTTCGCTGCAGCAGCTCCGGCACCGTTTGCATCAGCGAGACGGGGCTGCTGCTGGCCGGGCAGCAAAGGCAGAGCCACCCACGGATGGGACTGGGAGCCCCGGGGCACAAATCAGAGCCGGCCGCTGCTGGTTCCTGCGCTGCCCCCTGCCCTGGGGGGCAGCTCCCACGGGTAATTCCCTGCAGCTGCCAGCCACAAGCAGAACCTGCCCGTATTGTTATTACTGTTACTATTTTCTGGACTGCTGAGAGTGTCCAAGGGCTGCCAGGATCTTTGACCTGAGCTCAGGTGCTGCACGGCCTCGGGCCCGAAGGGGAAGGCAGGTGCACCTACAGTGGGTGCAGTGAAACCCAGAAGGACTGACTGCAGCAGCTCGTGCTGATACGAACATGAGTCCTGTGAGCTTCTGAGCTCACACAGTTTTGAATGTCACAAGTACATCAAAAACTGTGATTTGATTTGACAGGACCCAGGAGTCAGCTGCAGACCTGTACCATCATCGTGTCTGTGTGATCTCCTCATGGCTATCAGATCACCCCAAGGTGTACGGAGGGGAAACATCTGCTCCAATAAAAATGTACCACAGCTGGAGCAGGGACAGGGATCTTACCCTGACTGCTACAGACAGAATAATTGAGTGAGAAATCATTTACCTTGAGAAAGGTGCTAGACCAGATGGCTTTCAAAGGTCTCTCCTAACCAAGATTGCCCTGTAATTCTGTGATTTAAAATATGTTTCAGCCTAAAGCTCTTCCAAAAAGCTGGGTTTGGAGGGAGGCAAGGTGTATCTTCTCTCTTTAGGTTGTTTGTCATATTATTGCTTAAAAGTAAGAAACAAACAGGATTCTGGAAGCTTCTGTTTTAATATTAAGAAAGCTGGGAGGTGTTTCCTTTTTTAATTCTAGACTTGGCAAACACTGAACAATTGTGTAAAGAAAACTTCTTTTAAAATTTTTATTTTAATTGGAAAGAACTTTGCAGTTTTGCCAGATGTATGAGTTCAGCAGAAATACGTGCTGAATAGTTCACAGCAGAGGAAGTTCCTGTGGCTGAGGGTGCTAATCTCGTATATTGGATGTGCCTTGGCAGGTATCTCCAAATAAGTCACTCATTTTGAACTATGTTGAGAGCTTGAGCCTTGTGGAATGCAATGCTGCTTTTATATATAATTGCATTTGCTGAACCAGTGTGGACACTAATAAGCAAGGCATTAAAAAAACGTGTTACAGATCTCACCTTGGAGACGTGGCTGGAAATAAATGCTAAGATATCAGATCTTCCACTCTGGATTTAGTACCACAATTAAATGTTTAAAACATGAGTAGGGGGTATCATTTCAAAATCATTCTGAATTCCAAAGTTAAATGCCCAAGATGGGCATCGAGAAGAGCAGCTGGTGTCTGAAGCGTGGATCATAAAACAGCAAAATGCTGCGTTTCTGATGTGAATGTGCAAACAGTAACTTAGCCTGGCAATGCATCACTTTTCAGGGAGACTCACTTTAAAAGGAATTCCTAGGCCAGTTTCTCAAAGCTTTCAGTCCGGTGATTCCTTGCTCGAGCCTTTGCAATGTATTATATTTGCTGGAAAAACAAACCCACTCACTCTATCAGTGGTAGGCACGACAAGCTCCTGTAAGAGATTTATTTGGTGCGTATTTCAGAGCAGCCAGAGCCAGCAGGCAGGAGGGGGAGTCACAGATGGAGTCAGGACAGGTGACTTTCACTCCTCAGCACCTCCAAGGCCCTTTGCCAGCCCCTCCCCAGGACTGTGATCCCTGGAGTTGTTGTTGGGAGCCCGTGATGGGCACTGTGAGCACACAGAATTCAGGCTGTTCGTACACTGAGTGTGCGCTTTTAGAGGGGTGGGTCTCAGAACCAGTCAGGGACTGCATCCTCTCTTTGTTCAGCTCAGTTTTACCAAACCAGAACTGGGACAGTTTGAAAACAAAGTGTTAATCCTCAGACTCAGCAAGAGCCTCCTGCAGGGGCACATCCACGAGAGCCAAGGACTTCCCCTGGGCTTTTGTGTGGTCGTCAGGTGGAGCCAAGTCCTCTTGCCTTTCTTAACCAGAATTCCTGACCCTGGGGAAGCTTTCCTGTGTAGAACCCATGCAGACAACATCTCTATGGGTGCCTTTCGGGGTTAAATAATCCCTAAAAAAGACTTGACCTGAATTCCTCGGGTCTAACCCCACATATTTATGCACAAGTGTAAATTTGCTGGTCGTGCATAAGAGGGGTTTTTAGGTGGATAAATATTTGTAGGATGAGGAGTGAATTTTGCTGCAGGGCTGTGTGCTGAGCACGGTGCTTGATCTCATGGTTTTGTGTGCTGGGATTACTCAACAGTAAATATTTGCAGCGCTGGCTCTGTAGTTTTTTAGCTTGAAAATCCTGGGTCTCATTCCCTCACATCAGTGCAGTGTTTGTGCAACTCCTGCCATTCAGAAGAAGGTTCCTTTCATTTCCAGGAGACTGTGACGGTGTTAACAGTCTGCCAAATTGTAATGTGAATGAAATATCTAAAGCTTTTTTTAGGAATGCTCTGGAGTGTTACTGAGCCAAAGGCTCAGGTCTGGGGGTTATGGTGTAAGTTCCCACAGCACTGCCAGTGCTGGGCAAACGCCTCCCTTCCACCCGTGCTGGACTGGTCTTTGACTGAAGCCTTTGTACCTGGTTTTCCTGCCCATAAAATGACAATTGTGTTATATTCTCCCCATTTCTCCCCCTCGTTAAGACAACCGTCTCCACTTTCCGTGGTTGTCTGGCACAGCGTGGTGTGAGCCTTGGCTGGATCCTGTAGGAACTTCACCAGTTAATAAGGAACACTTGTGGCTGCGTGCCTGCTTTCCTCTTCTGCCGGTTTAGCACACTTACGAGGGAGTTACCTTACATTTATTGCTATTTTTGTGCTGAGGACAATAAAAACAGCAGGTGGAGAAAGCTGGATTGAGTGTATTTGCAGGGGTTTATTAGACTGTGGACTGTCAGTAAAACCGTTTTTGTAGCCCTTCAGCTCTGCCTCCTGCACAGGAGCTGGGGCTGTTCTGCTCGTGCCTCGTGACGGGGCTGCCTCAGAAGTCCCTGGTGTTCAGTGGCTGCTGGGGGTAATTTATTGAGTTATTATGAGACTGGATGGAACAAAGTCAGCGCTGATTTACCCTTCCCTCGGCATAATGTGGTCAGTGATCCCTGGGTTTACCACGTCCAGGGATGCTCAGAATCCTGGTTCTGAACTGAAACGCTGACTCGGTGGGTAATTATGTTTTAAATTTATAGTAGGTTAAGAGGTTTGCTAACTTTTGCTAATTTGCTAATTTTTGCTATTAAGAGGTTTGCTAATTTTTTAATTGAGTTATTTGGGAAAAGTGCTATCAACAGCTGGAAAATCGTGTAGTGAATAATTTATTTGACAATAGCAAAAAAAAAAAGTCAAATAAATAATTCAGCAAATATTTCTCAACCAACACCACTGATGTCAAGCTCCAGAGAGATGGATCAATTTTTTAAAATAACTTTATTACATGATTAGCAGACTCATTTCTTGGTGATTTTTCTTGCTAGTTGGTTCACTTCATACGGTGATTCCCAAAGAAAAATGACTTTTCAGCCTACCTATGCTGAATTTTTAATAGTAAGATGACAATGAATAAAGTTAAAATTTAATGTAGTGCTGTATGTATCACCTTCTCTTGATGTGTCGATGGTGAATAATGATCTTTGCCATAGCACAGTGCTCCAGGTTCTGCAGATACCGGGTTTTAGAATGCCCTCTCTGACCTTGGGATGGGCCGAGCCCCAAGTCTCACTTTCTTGTCTAAAATATTTTAGTTTTTATGATCTGTGTGGATTGGGTGCTGTGTAGAGGATGCTCTGTCAGTGTGCTGACAACACGTGGGGCAGGTATTGCACCATACTGTCGGGTTTGGTTTCATAAAAGTCCAACTTTTTGGGTAAACTCAGTACTGAGAGATGAAAGAAACAATGGGAAGAACCATAAATTCCATAGGAGTTCCACTGCTGGACACGAGGAAAAGAAAAGGCGGGGGTATACGTTAGAAGGGGTCTGTAGTAGGCGTTTTGGGAAGTCTGTACCTCGCAAGTACCTCAGCCCGTGGGGAAAGAGAGGGAAATGCGGCCGGGAAATCAGGATAAAAGGGAGGCTGCGTCCTCTAACAATTCGAGAAACCCCAGGGGAATCTGCCTTTATTCAGATAAAGTTCCAGGGCTCCTCGGTCTCCTTTCTGGACACAGAGCCGTGGCGTTTGAGGGTGACCTTCCGTGCGCGCCGTGCGTGCCTCGGCGGCAGCAGCGCGCTGCCCGGGCAGGGCCCCGTCCCTGCTGGCACACCCGGACGCGAACCCCGGCTGCTGCTGCGTGCCCACGGCAGCAGTTCAGCGCTTTGCACGCGGCTGTTTGTTCAGCGGAGATGTGATCTCTGGCGGATGTGGGGAGCAATGCAAACGTCCCTCCTGCCACGACGGTTTGACTCGGGTGTAGAGGCTTAAAACAAACAAAAAACCCTCACAAATGAAAGGATTCTCTCTCCTGAGACCAGATTTGTGGGTATTTTTGAAGAATTCAGCAAAGGCTAGACAGACAATCTTTTCTTGGTGAAGATAAACTAAAAGGTTATCAGGGTTCTCTCCTGGCTACTTTAAATATAGATGGATATATATTTATATATATAAAAATACATATTCCTTCTGGTACAGGAGATTTTTCACTCAGTGATTTCTTTTCTCTTAATATCTTCTCGTTTCCTCCTCCTTTTTTCCCCACCCAAAATCTGTTTAGGTGTGAAGACAGTTTGTTACTGGGCTGCATGTTCCCAGGGGCACTGCATAAAAATGGATAAAATCCACTTTATTTAAAGATTTCTGGCACTGCTGGGGATCTGCTGCTCTAGGGGAGTGTGAGTGTAAGCCCACGTGCTCTAGGGGAGCTCTAGGACTGGGGAGAGAAGGGAAGGAGGGACCAAAAAGCAAATATTGTCAAGGGAGGGCTGATTCTCTAGTGATCCTTTGATTTCCTTTCCACCTCCTCACTCTTGGTTAGGAAACAACTACTGTTTAGTGATGATATCAGGAGTAGTGGCTTACCGTTCCAGAAGAGAGGAGCAGAGAAGGTTTGTAAAATCGTTTTAGTGAAATTGTTTACATTCAGGAGAAAATACCATAGGAAAAGATTGCTTTTTTCATTTTAAACAGAATCTGTATCAGAAATGAAATGTTTTTAAAAAAACGTATGGAGCTTTGCTACAACATGGCAATGCTTTGGCTTTTTATGCGTTTATCCTGCAGCTCCTATGGGTTTGTGTTGTTTCCTCCCACACAGGGAAGGAAACTTGGTGTTTTTGTCTGTGTGACAACACAGCACGTGACCTTACTTTTACCCAAAAAATCACCTTCTTTCTGAAACGCCACCTTATTCCACTTTGTGGTGCATAAACCATCTCATCCCCTCTTTCTATGAGAAAGTAATTTTCAGTTTAATTTTCTCTCCTGCGAAACGGGAGTAATGGTTTTCACAAACCCCTTCAGGCCTCCTGGGGTCAGCTGTGCTGCTGCCACCCTTCTCGCATGCTGGAGAGTTTTCCCAGTTATCCCTGGAAACATTCCTTCCTTTTCTGAGCTCTGCTGTGCCACCTCTTGCCCTGGCCCGTGCAGCATTTCAGCCCCCAGACTCCTGTGCTGCCCTGCAGGAGATGTGCTGGGCACGTTTGTGGAGGTAGAAAAGGATAAAATTACCTTTCCTCTCCTCTCCCGAAGGCTCCTTCATTAACTTTCCTATGATCCATCCTATTTTGCATGTTCATGGCTTTAGGCTGCTCGTGTCCATTGCAGCCTGCTGGAGCCAGTGATGAAATTTTACACATTTTATGGTGAGACCATTCCAGGGGGGTGGTTTGGGGAGGTTCAGGACGAGTCTGGTGTTGGGAGCATCACACAGAGATCAAAGCTGATGGCACAGGTGAGGTCGGGATGGGATCCTTGATCTGAGCAGCACTGCCAGCATCCAGGGGCTGTTCCTGGATTTACCAGGTCTCTCCTTGAGAGCTGTGGCTTGCAGGGTGTGACATCCCTCAGGAGTGGCTGGTGCTGTCTCACAGAAATGTGGTGTCACAGCAGAGGTGTCAGCACTTGGCCACGGGCCTTGGGCACAGCCCCTCTCAGAGGGACTCCCAGGCTGAAAGGGCAGAACAGAGCTTGTTTTAGAACATGTTTTGCCTGTGTCAGGGATGTGTCAGAAGCAGCAGGTGCAGGATGGCCCTGTGCAGATGGGAAGTACTCCCCTAGAGACAGGACAGAGCTCCCCACTGTTCTTCATTGGTACGAGCTGCTTGGTCTCTTCTTAGGGAACAAAAGGCAGAAATACAGAACAAACCTGTCTGCGCCGTCCTGGCTGGCAGAAGGAAAGACCTGACTGCTCCATTCCAATGAATTTTTGGGTTTTTTTAATCTTCCTTTTCTTCAGTTTGTGCTGAGAGCCTTCAAAGGTGTGTGTGCATGGCCAGAGCTCAGCAGGGCCCTGCTCACGAGGAGAGTTTATTGGCACTGCAGTGAACTCCATTGCAGTTTAACTCTCAGCTATAAACAGCAACACCCAGGTGAGGGACTGGCTTTAAATTAGCACCGAGAACCGATTTACTTCGACCACTCTTCAACTCAGCCTGAATTGCTGTTGTGAACCTTTGGGTTTGTCCATCCTGGACTTTCTAACCATACTGCACCTATCAGTGTTGCTGCACCCTGGACAGCAATAATGGCTTTAGTGGTAGCAGAGACAAGCTGCCAGCAAGCTGTTGCTTTGTGGTGACCGTAAAGTGGATGTGCACCTTGAGGAGGATTGGACACTGCATCATTTCAAGGAGCAGTGCCCCAATACCCAGCAGAAATAGCCTTGTTGTAACGAGCAGCCTTGACTTTAACAGAAAAGCCACAAATGTTTTGATGTGACTGAACTCCACGGGTGAATATTGCTTGTCCAAATTCCTCCATTTATGTTTTTTAACTGTATTTTCTTCAAGGTAACTTTTTGCCTTATTTATCTTTTGAAAAATCTCCGTTGCAGAACACAGCTTAGGAAGGGTGTAGATGGGGAAACATCCGTGGGACTTGCACGTGGGAGGACTGACATAGTTAGTGATGAGTAAAGTAATTGAACCAAGTTCCTGACCTGGTGCTGACAGCCTGGGTCTGACCATAGGTCATGCAGTATTTTCACATTTTTAAATACGTCTTTAGTAGCAGTAATAAGATTCTTACTGATTTTTGTGGTGCTTTGTAATCTTCTCGCTTGGAGGTGTTTAGCATTTTAAGAGGAACTAGTTCAAATAATTTCTACTAAAATCACATTTGGTAGCTGGTAGCAAGGTGTGGGATTTTCTTACAAGAAATGCTTCATTCAAATACCTGCTTTGAAGGAGAACCCAAAAGAAATATTTGTGTGCCTTTGGGGTTCCTGTAGCTGTGCCAGTGGGAGCTGTAGTTCATGAATGTACTCCACTTCTCCCTCCCTGTCTTTTCCACTGCCTTTCAGTCCCTCCTTTGTTTTGCTCTGTCCTAATCACTTCTTTTCTCCTAATCTCCAGCACACCTGGAAAAGATGAAGGGGTTTGCCTGTTTTGGACAGTGTTTTGGTGGTTCCCAGGCCTGGCACTGTGCCCTCGGTGCCCCCCTGGCCCTGTGACAGCAGCAGCCCTGCAGAGCTGGGGACAGGGAGCATCAGACACCAAGGCAGTAGCGCAGAGAGGCACCCAGAACAGAATGCCAGCCCCGAGGATCATTGTAGGAAGATTCAATTAGCTCTTTAAACACAGGAACTGCGGTAGAACACACTGTACAAACCAGGCTCTCTGCCAGGGGTTTATAGGCAATGCACTGCCCGTTCCTGCTCACACAATTAAGGTAACTGAGATTCAATAGTCACAGCTGCATAAAGCAGCTTCTGATCCTACCTAGGGCAGCATGAAATGAGACTGCATTCAGTGCTAGTTTAGAAATCGTGCTTTTTTTTTCATGACATGAAGAAATGAGAAATTGAACACAATGTGTTCCATTTTGGAAACAGAGAGACTCGCTTTAAATTCCATCCAGGAGAGAAAGAACACAGTGCATCCACTGAAATACAAACCTTAGAGAGAATCAGATCAGCCTCTTCAAGAAGCAGCATTGGATAAAGCTCTGGATTTAGTCAGCACAGTGGAAATCTCTGAGGATCTTGGAAAGAGTCCCAAACTGGGGCTGTTGTCATAAGTGGTCTTCATAAAAGTGTATTCTTAGTTTTAGCACTTTTTCCACATCAGCTGGGAAACCTGCTGGGGTTTGGGTGCATTTTGGGATTTTCTAATCAGTTGCTGAAATGTTCCCTTTTTTAGGAAATGTTCCTAGTTGCACTCTGCAGCAGAAATGGCTTGTGACACTTCAGTGCTGTGCCACTCTTCTCTCCTTGAGGATTACCCCACAGACAGAAATGCTGCTCTTTCCTTTCCCCTCCACACAAGCACTGAAGGTGGTTCAGCATTCAGTGCTTCAGGAGTTAAAGCATTCTCAGTGTCCCCTGGCTTCGTGCACTGCTAAGAATTTCCACGTTCCTCTACAGCTTTACAGTAATTGAGTATTTTCTTGTCTCTCTCAGTGCCCCTGGCCTGAGGAGCTCACCTTGCCAGGACACACAACAGAATCTTCACTCCCTTTCCATGCAGGAGCTGGTTTCATAACGAGCTTTGCAGGAATGGCATCAACTCCCTTTGCAGCCTTCCCTCTTTACATTTGTGCCTTATGGTACCCTCTGACACAAACCACAGAACCCAAGGAAGGACAGCTCGTAAAGCCAGCGTGGCTTTGGGCGGGTGCCCCATTGCTCCCAGTACCCCCACAGTATCACACCAGTAAGGCTTTGCCCTTCTCTGGTGGTTTTCACTCAAGGATCCTGGCAGGACTGGCCGATATTAGACAACCCAGTTTTGTAACTCTCTCACAACAAGCTCGATTATCTGTAATTCCTGGTTTAGCAAAGGACAAAAGGAGCTTCCCACTGACATTCACAGCAAGGTAGCAGTATAGCCAAAAATTAATTCCAAGCTTTCCAGTCCTCTGCTCCCTGCTGCCCTTGTTCATGGACCCCATCCCGAGCTTTGACCTTTCTTCCATGCTTGTCTTTTTAAAAAACAGAAAATACTTTTGATGCAGTGGTTTCCCGTTTCAAGGAGTCATACCACTTAGATTTGTTCATGTGCTGCTTTAACAAGCACAGTGTATTTCCTCCCTGGTAAAGGGAGAGTCTGGAGTCAGTTTAGGCTGTAGTTTTGCCTCTGTTTTGCCTTTGATCTGGTTGTGTTTCTCCCCCCATGACATGGAGCAGTGCACAGTGATCCACGTCACAACGTGTTACTGAGCCACTTGAATTGGTGGGAAATACTCTGAAATCTTAAGACAAGTGCAAATGATTAATTCATTATTAAATCCATCATCCCACCAAATCCTCTCTTTGAAGGAGCCTTAATCCAAGGTTTTATTAATATAAAAGCAATTCTATTCCTGGCTTATCAGTCATGTGAATGAACATTTCTTTTCCTTTCTTGGCTGCAGTGCGGAGGGTCCTTCCTCTGAAATCATGCAGATTGATTTTGAAATCGAAGACCTGACTGACCTCCCTGAGACCCAGCTCATCACCTGGCAGGTGGAATATCCCGGAGACACCACATCTGATCTGGGAATCTCCAAGATCTACGTAAGCCAGAAGGAGCTGGTAGGAGTTCTCCCTTTGGCTATGGTAAGGAGTTGTTTGGCATTCTGCAGGGTTTCAGTGTTGCTTTGCAGCTCGAGGGTCTGACAGGTGGAAACGGTCAGCTGAGAGGGGAGGGAGGGACAGAAAGAAACACCTTGAGAAACACATCCTGACTTGTGAGGGGACAGCACAGCTTCCCGTGGGAGGCCAAGTCCTGCTCATCCACTGATCCACTGATTTTTGGGGGCAGAAGCTGAGTTCACAGCATTTCCAGTGCTCAGAACTCCGTCGGGGTGCAGCACGAGGTGTGCTTGGACACTCGGTTCATCATGGTGCATCTCTGCCCCGAATCAAGGGTGCTCTTACACTGGGCTAGGCTTCCTGAATGGTGCATTTCCAGATTTTGAATTCTGACTCCATATCCATTTGAGAGTGAAAAAAGATACACAAGGAAAGGTTTGAATTTTGAGTGATTTTTAATTACCTGGGGAGCACAAAATGCAGTATGTAGCCAACTGTTCTACAGAAACACATTCAAACAGGCTTCCCCATGGTCCCAGTGAAAACTACAGGGTTTGAAAATTACCTGATCCTTTAACCATGTTCTTATCTAAAAAAACCTGCTGGATACCCAGATTTCAAGTACAATCAGAAATTTGTGCATTTCCTCCTCTGTCCCTTTCACATTTCTTCATGGTTAGGGATGAAGCATACTTGTATGAGGTCTGGCTGTGCCTCATTTCTGTTCGTAGGCAATCTGTTAGAAATATTGACACATTATTATTTAGTGCTGAAAGAAAAACAAAAATCAATCTCAGAGCATTTAAAAAAATGTAACCTGGATGCTTGCCTGGTGATAGCAAGTTAATTATGCCATTATTGAAAACTGAAGGTGTTTTCTGCACTTCCAGACTCACAGAACTGGCTGTTCTTGTTATTTATATTTACCAACTTCAGAACTACTCAGATGTTGTGCTTCTTTATTTTACCCAAAGCACGTTTTTCTCTTGTGGTGGCTCATGCCTTCATTGCCAAGGAGTGTCTCACAGCTGAAATTGTGGCTGTCTCTCAAATGAGAGTTGTGTAACCGCTTTGCACGGCTGTTTCCATAAGAGGAGAGGCTCTCACAGATTCACAGAATCGCAGAATATTCTGGGTGGGGGGGACCCACAAGGAGCATCGAGTCCAGCTCTGCTGTCAGCTGGGCCCTGGAGTGCGGCCCCACGAGTTCTGGGCTGCTGAGGGTTAAGGCTGTGGAATGATCTGATTTACGTCATCTGAGATGTTGGGGTTTCTGTCCTCTCCATACATAATTGAAAAGATAAAAGATTTCTTCCCCAGTGGTTCCAGTGGTGGCAGAAAACCACAGTTCTCCTCCTGTGTGCCCACGATCCGTGATTGCTTTATTATCAAGTGATACAGTGGCAAAATACACCTCATGAGAACAAAAATAGATTCTGCTGGCAGTTGCTACAAATCAGCTCACTCTCTTAATTTCCATTAAAGATGAAGAAAAGCCCATTTTGCAGCAGCACAGAACTGTGTGCTCAAAGGTCACATGCAGCCTATAAAGTTATCAGGAGATGGCATTTGCAAGGCAACAGGTGTGGGGATAATGGGGAAGAGAGAAGGCAGAGATAAATGGCAGCAGGCCCTGGATTCCTGGCAGACTGGGAATAGTTTTAACCTGCTCTGCATTAACTGGAGTGTCAGGGAAGGAACTCCAGGGTATTACAAACCTCCAGATCTTTGTCATGCTTCACTTTGTGCCAAGGAAATGATGATTCAGGTGCAGCCCTTTCAAAGCGTCTCACTTTGATTAGTTTGATACTTCAGTTTTCCCTGTGGTCCTTGCAAAGCCGGCTTCTAATCTGAAAATTTAAAGTAAAATTAAAAAAAATTCTCCCCTTCCATTTAGAAAGAACCCAAATGAAAAGAATGTGTTACGTTATTTCTCTGGTTTTGGAGATGGGGTAATTTGGGTAAGTTTTTTACTGGTTTTCTAAGCAGAAATGTAATTTTATGTATAGGAGCACCAAACAGAAATGCTCTTGAATATTTCAATTACAGGTTAATCTTTCAAAAGAGCAATCTTACTACTTTCACATTAGGCAGAGCTTTTTTTTTTTTTTAAAGACTCACACATGCCCCCTCTGCACCACCTTTGCATCCCACAGTCCTTTCTGCTCATTCTCATGGATTTGTAAATTCTAAAGCAGAAGATTGGCCAATTTAGATGTTCCTGATTTCTTGAGTTACAAAATGCTGCAATGAAAATATTTAAATGTACACATTGGCATCAGGAGACAGGGACAATGCCCAGCTGCTGCTGCAGTTATTGGGACACTTGCTTTCACTTTTCTCCAATGCTTTTATTTTATTCCTATGGCACACCAGCATTCCAGCTTTTGATGCCCCTGCAATTGTCCCCTCTGCTCTGGGTGTCCCCAGCCTGGGTGGCTGTCCCCTGCCCTGCTCTGTCCTGCTCAGAAAAGCTGCTGGGGCACAGGGCAAGCTGAACTGTTTGTAACCTGCTAGTGAAGGGGGGGTTAAACAAACCTGGGGGAGCTGTCAGGGAGAAGGATCCCTTATCCTGCACCTCCTGGAGGTCGGTAACCTCCAGGGAAGGATGGTGGTGGAGCCAAAGAACCTTTTCCACCAGTGCAAGCGTTTTTGCAGTGCCACCCCAGCTGAGACTGCATGAAACACAGGGGAACATTCGTTTTGTAAGGTCAGGTTCATAAGCTAGCTGTGAAGAGTAAAGGTCTTTACTTGTTGAATAGAAATCTGTTAAAATGCATAGCATGTAACAAACTTCAGATTGAAAGCTCTGTTGTGGTCTGTCCTAGCGATTAGCAGAGCCAGGCTGACCCTGAATCCGTTCTCCTCTTGCCAAGGAACATGCTCTTGTCCTCAGACCCGTTAGACACATTCTGGCTTGTGAGAAGTCCTATTTCTGGCAGTCATACTAAATAAATTGTATCCAAAACCTCAACACCAGTTTAACATTATTCCTTTTAGATAATTCATTCTTTCAGCCCGCTCCTGATGTTCTTTTTAAAACTTTAACGAATATGTTGACAGGAAGTAAAGTGTTCTACTTACCATCAGCATAAGAAGCTGTATAAGTAGCCCAGGTAAATAAATAAAATCAATTGTGGCAGTAAAGAGGCTATTTATTACAAAGGAAACTTTTTTGGTATTAAAATTATTTCTGATAATTACAGGGATCAGCTGTCATGGCAGTGGCAGTCACTGATGGGTTTTATAAGTACCTGGGGTGTTAATGCTCTTACAAATACAAGTATCTGACACATTTCGGTGTTAAACAGTGCTGTTCATGTTAGGGTAGAGACTGGATATGCAGCTCAGGCTCAGCTACCAGAATTCCCAGTGGGCTGCTGGAATGGGATACTGGGGGCTGTTCCAGCCTCCTCTCCCCATGCACCATCTGACCTGACAACCAGGGTGCTTTTGGATGAAATCAGTGCTTTTCTGAAGGGTGGATCTCCCCCCCTGTGACTGATGTAGAGGAACAGATTGATTTCAGGGGGATCTGCTTTTGGCTGGGCCAGGGCTGAGTTCTGCCTGGCAGCTGAGAAGTGCAGGATCACATCAGCCAGAACCCTCTGTCCTACTCAAATTCAATAAGAGATTATTCCTAAAGACTGCCAGTGACAGCTTTATGAAAAAGAAGAAGATGTCTAGAGAGTAGATAAAAGCTTTTACCTCCCTAATTCATAGCTTTTAAATTGCAGTTACAGTATTCGGCAAGTTTTCAAATATTTAATTAAAATGTTACCCAGTGCTGAAAAGGAGCCTTTTTAAATCAAAATGATTAGTGAATCACAAATGAAATCTACTCCTAAGAAAGGGAGAAACCTTTGGATCATTGTGATATTGCCAGCAACCATTTTCTTTTCAGAAATATATCCTGTTGCTTCCTGAAATTAGACAGGTCAAGGACTTGCAATTTCACACCATAAAACAGACTTGCCATTCTCCCAGTAATACATCTCAGCACCCACCAGTTCTGATTTTGGGTCACCTCTCTTGAGAACAGACATCCCAGGTGATGTCAGGATACCAGATAATGTCTCTTGCCATTGTTGTCCAAGAGTTTGTGCCCTGGAAATGTTTTGTTCTGTGTCTCAGAAGATGCATGCAAAGGCTTGGTTCTGTTTCCTGGGGGTTTTGTTTAGGTGGTCAGGGCTCGTTCTCCACAATGGCACATATTTGTCCTGTGACTCCATGTTATATCCAGATCTTTCTGCTGCTCTGTTGTTTCAGACTGAAGACCTCTTCCCTGAGAGGCTGAAATTCTGTCTTTCCCCATGATTAACTCAGTGTGTGTGACTGCGTTTCATTCCGTTTCTTTTTTCTGAATCCTTGGCTTTATCTGTTGCTTCTATTTAATAGTTCAAACTTCTGTATTGACAATGCCTTCCCAACTGATATTGTCAGCAAATTCTAGTAGTAGTCTGTTCCAGGGTTGACAGCAGTAAAAGCATCGATTTTCCCTGGGTTATTCCTGGGATATCGTGCCAGTCTGATCCTGGAATATTGCTGTATCAGTCCAGAGGAACAGATTGTCTCACGGACTGTGGCTCTCCCAGCTTTGCCTGGATCCCGAAACCTGCCTTATGGGTCGGTTCTCGTGCTCAGGCAGCTTCCACTGGAAGGGCTTTGTGTTGCAAAGCTTGTTAGTCAATCTGTGTGCAGTGTGGGAGTCAGATCAGATTCTGTTTCACATCCTGGTAACTGCAGCCAGCCTGTACAGCTCGTACAAGAAAGGGTTTCATTAACACGTAAGAATCTGTGGTGCTTCAGGACTAATTGAATCCCAGGGATCTGCAGCTACAGGACATTGTTCCCATATGTAGATGTTAATTATTTAGGCTTTTTCAGAGCTTGTGGCGTTGGCACCTCTCTGTACCCAAACAATGGACCAGGCAGCTGGGTGTGACGGTTCTGGTGTCCCCACGAGTCTGTTTGAGAAGTGAACGTCCTCAGCTGCAGTGGGGCTGATCTTCAGGGTTCATTCCCAAGTGGAATTGTCTGGAAATGCTGTTTGGTTTGGTCTCCAGCCTCCTGTCCTTGTTCACCAAACACGGGCCTGGCTGTGGCAGAATCCTGCTGTGGCCCTGCTGGCACGGTGACAGCTGTGTGACCACCAGCATGGATTTGGGTTTGTGCACAGAGGCTGAGCTGAGACAATAACACAGGCACTGGGCAATCGAGCACGCGCTGTCTCCGGAATCCACCAAATGCCATATTCTTTGGATTTTTCCTTCCAGAATTAATGACGACCCTGGGGTCCTTAACATTTGAAATAACAGGCAATAGCTCTTTCCTTGCACAATTAGACATTTTGTTGACGTGTGGAGCGTGCAATGGAAGAATAACTGTGTTCATTGCAACATCCCACAGACGTTTGGCTCCTTAAATTCCCAAGCAGTGAAAACCATCAGGCAGATCTCCTTGTTTAATCCAATCCTTTTTCTGCCACCGTCACCACAGGCTGGTGGAAGGAGATCTCGATGATGTTGTTGCTGAAGAAGGAGGTTGGAAGTGTCGGGTTTGTCTCTGGAGCTGCAGCTGGGGCTGACTGATGCTGTAATCACCTGGACAGCAGCGAGCAGCAGCCACCCCGGCTCTGTGAGAGGGGCAGTGAGTGATGAGGGCTGGGGCTGGCTGCCGGCACAGCTGCTGACAGCCACACAGTTTGATGTGGAACGTGGAAAATTGGGTTCCCCAGAGGAGCAGGAACAAGCACAAGGGTATTTTTCTTAGGAATTAAAGCCTAAGAAAAATGGCTTTGCATAAGAGCTGCTGTTCTTTCTGAAGTGTGAGTTACATGTGTTTTCTTTGATTAGACATGTGCAGTTGGACTGGGTTTGAGACAAGCCCAATCCTTCACCCTGACAATCTCTGTGTTGCTCTGGAGCTACAGAATGTAGAAGGACCAGGAAAGCACAGCAGATCTGAATTTAGAGCAGGTTTCACCAGAGCTTGTCCCTCCTTTATGTCAATGGACGCAAGATTTAGAAGTCCTGGCCTGTTTTCACACTGCTGGAAAACCACTGGTATTACAAATGTTCTGAGTTTGCAACAGAAATAATTTGGTGGTGAATTGAGTTTTCAGAATGATGGTCTCATAATTATTTTATAAGTTGATAATTTTTGTGAAGCCAATTTCAGCCAGCTGAAAGGGACTTCATTTTCAGTAGACAAGTGCTCCGAATGATTTTCAAGTCAGGATGTCTTAAGAAGTCTCACACTTAGTGCCTAGAATGACCAATATTCACTGGAAATATTGTGCCACCTAATTTGGATTGTTTTTCCAACACCTTTATATCTTTATGATAATCAGACTCAATATTAAAGAAATTTCAAAAGGTTTGTTGTTGTTGTTGAAAAAAAGCCAAACCAGGGATGGTGTTTACTTACTTTTATTGAAATACAGTCAGATTGGGCTTATAAAAAGCAGATTACTGCCTTCTGTTCCTCTTTTGTTTCATGTCTGGTTTCACTCACAGCATTTCCTAACACAGCACTGCCAAACAGTGCCGCAGCAAATATTGCAAAACAGTCTGTAAAGCTGGCTGCTGTGTTGTTTTCACTGAAATACAGAAGATCGCAGAAGGTTTTGTGCTTGGCTCAGGTTTGGCAGTGAGGATGCAGAGTTTACATTGATTTAAGAACAGCCCTTCCCACAGACACTCCCTGCGGTGTCCCTGGGCCCCCTCCCTCCTGCTGGGTGTTGCTGAGGAGCTGTGAGAGCAGCTGAGGTGGAGGGCAGCTCCAGCTCCAGCTGCTCCGGTGCCCTGCCCAGAGAGATCTGGGGCTGTGCAGTGAGGCTTGGACACCTCCAGAGATGGGGAGCCACAGTCTGGGGAGCTCTGTGTGTGATCATCTCCATGGCAGTGATTTCCCGGGGTGCCCCAATGGAATTCCCCATGTCCTCACCCGTGCCTCCCATCCTGCTGCCAGACAAGCCTGGCACGGTCAGGCTTCCTCTCCGGTGTCCTGTGAGCTGTGGGAGGCAGAAGGGGCTCCCAGTTCCAGCTCTCGGCGGGGCTGGGCAGCCCCAGCTCCCTTGGCTCTCTGTGGGCATTGGCAGCTCCAGCCTGGGCCAGCTCAGCCTGGTGGCCCTGCCCTGGCCTCGCCCCAGAGCATCGTGATCCTTGGCTTGGGCTGTGCTCTCCCTTGGCTTCCCACCTCTTAACTGACGTGCTTATGAAAAGATCTTTCCCTTTCGGCATAATGAAGGGGATGCTGCCTTAATTGGTTCCCTTCAGATTAGTGATTTGAATAAAACATTGCTGAAAAAGAAGCAGAGTATTTCTCCCTGCTGAAATAGATCATCACCACTGTGGTGCTGCTGGAGCAGAGCAGGCTGGGATCTCTCTTTTCAGCTTCTTGACATTATTTTTAGATATGTTTCCTAATTTTGAGGTACCGTTCGGGGGCTAGGGGCTTCCTTTTTTTTTTTCTTNTTTGTTCTTCTGGGGATTTAAGATTTTGAAATTATTTATTTACGAGCCATGAAAATCTCCCCAAAATGGATTGTAACAAGTGTGTAATTGGATAATTTGACAACTGGTAAGCTGAAGCCCCAGAGATCAGGAATTACACTTCACCACAGAATAGTGGTTCTTCATGTAGAATTAATCAGATTTCCTCTAGATTACAAGTAGTAAGAAGAGTACTCAATTAAGAGAATTATTCTCTGACTTTTCCATCCTTCTCCCAGCCAGCGGTGTTAAGAATTCCTTTTCCTGTGCGAGATGCCCTCAGAGGCAGGGTGCCAGTAAGAGGCCGAGGGGCAGTGGGCTGAGCAGCGACCAGGACTCAGAGGAAATGGCGGCTGTTGGTTGTTGTTGATGGGGCCAGGCTCCTGACGAGAGGAGTGTGGTGTTTTCCAGCAGCATTGCTGAGTCCAGCACACTTATTCCTCCCCGGCTGGGTTGGTACAAATGCCTGTGGAGCTGCAGCAGAGCTGGGCTGAAAAGAACAGTAACAATTCCTTTTGCGTTGGGCCACTGTGAACCCAGCTCGCTGCCCTGGTTCACTTCATCACCTGCCCATGCAGGAGCAGTGGCACGGCCACAGAAGGGTTAAAAACGTGGAGGCAGAGGCTCCTTGAGGCAGAGCGGCTCTGGCAGGGACAGCTTTGGGGCCTGAAAGATCCGTGGGGAGCAGGGACGGGGCACGGACAGCTGGAAGGCAGGGTGGGAGCTGCCGCTCTGGCCTGAGCCCCCGCAGCAGGGCCTGGGCTCGGCCTGCCGGGCTCGCCTCGGGGCCCTGGGCGGCCTCGGGATGTGACCACTGGCTGGCACAAACCGCGTGTACGTGCAGGATGTGCCAGAGAGCGAATGTACCCGGGGATCGCTGGTCCTGGGCCTCCCCTCTCCCCTCTCTCTCAGCCTGGCCTTGGGCGGGGTAGCAGAGGAGGGTTTGGAGGAGATGGTGGCGTTGGACAGGCGGGGATGGAGCGGAGCAGCCGGCTGGCATTCACGGGGATGTGTGAGCCGTGCTCAGACCTCCCGAGGCTCCCTCTGCTCTGGCCCCTTCCCCTGTGCCTGGGGAGGAATTCAGCCCGTGCCCTGTGCAGAGGGGGTTTGGAGGGAGCTGTGAGGGGGAGCAGCACAAACACAGAGCGCCGGCCGGCTCACCCTGCGGGGAGGGCAGCAGAGACTTGCCTGAAGGGAGAGGCACGGACCCACATCACCCAGAATAAAGATCTCACAATTTAATGCTTCCTGAATGCAGAGGAAATAGATTTTGCAGCAGCACATCTGTTTCACTTTTATTGTGACCTTCAAAGAAGGGATGAGGAAAGAGTAAAACAGGAAATCTGTACAGCTGAGATTTTGGAATACCTAATGCTGTTTTATAATCGCTGATGTCATTTCTAATTGTGAGGAGAATACAAAAAACCCAACAACATCAAAATGTGGAAAGTGTTCATTTTAAAAAGCTTGACATTTAAAGAGACTAAATGATAGGCATATAAGAAATGTAAATGTGAAATAAAAAAAGTCTGGTTATTTTTCATACCACTTACTAGTGGTTCTATCATAAAATAACAGAATCACTACCCTGGAGTGGGATTCTGCAGAATTACTCCCCTGGAGATACAGTAGTTACAGTTCAAAGTGACTTTTTCCTGTGATACTAAACTTCTATTTCCTAAACCCATCAGCTCCAAACAGAGGGAACGTCAATATTTAAACCACTCTATACCCGGCCTGAAAATCAGTCCTGACAATTTGAAAATAACTTGCTGGACTTTAAAATGTTCCAACTGGCAGTAAAACCCAATAATTGTTAACTTACATAGAAAAGTAGTGCAGTTTCATAAAGAAAGGCAATACATTATAGTGATGAGACTTCTCAATGTAATTCATGGTAAAAATCCAAATTCTGGTTGTAATATTTGTGAGGCAAACCAGCTTTGAATTTAAAAAGAATTCTCCCTGTTTCAGTGGAATCAAGGGGTGTTGTTTTCACATGTATGTTTTCTCTTTGATCTTAAAAAGATGTCAGAAAATGGAGTTAAGGTTCCTTGTCAGAACTGGGTACAATCTAATATATGTATAAAGCTCTTTGCTGATAAGGTGATAACAGGAACCACTAAAAAAAGCAAAAAGCTTAGACATGAGGGGGAAAACAAAGCATTTCAACATTTAAAACAGAGAGGAAAAAAGCTCAACATATGTAAAAATATGTAAAAGTATACATCTAATTTTGTCCTAAAGAGGAGCAGAAAAGAACAGATCTGTATTGCAGCTGGCATCCAAGAAACCAAAGCTCTCCTTCTTTGGGGACTTGGTTGAGCAGATGCAGTAAAAGCCAGTGTCAAACTTTATAGTTTACGGATGTGTTTTTTGTTCTGTGGTCTGTCAAATGATTTATGAATTTCTTATTGTAAAAAACTTAAATTTTTTAGACTTGGCTTTCTGAAGAGATTCTGAGCTTTGTCTCTGTCCCTCAGCTTCTACAGCATGAGTGGAACGTCTTAAGGAGGAAGCAGAAGTCCAGTTCCAGTTATCTTCATTTCTAATTTCCCTTTTCCATATTAAAGTGGGAAGAATATAAGGAATGAGGAAGTGTGGTGTTGGTATTTAGGCAGAGCACAACCGGACTGTTCTGTGAGTCTGAAGATGGGTCCTTCCCTGCTTCTGTTTTCCTTTCCATCTGTCTCCACAGCCTCATTAAATAATACTCGTTCTGAGGAGAGGCTGCTTTAAATATATAATTCATGTCCAGTGTCCACACCAGCCTGGCTCTGGTTTCAGCCGCATGGGCTGGGTTGCAGGATAATGCTAAGAATTAAATATGAGCAGGCTCGAGGAATGGAGAGTGGCTGCTCAGGTTTGCAAGGGGGCTTGGAGAAGGAATTTAGGACACTGTAATTATGAGACCTGCTGAAGAGGATTCCAAGCAATAAACTTACATGTGGGGGAAAAAAAAAAAGCCAAAACCTTCAGTATTTCACAATAGTTCAGCTTTTTCTCACTGTCTGACAGGGAAATGTGGTGATGTCCAGCCTGGCAGGTTTTTGTGTTTTGCTTTTAAAAAATCCCGGTGCTCAGAGGGTGCTGATGGCCCCAGTCGTGGCCCAGCACAGCTGCTCTGTGCTCTCTGCTGCTCTGTGCTCTCTGCTGCTCTGTGCTCTCTGCTGCTGTCCTTGCTGTGAGAGGAAAGCACAGCAGGGGCAGTGAGGGGCACGAATCTCACCCGTCTCATTTCAGGAGGAGGATCTGCCACGTTAGCCTCTTGTTGTGACATTTCTATTTAAAAGTAAGATATGGAAAGAGAAAGGGTTTCCAGGTGGAAGAAGTGATTCTTCTTCCAGGATAACCTCAGCCCGATCACCCGAGGCAGAGGAAGGCAGTGGTTCTGCAGTGCAGATCAAAATGCCCATTTCAGGCATCCCAGCAGCTGAGAATGAGGTTCAGTCTCAGGGAAAGTGAAGTTTTGTTCATATTCGGGACTGGAAATCATAAAGAACTGGGCTAATGACTGGAAAAGATTGAGAAATTCCTGCACAAAATATTTTCCTTTAATTTCCATACATCCCAATAATTCAGATTAACAGTCTAGGAGGAAGCATCATCAGGGATCTCTTAGGAGGTCGAGGAGGCAGGTTTTACTGCCTTGTCCATGTCTCTCTTGGTTTCTCATGGTCCAAAAGACTACAAAAACTGAGGTAAGAGGAGATGCTTTTCTGTTTCTCCTGATAACGTTGCCCAGGGATATCAGTGAAGAACACAATCTGTGGGGAAACTCAGAAAATTCTCGAGTGCAGGATGAACTGCCGTTGGTTTTCTTGCCTTTGCCGTTTATCGGGGGCACTGAGGTTCCTCTCTGGAGCTCTGTCACCTCTCCCTGCCCTGTCACAAGCAGAGGCTGAATGAAACAGAAGCCAGCGCTCTTCAGAGACCTTGAGAGCTGACCTGATTGCATCACTGGAGTGAATTCCCTCTGGGCATTGCACAGCCTGATAGCCAGGCTGGGTCTGCCCTTGCACTGCAGCACCCTGTGGTGCACCCTGTGGGTGTTTGCTGCACCCAGTGGTGCTGTGTGACCTCACAAACAGCTGGGCACTGCCACCTCTGCAACATCTGGCTGGCCATGACCTGTCCTTGGTGAGCTGGGCGGGAGCCAGTGGCCTCAAGAACAAGACCACCCCCTTGGCCACCTCCAGGGCAGAGCAGGTGGTGGTGCTCTGATCCTGTGGTTGGTTTCTATTTCTACCCTTTCCAGATTTATGGAATTTCTTGTTGCTTTCAGGAGTGGCCAGCACGAAGGCACTTTAAACTTCAGTGACTTTTTAATAATGTTTTGGTTCTCCTTCCTGAAAGAACTTTGTTGAGCAGATCTTAATTGCAGGAATTGTTGCTGCTGCTGCCTGAAAGCAGTTAGCAAACATGAAAAAAAAGACTTAGCAATGAGCCAAGCTCTCAGTAAACCACATTGTGGTGGATGTCTGGGGCTGTCTGTGTCTGTAGGTGCTTGTAGGTTAACCAGGTGAAGCTCCTTGTGCTGTTCCCCAGGTGAGGAGGCAGCTGGGTCACTGAAAAGCAGTTTGGCTGTACAAACACAGGCAGAGCTCTGCTGCTAGAACTGTTCTGGGATCTTTTTGTTGCTTTTCCTGCTGTTGAGCAGCGTGTGTGGCTGAAGGGCGTCGTGCAGGTCTCTGCATCCTAATCCCAACACTGGACAGTCACAGAGAAAGTAACAACAAATTTATTCTTAAAATACCCAGGGTATTTATATGTAGTCACAACAATGCTCCGACATTTAAAACCCAGATCGCAAGTGGGGACTTAATGGTGTAAAAAAAGCAGTTTGCTGTCTCTGAGAAAGCACCTGACACTTTGGTTGTCACAGGTTCTAGACAAGACCAATTACATAACTTAAAACATGGCAGAGAAAAGCACTGCTATGGAAACATCCTGGGAACATTAGGTACAGAGTCAGGAGAAGGGATTTGTAATTTCTCCTCTGACACTGGCTTTCTACATGTGCCTGAGTAATTCTGGCATGACCAAGTGATTTCTAAACCCAGCTGACCCTTCTGTGCATCCCCTTCCTCGCTTGTGCCAGGACACCACGGGGGGCTGGTTCCTTTCTTCTGAAGCACTACAGGTTTCACTCAAATAATATTTGTCAAACAGTTTGAATCCCTCCAGCAGAAATTTCACAAAGGCCGAAAATGGGAGAAGGATTTGGATGCTCTGACAAACCGAACACACTAATTGTCTTCACTTCATACCTGTCTTCCCACTGCCCTCTGCTGGGAAGCTTATCCAGCCTTCCCCTGGATGGAATTCCCTCACACTTCAGTCTTTGCCCTGCACCTGTGAACGCCTTTGTGGTAACTTTTATCTGGCTTGCAGCATCCCTGACAGAGGAAAGGATGCCCAGTCATGCCCTTTCAAAAGTCACTACTTCCACTAGAAAATGTCTAGTTGCAAAATTCCTTTAGTAATGATAATTGATGCACAGAAAGGATGTGGGGTGGTAGCAAGGAAAAGGAAGGGTGGGAACGCAACAGCAGCTGCAGTATGTTCTGTTAGCAGAGTGACATTTAGAAATATCTGCCACTGGACTCTTATCTCATTCTTTCTTTCTTTCTTTTTTTTTTTTAATTTTTTTTATTTTTTTATCTTAAATGGATTCAATCAAGAGTTGCTTCATGGACAAATAGCTGGAAGAAAGCACTTAACTTATTTCCTGTTTCTAAAAGTCTAAATGCTAAGAAGCATTGAAGAACAATTGCATAAGTGTCTGGGGGTACTTACAGTCTAATGTTAAATTTACTCCCTACCTGTGCAAGAGAGCCCCAGGCTGGGACTGGTCACCCCCTCCCTGCAAATCCCCACCCACTGTGGGAGGGCCTGGACTGAGTTCTGTATTCCTCTTTCCTGTCAAGACCAAAATTCCCTTCAGAAATCTGTCCCCGTTTTGTTGCTGGATGTCGGCAGGCGCAGCTTTCTGTGATTTCTGGGGCACACGTGGACCTTGGCTAGAGCAGGCTGATGACCCCAAGCCCGTGGGAAGGCGTTAGACCAGCAGCTTTGGTTTGGGCTGTGGTTTGATGTTTCACTGCAGGCCTTTGACAAATAACTTCAAATGTCAACCTGTGAAAAACCCCTGTGGAAAACAAGTGTTAGTCTGGCTGCACCTAAAGTGGGCTCTTTACCTGTCACTGTGTCCCTGAAGGCACCGAGAGAAACCTCTGTTAATGGGCTCTGATTGGTTTTAGTTAAAGAAAGACTGATCTCTCTGTGGCCAAAGAGCAGCTTTTGTTTTGTTGCTTCTTTTTACGTCTGTCTGATTGTCTTTCCACATCCACTGTCTGCCTTGTGGTTGGAACTTGGGAGAGAAAGGCACAGTGAACCTTTCACACCTTGCTTGCATAAACGGTTCATATTTGTTGGAGGAGACCTCACCACTGAGCAAATGGAATTATTTATGGCAGAAGAGGAACACAGCACTATGTGACTGCTGTTCTTTATGACTGCAGAAATTACTTGCAGCTGCCCTCGTGTAAACTGTTCACAAGGCATTTGACAAAAGGATTGATTTTCAGAATTCACTGGAAAGAAATGAAAATAAGCTTATTAATAAAGGTATCAGTACAAGAGCTCTGAGTCACAGGCCTATTGACTTGTTGTTCCTGACCAGACTCGCAGGCAGATCATCAGCTCGCTTTTGGAACTTGAGACAGAATCATTCCCATTTCAGAAATGTTTATGTGAAGAGATTGATGCCCTACTTCTGCCCTGGATATCAGTGTAGAAGTGTATGAGAAGATCATCAGGTGATCTTCAAAATCATTTTAAAGGATTGAAGTTGGTTGTTTTTCTTCATGTGGGAGTGTCGTTTATATTGTTTCTTGCTAGAGGCCTTCCACGGGAAAACATGAACTGAGCTTTGAAGGTGTCTGTGTGTTTGCTGTGTTTTATTTACTATTTCTAGGACAAAACTAGAAGGATTTAATATTTTCCTGGACGTCTGCAAAGCACAAAACCTTTAATGCAGCCTTGGCTTGTGAAAGATTTGCTTCTGAGTCACATATAAAGGGGAAAGAGAGGGCCAAGGAAAGAAAGGCATTTGTCACCTATTAGTTTAATCCAGGTTTATTTAGAGAGTGCTAGAGAAAAGGGAATAAAAAGAAACTCATCCATCTCTCTATGTGAGTGATATCGTGGTGGTTCTGTGTGTAATTGCTCACCAGAGGCAGGGCTGTTGCTGTTGCATTGTTGGTTAAATGCAGATACTCTGTTCACCAGTGCAGGGTTTGATACAGCCTCACAGGAGATTGAGTTTTACTGCTCTTGCCTGCTAAATATCTCAGCTGGTGGATATTATTATTGATTTGTAGACTCTTTCTTCACATTTTGTTAAAAATGTGGGTTGCCCTGTGTGTTTTCAGTTACAAAGCAAATCCTACTGCGTGTGTTATTTCTGTAGCCAGCCTCAGTCATGCTGTCAGGTACTGCAGTCAGCACTGGCAGCAGATGATCTGGGACCGGCGTTCTGGGGATCAGGTTCCTCCAGCAACACTCGTGGGATGTCATTAAAGGGTTACATTTGGCTGCAGAGGATTTGATGAGCAGAGCAGTGCAGGGCTCAGCCCAGGCAGTCAGGGCTGCTGGGCACATCCAAAAGTGAGTGCACACGCTGAAGGCTCCAGAGGGCACGAGCTGTGACCTGCAAACATCCTGGCTGTTTAAATACAGACCTCTCTGCATCTTTATTTTATAAAGCTGAGATGAACGTGGGCGATGTTTCTGTTGAGCATCGCTGGAGAATGGATTGGAGCAGTCAGAGCATGTGAAATCCATTTCCAGAGTGTACCAATAAATGCCCTGTTCTGTCTCAGGGTTCTCCAGTGCCCCACAGGGAGAGGCTGCACCACCCAAACCTCTGTTTATGCAGGCAGAATAGGAAATTACCCTCTGCACTGCCTGGCTGAGGGCACAGGTACCCCCTGCACAAATACTAATGAGCCTATGCAAATGCTGGGTGCAAGGAAAAAAAACAGCATCCTTTGAAAATGTATCCCTTCGGACCAAATTCTGTCCTTGACTGTGCACGCTGAATTTCCGTTGTTGTTGGTAGGCTGTGCATGAATACACTGGATAGAAGAATTTCATCCTTAGATTTTCCTTTCTTTTCTGCAGCTTCCTGCAGCTTTTTGTTTTCTCTTGGTTTAACTAATCAACACATTCCTGCGTTGCTGCTTTAAAAGGAGTTTTCTTGAGACCATTTACTGCTTAGTTTAAAATTATTATTCTTGAAAATCAATTAAATGAGGTGCCTACCATGATAACATAAAAATGTATACTTTATTCACCGTGTATTTGGCAGGTAGCTGATCCAACAGCTTTAAAAACTGCTGTGTGTGGTTCCAGCTGAAGGGAACTTCCACAGAACACAGACATGGAGCACAGATCATCTCCCCAAAATCTTTAACAATAAGTAGGAGTCCCATATGTTAATTTGAGCATCGACCTTTTCTCTTTGTTACAGAGGATCTGCAAATTAAAGACCAATGAGTACTGGGAAATAGCCTGGTATTTGAGCAAAACCAATCAGCTGGAGCCTGGCTAGACTAAAAGAGATTGATTTTTTTTTTCCTTTTTAAGCCACTGACTCCCACTGTTGTGACTTGGTGCCACCCCACCTCCAGCAAGGAGCTTGCCAGGCTGGCTCAGTTTGGTGACCCTTTCAGTCAGGAGCTGCTGCCCTCCCACTGCCAGGCCCTGTGCCCACCCCGAACCTCTCCTGCTCTGCAGGGTGGCCAGGTGAGCGAGCTGGGGATTCCTCTCCTCTGTTAGGGGCACCCTGGGGTGAGCAGGGGCCTTCCCAGGGCACACTGGGCAGTGAAGGAGGTGCTCTGCATTGGTCTTGGTCTTCCTGGGTGAGACAAACCACCCTCACTTTGCAAAGATGATCATTTCTAATCACCAGTCTCTGAGGTGCAGCATTTAAACTCCGAATTAGGACCTTCAATACCAGGAACATTCTGTCATCAGTCCTCTTTTGAACTTCTACCTTTGCCCATCCAGGCTGACTCATGCAAACAGCCTTTGCTTTGCTTTCTTCTTTACTGCCCACTGGTAAACTTCTCTTTAACCTCAACTTCCACTGCTTGTCTCTGCCTTTCCTTGCTGCAGCTGCCCTCTGCTCTCAGCGTAGGCAGCGCTGGCAGTTCAGGTGCCACTGCCAGGGCCTCGCCTTTCCCAGCCCCTGTTAGTGGGGGACACACACCTTGCCTGTAGCCTGGGGCAGGGCAGGTCTGGGCTCTGCTGTTCCCCCACATCTGAAGCCAACTTAGAATCCAGACGTGTCTTGGTGTGGGATTTAATGCAGGAGGGAAGTCCCACTGCATGGAATCTTCCCTCCCATTTAGGAAAATGGTAATTTCCTACAGGTGCAGTCTGAGTGTTCTGCGTGTTCTCCTTAATAATATCTTTGGCATGGAATTAATATTTATGTGTCCACCTGCTTTTCAGAGTGTTCATGTTGGAATAGCTTGTAAGATATCTAAGTTTCAGTGGCACAAGCCTGTTTCTATCAGAGCATGAAGATTGTTTAAGTGTGTCAATTATGATAAGTCAATCAAAAAAAAAAACAAACCCTGCTATACAGCAAGTATGGAAATACCTCATTTATTTGCTGAAGTCAGGTGTTCAGGGGATACCAACACTGTATTGTTGCCAGTGTTACACAGCTTCAACTGGGAATAATCACAGTATCTCACTCTCCATGACAATTTTTTGGAAAGCAGCTTGTGACAGACTATTTAATGAAGCAGAAAGTGGAGTTGGGTTTGCATTATAGAATACTGAAATGAAATCTCATTCTCAAAAGAAAAAAAACCCTAACTTTGTAGCTGCTCTTCTTCAGATGTCTTCATTTAAATGCAAATAGCAGCTTCATCCACAATGAAATAAAAAAAGCCTCTTTTTTTCCCTGGGAAACAATAATGAGGGTAAATTTAAGTCATTTCATTTTTGTAATAAGATAATCCTTTTCAATGCTTGTGGTAATATTATGATAAAGGTTGATTTTAAAATTATTATTTTTGAATAAGGGAATGTATTTTTGGCTTTTGTAGAAGCAGGAATTCTGAATTCACTGTAACTCTGCCCAGATGCTGCTCCTGGGGTCAGAAAGTTCAAGGGTCTGATCTGGATTCTATTGAGCCCAGTGGGCAGATAATCCATAATATTATCTGCAACTAAATCTTGTTCCACCTACACTTTATTTGGCTGATGAAAATGGGGGTATGGTTCTTGTGGGATTTCCTGGTGGTATCTGTGCACAAGCAGCTTTCAGCAGGTCTGGGTGCACTTCCCTGATTTATTGACTTCAGTGACAGGACAGCGAGGTGACAAGCTGATGGTGAGCTTCTTGAACAACTGGTTTAGCACATGTGTCCCTGAGCACCTGCCAGAGTCTGGCCCAGACTGCACTGAGGGTGTCCAGCTGCTGCTGCTGTGGATCACAGAATACTGGCTGGTGTGCTGGATTTGCCTGACACTAAAATCCTGCATCTTGTGGAGTGTGTTCTTTGATCCTCGGATAGGCAGTGGCTACAAACTGATCAACTGCAGTGACTTCACCTGTCAGCACGAGCTCCTGATAACTTCAGTTCTCCTTGAGCCACGTTACTCCAATCTTGCTGCATCTTTCCAGACTCTCAGCAGCTTCAGAATTCTTTAAGAAAATCCCAGACAGAGATGTTTCATCTCGATGGAGTGAGGTCCAGGGTAGATAACATGCATGCAGAAAAGAAGTCAGAGCCTGTAGATAAGAGGAGTAAGAATTTTCTGTAACAGCTTAACATCCAGAACTGAAAATCTTGCTGTTTAGCCATGGAAGGTGCAAAGGCAATAGGATATCATGGAATATAGATAAACAGCAAGGTGTTTCCAGCCGGCCAGAGAACAAAGTATACTTTTATTAATGCATCCAGTGTTTCTCAAAACTCAAATTATTAATGCAACTGCTAACAGATATCAGAGCACTTGTTGACACAGGTCCTGAAAAAGGATGTGCTGCTGCTGATTTCCAGGGAGCGCTCAGATCTGCCCAGATGCCTTCAGTTATCTGGGGGATTTTCTGTCCGTGAATAAGCAAATGCCATTTTTTCAGCCATGTACAGATCTAATAGAAACGAGTGGGGAGATTTTAAAATCAGCAAGGACCATTTTCTGCAGCTGTTATTTATGAGCAGTATCAGTTCTAGTAGCCCTAGAAGCGTATGTGTAGTGTTTTCTTGGTTAAATCAACTCTTTCAGGATATTTCATGTTCATGTCAGCAATTCCTGGCTGCTTCATCAGATAGCTGGGTTCCGTCACGCATTTTGAAGTGTCTCTCAGCTCAGCAAGAGGGCAGTAACACGGATTATGTCCAGGATGGTCATTGCAATATAATATAGATATACATTACCTGCGTTTTGGTTTTCTTTCTATTACGAATTTTTCCATTGTTAGACTTTAATTTGCACATTAAACACATAGTTTCCCTTTATGAAGCCAGAAGGGTTTCCTTTGCAGTGAAAATGAGTGGTTCAATTACCCTCCTACTAATGGATAAAATGTAATTAACATTGTCTTGAGGCTAATTTTCATTTATGCTGCCATTCTGCGTAAGCCGAGCATCATTCTCTGGAAAAAGTCAATGTGTCACTTTTATTAGCCCAGTTTGCACTTTAACACCAAGAAAATTAATTCAAGATGCATTAATGTACTTAACTTCAAATCCAATGAAATGATCTGAGGACAGAAGATAACTCTAACGTGTCCTTTATGAAGTTGTGCAGTTTGGTGGGGGGTGCTTGATAAATGGAATCCTATTTTCGTGTGTGCACTTGGTGAAAAGGGCAGAGTGGGGAAGGCAGTTCCCAGCCAGCTGCTGTTCCTGAACTCGCCAAGGTTTGCATCCTTTCACATGTGAACGGCCAGAAAACCTTTTTGGGTGGACTTTCTTCCCAGCAGCTCATCTTCAAGGGCTAAAGCTGTGCAATTGTGGTTACGTTTTCAGGCCTGAGAAGTACTGACAACGCCTGTTGCGTCCCTGTAGCACAATCACAGAATGCTTAGCAATACATTTTGGGGCATATTTTAGTGTCTTGGAAGCCTGTAAGGAAACCACATCAGAAATACAGGCAGTGGGTCAGAGCCTTAAGTGATTTTTTCTGTTGTGTATGTTTTTAGATACCTGGTCCATGCTGACGTGAGTGAGGCACTGGGAGGTCTGTGCTTTCACTGGGATTTCAGAGTCACGTGTTTGTTAGGAAACCTTTCTCCACATTTCGTTTGTATTTTCCTTTGCCCGCTTTAATCCTAAAGCTCCTGCTTCTGGTCCTCTCTGGCCCCCTCAGCACCAGCTCTTTTCCTCTCTTTGGTTTGGATAAGACTCATTCCCTGCTCTGGGAAATGCTGCACTGTAAATACAGAGTTCATCTCTCTTGAGTCAGTTGCAGATTCTTTCTAGCAATTCCTCTGCTGCTGCTGCCAGTGGCTCACCACACCCCGAGCCAGCCGTGGGCCTTGTTCACCATCAGTGCTGCTACAAGGACATCATGAACCTCTCTTTACCCTCGGTGAACCCACCCCAAGAGCTCCCTGCCAAAGCAGAGTGGCCCAGCAGACCTCTGAAATCTCCCTCTTTCCCAAAGTGGCTCCTTGATGCCTGATTTTCTGTTCTGGTTGCAAAAGCAGCAGCCTGACTCGTAAGCATGTGTGTGCAAGTCAAGTGTTCTGCTCTTTTCTGTGCATCCCCCATGGACAGGCGTTCAGCACCTGCAAAATTGAAACAATAACAACCCCAGTGATGAAGAGAGACTGTGCTGTGATTACAGTTTGGCTTTGCTCTCTATCGGGAGCACCTTTCTATAGCAGTAACCTCTGTGTGGAACGCTGTAAAAATAAGTGGGATGTGATGAAGGCGTGCCAGGTGTGCAGAGGGAGATAAACTCAAGCAGTTCTGTATTATGACAGCAGAATATACTGGTTCTTCTAGCAAAACGTGCCTTTAAAGGAGGCTGGACGTTTCCACAGCGGGAAGCTCAGCAGTTTCACCTCGGAGGAGGGCAGGGCAGCGTCCTGAGCGCTCACCTTCCCCAGACCTGGGTCTGCACAGAGCACCCCCACCAAGGGAGTGACTCTTGCCCCATGGAAAAAAGGCAGTTTGGGGCTCTGCCATTTCTTAGGTACCCAAGAGCAGAGTTTGCAGCTAGATTGTGCAGAACATGGATGATGGCAGCATTCAGAGTCAACTTCCAAGATGTCTTTGAATTTAGGAGTAGTTCCTCATCCATCACCTGTCTCTAGGGCCAGAAAACCAGTAACAATCACAAACATATCCTGAATGCAAAAAATAGCTATTACTGACAAACTTTTCCTTCTCTGCCTATTCTCAAGTCCGTTCCCAGATGCGAGACAGGTACCAAACCCTGTGCTCTGCAAGAACAGTGCAGTGGAGGAGATGCAATCTCCCTGGCTGCTTTCCCCGTGTGGAAGGAAAACTTTCTGTAGGTTCAGGAGCAGGGAAACTTCCCAGGCACTGCTGTGTCTCCATCCGGCTCCCACCCCAGCCTTTCCAAGTGCCACCTGCACGTGGTGGGGCCTTTCTGGGAGCTGCAGAGGAGTGACCCACAGACTTGCTGCCATCCCAATCAGCGAGCCAGCAATTGTAGCTTCTTAATTACACTTTGGCAAAAGGCACAGTAGCCACTAGGTATGTGGCACAGAATGAGGCTTTAACACAGCTGCCTAATTTCAGCACATTTTCAGTGTTTCCAGCTCTTTAGGCTGAGCATGTGTTTTAATGATTTAGGTCCAAGTGCATCAAATACATGAAAAAAAAGAGCAAAAGCACTAAATCCAGAGATGAGGCACGGTTCTCTCCAAAGCAACAGATTTCTTCGTCTTTTCTGGATTTGAATGTAGTTAGAAAAAGAAATGTGTTCCAAAAGAAACCCAATTGCTCTGGCATTAAACACACACACGTATATATATATATGTATATACGTGTGTGTGTGTATGTTAGTGACAAGGCTGTAAAAGGCCTGGCTGACAAAGGGAACATGAAAAGACATTTTTGTTCTGTAATTCCCAGCCTGGTGCTGTGTACGGATTACGTTAAGAAGCAGTTTCAAAGGGCACGTTTTCCTGCCCAGGAGCTGATCTCGGCAGGAGCGCTCAGCCCACCTGCCCATTATTGTGCTCATTAAATCCCTGTGCCCAGTCTCAGCTTATTTCGGGGTCTGTCAGCATTTCCATTTCATTCCCATCTCATGTAATACATTGGCCTCTCTTTTGTGTTGCACAGAGGTTATCAGTATGCTGTGGACACTATTGTATTTTACAATATATTTAAGAAGCAACAGGATTTTAAATTTGCTGGAACAGTTTTGTCTGAGGTGGTGGATTAGCATTTCAAATACTTTTTTTTGTGCTAACCTCTTGGGTAAACCTTAATTATTTAAAAGTAAAAAGCTTTCAGAAATAGATGACATTGCTAATTGAAACAGTCACAAATGAAAAAACAATGTAAATGCTGTAAGTTAACCCAAACAATTTGTCTGTCTATAGGGAACATTACAGCAATCAGAGGTAGATTAACTATGGGGAGGAGCAGAGGGAAACAAGGGAGTCTGCAGCAACATTTACTAACTAGGAGCCAAAACCCATTTGTTACAAAAGCTGTATAGCCTCAGTCTTTCTGTTATCTGATGGTGTGAATTATTAGTGTACATTATGGGTATCTTGCATAATTTCAGAATAGTACTCCTAGAAAATTGCAATTTATTTTCCTATTAGGAAAAAAAACAAAACCAAAAACCAATAAGAATCAAAAGAAATGTATTACCTTTGGACACCAAAATTCCGCCTAGTACTTTCAACAAGATTAATTATTTTGAAGCAGTCCTTCAAGCTGAAGTTTTATTTATTTTTTTTTTCCAGTAAACATGCGGGGTCACAGTGGTTTTAGACAGCTCATTTAATCTGCAGCTTGAATACAAAGCATAATTCCTGCATTACGTGGCAGCCAGAGCCAGGAGGGATCCATCTCAATACAGGCTGCAGTGTGCTGCCACGTGAGCTGGGAGGTTTGTTCCCTCTGACTGTGATCCCATTAACAAAGGTTTTCTCCTGACTCAAGGGAAGATGTGACCAGCCCTGGCAGGGGAAATCATAACGCTTCTGCATCCCAGCAGCACTCGGGGTTCTGCTGCTCGTGGTTTGTGGCAGCGCTGCCGAACAAACGGGGCAGGATGAGCCCTGCCTTGGCTCCGTGCTAAATCAGCTGAAGGGACCTGATGGATTCAGCTCCTCCCAGCAGCTGCATCCCTGGGATGGCCCGGGAAGGGCAGTTCATCCCCCGGGAAGGGCAGTTCATCCCTGGGATGGCCCGGGAAGGGCAGTTCATCCCCCGGGAAGGGCAGTTCATCCCTGGGATGGCCCGGGAAGGGCAGTTCCCCCCCATCAGGGAATTGAGCCACCCCAGCTCCTGCTGCTCCCAGTGCCCAAAGCAGAGGGGTGATGAAATCTTGTATTTCAAAGGCCAAGCTCCAATTTATTAATTTCTTTCCCACTGTGTGGACACCTTCTTCTGTTCAGAACCTCTTTACCCACTTGCTAACCCTTGCTTCTGCCCTGGCTCTGGGAGTGCACTGTTCCAAGCATGAGCCAAAGGCCACAGGAATGGAAAGCAGAGCCAATCTTTATTGCCAGATTCCCTCAAATTCAAAACCCCTTTCCACCCAGCAGCAAGCCAGCACTGACATCGCTGTATTTCAAAACTGAGGGTGTATTCTTCACAGGGTTTGGGCTATTAAGAATTGTTCAGAGATAAGAGAAAAAAATGTTCTGGGCTGTCCTACTAAGTTCCATCCATCCATCCTAATATAGTCTCAGAGCAAGTCCCTCCATGTCATGTAAGCAGAGCATTAAAGGAAACAGCACTCAAGATGATGCTGTAAAATGTGCTTTAATACCACAATCGTTTATTATGCTCATGTTGTATCTTTCGTAATAATAATAAATTTGAAAGCAAGCGTTTATGCAACATAAACCTAGCTTAAGGCAGACTTCAGAGTTTAGAAAGCTCCAAAAGCTGTTGAAAATCTCTCACAGGCTCTTAAAAAACTTCAATTCTCGGTGCAGGATTTTTTCAGTGAAAGCTCTTCCTGTTCCTCCTGGCAAACAGTCCTTCCCTGAGGTGGGTGAGAGAGGGATATTTTTGTCTTGAAGCTTTGCTCTTTGATCTGTCTGAAAGCCTCGGGTTCCACCCAAAGCTCCCGGAGTACCCACAGCCCTCAGTCCAATGTCTCAGACCCTCTGTGTGGAGTGCTGCTGGCTTGGCTTTCCCGGGCTGTGTCTGCTGAAGCTTTAATTGTGCTGTGTGTGCTCAGCAGTGCCTGCATTGCCACCAGATGGACATTGCCAGGGCCTCAGATGGTGGGAGCCTCTTATAATCCAGACTGCGTTTGGCCAGAAGGAGAAAAATAGACCAGGAGCCTCTTGATAACACTGCAGGGCTGTGTCTTTCTCAGTTTGGTTTCTCCTTGTTCATGTGTGCTGGAGCCATTTGTGTTTCTTTGCTTCCACAGCTCCAAACAGTGCCTCGCTCACTGTCCAAGGCCATCATCTGTCCCCCGTGACACTGAGGTGGCTTTGCTGTTTAATTCTGAGGGCAGACTCTGGGAGAGCAGCTGCATATGCAGAGACACTGCACTGGGCATGAGGGAAGCTGAGATGCTGGTGTAAATTGGACTGTCTGGGATGGGATTCAAGCTCCTGTTGAATTTAAAGAGCTTCCCCTCTGCAGACCTTATTGTCCCTTGCCACCATCACAGGAGAGCCAGGTCCCCCAGCTGGCTGTGCAGGGTCCTGGGGTGGGCAGGGAGTGTCTCTGGCTGACCTGTGTGTGCTGGAAATCTCTGGGTGCTGGGTTAGAGGACATGGATGCAGTTTCCCGTGGAGGACATTCTGCAGTGGGGCAGCAGCTCTTTGTCGTTGCAGTGACCCTCACACGTTCCTCTGCCAGCCTGGGAAATAACTGAAAGCAAGGATTACCCCAGGATACATCTCAGCTAGAGAGTGCGGAGAAATTCGATGTTCAGCCAACAGTTTGTTGTATTCATAACACTCTGGTCCTTATTCTGGCAGGGCAGCCTGCCCAGAAACTCCTGGCTGGTGGAACCTTCCCTGGAAATGTCCTCTGAGATCAGGACTGGGATCTAGAGAACACTTCGGGTTAGAAAGGAGCTGTGTAAGTTTAAAAATTCATGTGCTGCTTCCAACTCCCACTTGCCTTGCCGGGGCTTCAGCAAGATTCCTCTGATGCTGGAGAGAAGTGAAGACAGAGAAATTCCCCGTGTCACATCCTGGAGCCCTGGTGCTGGAAGTACCTGTCACCACAAAGCTGGATTGACACTTAGCAAACCCCCTGCCTCTCCCAGATCAGGTCCTATTCAGCTGACTGGCAATGGATTATATTTTGTATAATGAAGCATGATCTAGCCCAAGTATTTAGCATAATGGAAGAACAGTAAATCATTCTGGAGCTGTCAGCGTAAGATTTGGATGCTTTACATTACGTAAATAAACAGTGCCTCATTGTACCCAGGAGTGTGTGTGAAATCAGGAGGCAGCAATTGTATTACTTTGTTTCCAATGGGTGATAATTATTTTAAACCATTGGAGTGAATAGGTTGTAATTCACTTGTACCTCCCTTTTGTCTGCTGCTGAAGAAGACCCGAGAAACTGCCGTGCTTGTAAGCACTGCTGTGTGTCTGGCACTGATAAATGTATCAAACTCCAGCACGGCTTTATCTGGGAAACAGATTTTGATAGCTTGCTAGGATTTAGGTCATTGGATAATTCAGTGCAAACTGCAAATCTTAATGCTATTGACAGAAGACAGAGCACAAATAGGCAGCACTTTCTATAAATCCCAGACCTGTAAGTAGCTCTCCTTTCACAGATTTATGGTAAATGTCCTTGAAAGCTGCTCAGGGAGATGAACACGCTGGCTCTGGATTGACAGGTTGGCTTTTCAGATTCATGGCACCCACGTTTGCCCCGCAAGATGTGTTGTAAAAGATCTGCTTTGTAATGGAACGTGGATCTGTGCAGAATAGAAACTTTGCAGGATATAGAAACTTTCTAGGATGCAGGTCTGACATCCTCCAGTGCACAAGGAGAACTCCTCTGGAATTACTGGGGCCACGTGGCTGCCAGGCTGGTTTATCTGGGACTGGGGTAAGTTCCTCCTACTCAGCTTCTTGAATGTTAAAATTCTAAACCGAGAGACTGAGATGCACTCAGACACCCAGGAGCCTGCTTTGTGTGCAGGAAAGAAAGAGGACAAAGAAATTTTGAACATCAAAAGGAAGGGTAAAGTTAGGTGAAAAGATTCATGATTTTCTGATAGATTATTTGGTTTTATTTAGCTTTAATTAAAGCTAACCCCAAAACAACAACAAACTATCCTTCAAGCACAGAATAAGCCAGGTGTGTCCATCTGAATAATGACTTTTTGAGCCTTCATTTCAGGGGCTGGTCGTCTTCTCCGTGCTAGGAATAAATCTGACATGACGTGTGTGATTTCAAAGTTTCTTTTCTTTTTCAAACATTCACGTTTAGCCTAGCATGAAACACTCTGTGACAGTGGTGAAGTAACACACGTCACACCTAAGAGAGAGTGGAGGCTGCGTGACAGACACTGCCTGGGCTCAGACTGATCTAAACCCTGGTTTCTGACGTGCTTTAGTTGACACTCCTTTAATTCAGCTGTGGAACACAGAGGGGAAAAAAGCCTTTGCCAACCTCAGCACCTTCTCCAGCAGCTGTAAAAATTCCCAACGCAGACGTCGTGTGTTTTGCCACTAAAACACATCCCCTGGGCTTTAGTGTCGTTCCAGTGAAAATCAAGGAAACGAATAGCATTGTTTGTGTTCTGCAGGACCCGTGGGTCTGTAAAGCAGGCTGCACTCATCAGTCTCTTACCTCAGCAGAGGAGGACGTTTGGACACAAGGATTAAAACCCCCTTAGCGTGCATGATCCCAGCACTGCTCTCTGATGTGCTCATGTAACTTTTAGCAGTAACTTCGTGTTCAGGCCCAGCAGTTACACATCTGGTGTAGGAACTGCTGTAATATTTTGACAGATGGAGAAATCTGGGGATGTAAGTATTGGTATTAATCATTTTGTCAGATTTAAAATCGATTAACGCCTGTTTTCTGCTTATTCTGTGCTAGTGGAAGTTTCCTGATTTGAGATGCATGTTTCAGAACTGCTCATTTCCCAGGAAAAATCAGACTTAGATTAGTAGGCGTGCAGTGTGTACATTATCTGTAATAGCTGTGCTCCCTGTGATCAAAGGCAGAACTTTTCAATATGCAATTGCACAGTATCATGATCAAGAGCTGGCAAGAATAATCTCATCAGATCTGTGTAGGCAGGGTGATAACAAGTTGTTTATAGAAATTAATAGTGTGAGCTTAAATTTTTAAGATTTTCCCATGAGTGTGCTTGACCTTTTCTTCTTCAAATGCTGTCATTTCATTTTCTGAGATTCTTTAGTTCTTCATCACTTAGAGCCTGAAGGCAGAGTTCAGGTGTCACCTCTTGGTCAGGTGTAACTATGGTAACAAGAAAAGAATCAAGGTTTGTGGTCTTCCAATGCACATTTTGCCTGGGGTTAATAATGACCCCAATATTGGCAGCACTTAATATCCCCAAGCAATTACAGAAGGAATTGAAAGAAAATGAATGAGGATATTGATAATTCTGGACATTAGAGACCAGCTAGGAAGGAAATTAAGTTCTATGATACGTGGGGAAAGCAGAAGTTCAGATTCCATTCTCTGCTTCTCTGAAGATAGAGATGGACAGGACACGGCCTGGCCCCTTTTCCCTGCAAGGGTCCCACTTCAGCCCCCTGAGAGCCTTCAGCTGGAGCCTGCTGTGGAGATGGACGTGTGCTGGGCTGGTGGGGAGCACCCGAGAGGACTCCTCAGCTCTCAGGTGTCTTCTCCAAGTTTTAATTTAAAGGTTTAGTGCATCCCAGTCAGGAATCTCCATGCCGTCCTGGCTGGTGGCTCAGCACTCACCAGACCCAAACGGAGCCATTGCAGCTGCCTCAGCAGAAAACTGACCCAGTCCATGTTCTTCACTCTGCTGGCCCAGCAGGACCGAGGGGTCCCGAGGAGCTGAGAAGCAGCAGAGGGGGAGGGCTGTGGCAGCCAGGCTTGGCTCCTCGGGGAAGCTCTGTCGTGCCCCTCTTCCACAGCCCTGACACGAAGCTCTGATGCTGTTACAGCTCCTGCAGGACAAAGGGCTCCCCTCCATCCCTGCTTGGCTCTCATTTCTCCTTTTCCCAGCAGGGATCAGATCCACATCTTCTTGTCTAGGTCCCAAGCCGTGAGGGTTTAATCCCCTCCGTCCTCTGGGATGCTTTGGACAGCTCTGCCTGAGAGGACCTGAACTGTGCTGCCCCTGGAGCTGGCACAGAGCTCTGGCAGGACCTTTCCAGGGTTAGGAGGCTCTGAATGTTTTTGCCCTGTGATTTCATTAGAAGTAGATTGTATCAGTTTATCGCAGATGACCTCTGACGCTGCTCTTTGCATTTGCTGTGGTCAGGGTGGGTGGCTGAGCAAACCCCCTCTGGCCTGCAGCTGTGCTGGGTCCACCTGCGCTGTTCAGCAGCCACAGACGCCCGTTCCTGCCTGGCGTCTCCGCACACCAGCCGCGCGTGGCCTGCTGATGAATATGGATCCAATTGTGGTTTAAGTATTGCTTCTCTGATTGCAATTTCTGGTCCTCCTCGTGAAATGGCCCGTCTGGTTTGTTTGTGTTAGCAATGGGAAAGCTTTGAAAATTGCTTTGGTGCTGAGGAGAGCAGGAGGAAAACATTGCTTCACGGTGAGCATTTTGAGAGAGCGTTTATACGCAGAGCATCAAATTAATTTCCCCAAAGAACAGGTTGAGCTGATCAAAACCAAAAATGATCATTGGTTTTGCACACATTTGAATACGAATAATTTAATTTCAGAAAGTTAAATGCAGCAGCTCGTGGTCATTTCCATATTTCCTCAAGCACAACATAATTATTTTCTTAGACTCCGTTTTCTTGCTTCGACCCATGGAACGAGCTGTAGCATCCTTTTCTCTGGGATGCAGGCAGGTGCAGCTCAGTGGCTGGGCAGGGTCAGGGCACAGCCTGACCCTGATGTTCCTGATCTCAGCTCCTTGGGGTGCCAGCCAGGGGAGGTGCAGCAGCAGCACATCCTTCCTGTGTTTGCATTTTTCATGTTTCTCTGCAAAGCTTTTGATTCTCAGTTGAACTCCTCTGAGAATCCTAATGGAAAATAGTTGAAAGCTTTAAAAGATCTAGAAATTCTGCCAGATCTTTGTAGGTTCTCAGAAGTCCTTTAGAATTTGTGAGAGCTGACAATCAGCAGCACTCACACACTTAGTTTTTCATACATATATATATATTTCTATTTTTTTACGTATGCCTCATCACAGCAGTGAGTGAATTGCATTACAGCTGCCCAGTACCCTGCAGGCTGCAGGATTATGGTCCTTTTGCGGAACACAGAGAAGCGTAGTGGGAGTTCAGAGCTGTTCTTCAGCCCTTTCAGGCTGTTTGTGGCTGGAGCAGGAGTCGCTGTCGAGGTCAGCTCTCCTTGCTTTGAGAGTCCTTTGGTTCCACACTTGGTAATTGCTGCCCCATTCCTTAAACTTGTTCTGAACCTCATCTCTAAGAGGGCAGGTGTCATAAACAGCAAAATAGACTGAAAAATGCCAGGACGTGACGTGGATGACAAAAGTCTGAATTTGTCCTCCCTAAAATCAGAGTTCTTTAACGTAAGAAGGGCAAAAAGCCCTTCAGTGTAAGGCTGCTCCTCTGAAGGGCTTGGCAATTAGGATGGAAAAGCTCCCAAATGAAGCAGAGCTGATGCAACAAACACAAGAGATGAGGTTGCACTTGGGTGATTTGCTCTGCACAGCTGCATTTAGCTACCAGGTCAAACAGGAGAATGTCCAATATTCTAAGAATAACCTTTGTAAAAATGTTGGATAGTGAAAAAATAAACCATTTAATTTGGTTCTAGGGAGCTTTACCAATCATTTCCCTTAAGCCATACACCACCAGGAGGTTGTGTCTCTTTTTGAGTCCAAACAGGTCTGTGGACCTGCCAAAACCCTTGAAAGGCTGACACAAACCTCTCTCCACGGGTAAATGTGAATCTCATTACAAGGAAGTTAAAGGAGAAATCCTGACATTTCCAAAGCAAGGGTCAGATTCTGATGGGAGTGTTTCAAGTGTGACACCCAAATTCATACCCAGACTCTGAATTACAAGGGAGCCTGAGCACGGAAATCGCCCAGCAGGCAATTCCCAGGCAGCTCACTTTGAATTTGAATGGAGTAAAAATTCACTTAATTACATCTGTAAAGAAGAATTTAGGTGAATAAAGGCACACAAGTTTGAAAATGTTGTGCTTTGACATTTTGGGCAACCTGGGATAGTGGAAGGTGTCCCTGCCCATGGCACGGGGTGGAATGAGAGGAGCTTTGAGGTTCCTTCCAACCCAACCCAGTCTGGGATTCTGTGATACAAATCCGTGGGAGCTGGGATGAGGGGAGGAGAGAGCAGTGCCATGAAGAAAAAGGGGTAGACAGCAGTGCTCAGGATACCAGAAACAATATTTTTGTAGGTAATTATGTAGAATAAATAAGCCTCGTATGGAATCTGTTCACACAGTTGTGGAAAAGCAGATTTTAATTTCTCAGCATACAGTTTAATGTGAGCAGAATCTCTAAACAGAGAGTTGACACTGTTAACAAAGGTAATATTAGATTTGAATGAGAAACTTTGTATGGGTAATTAAAAATCAAAGGCACAGTTATAACAGAAGTAATTATCCAGGAGTATTAAATCAGTTGCAAGTCCAAGCCCGTAAAAGAATTAATCAGGAATAATTTAATATTTAATATTGAGGGCTTATATTTTCCACTAATGCCAAAATCCATTCCATTAACCAGAACAATTCTTGAAGTCTATCTGCAAACTGAGTCCCTAAAAGCAGGACAGTAGAGGAACAATTCCATGGGAAGAAGTGTTAAATTCTTCCTTTGTAGCACAGTTTCAGTAACTGGAGGGGTGCTGGTGTTGGGAGAATCCCTCTGGCTGAGGCCAGGGGTTGCTGTGATCCATGTCTCCAGCAGTGGCTGAGAGCAGGTGCCAGAGGAATGATGTGAGAGCAAAGGAAGCTGCTGTGCAGCTCAGCACGTTTGTGATCTAGAGGTGGGATCCAGTTCTTCCTTCCATTAATTAGTTTGATTTCTCTTCAAGTTGCAGTGGAGGTCAATCCATATAAACATTCCTGTTTTCTGTAGCCATGAATTTCCTGACGCAGCTACATTATTTGGAAAAACACAATCTTCTCTTTGTTTTGAGCCCAGCCAGCTGATAATTGTCTCTTTTCTCTTGTGATGGAAGACCATGAATCTCTGCTCTTGGTTCTATTTCACCAGACCACTGATCCTCTCATGGGTCTCTCTTGTAGCCTCTCTCACTCGTCTTTTTTTCTTGCCTCACCTCTTTGGCCCCTGTGGGGCCCTTCTCAGTTGTCCTGGACATGCACAGGAAATAATTCAAGCAGGTTAGAAAAGGAAATCAAAAGGGATGGTTTGCTTTTTGTGACGAGGGAGTTGAAATGCTGGGGGCATTGGGGGAAATTCCTGAAGCAGAAAGACATAAAAACAGCACTGAATGATGGGGAGATTGTGATCACCATCTAACTCCTCCTGAGTTACCAGCTCCGCTCAAACTGAGTCTCACTGGAGTCAGAGCAAGCCACCACAGTGACTGATTGTGGAACACAGGCTTTTGTTGAGCAGAGCTGTCCTTTGCCAAGGTAGGTCAGGAGCTTTGTGCAGCTTTTGGCTGCAGGGCCTCGAGCTCACAGTAAATCTTGAACAAACAGGAAAACCTGACCGAATAAAAGCAAGAGTCAGATGATGTCGGTCCGATGTGTCTGGCGGTATCTTGAAGAAGAAGCATTTATTATTGTCATCTAAAGACTTCTGTCTTCCTTTCTAACCCAATAAACAAGCTTGTCCCAGAGCAGTCCCGAGCCCCTGCAGCCATTCGTCAGCTGGGCTCGTGTCAGAGCTGGTGTCTGGGCAGGCTGGGAACAGGGAGATAAATGGGCCCCACGTCTGAGGCAGTTACTGATCACATCAAGTGCTTTATCGACTATCAGTAAAAGGCTCCTCACCTTCCCCTTCCTTCCCAACTGTGAACTTACCCCCGAATAACTTATCTGGAAGAAACTCATTCCTCAAGCAGGTATTTCTTAATTTTAAGAATTAAAAAAAAGAACAAAAAAAAACCCAAGAGACCTTGAGGTAGTTCCAGTTGGGTTTGTTTAGTTGTGGACTCTCACATGACAGGAAGGCAGGCGAGCTCTGGGCCATCGGGTTTGCTCTCGTTAAAAGGGAGACGTTTGCAGGTGAAGTCAGCAGGTCCAGGATGAGCCCAGTCCCCGCTGGGTGTCTGACCTTGGAACAGCCTCCCGTGCAGTCATCCAGCACCACAGATCATTTATGTGTCAGGGTGAGTGGTGCAGCCTGGACCTGTTCGGGTTCGCAGCTTCATAACCGCCGTGGAGTGAACAGTTCTGAGCGCGGGGCTTTATTCACAGGGGGTTTTCCCTCACGTTCAAAATGAGAAGAAGCTGGAGGAGGCAAATGAAACTGTTAACCTTGCACTGACATCAGAATAATTATTGGGTGCAGATCTCTGTATACACCAGATTAGGGAAATATTTCAGATGTCCTGGGTACAAAATATGTAATTTGATGTCAAGTCCAGATTTATTTCCTTGAGGACACTGGGCTGCTACCAACACAAGTTCTCTACCAATCGTTCCAGAAGGATTAGGCATTAAACAGCAGTCCCAGAACACACAATATGGTCTTAAAGGCATTGAATCTGAAGCAAGCATGTTCCCCAGGATATTATTACAAGATTCTTCATGTCTTTTTTTTAATGGCTTTTTGGATTCCCTGCTTCCAGCCTGCCACAACCAGCTTTACAAGTGTCCAACCACTCTTTTTCTCTGTTATTAATTTTTTTTCCCCCTATTGTAAAGCATTCTTCTGTCTGTCTAACTGCTTCTTTAGGTTATTGCTTTTCTGTGGTGCTGTTAGGGATTTTATTTCCCAATTGGTATTACTTTTTAACTGCTCATGTAAATCTGTATCAGTTCAGATTCATGCAGAAAAAACAATTTGTTACAAATCTGTAAAGTCTGAATGATCAAAGCAGAGCTTGCGGGCTCACTGCTTTCTTTCTCAGCCTACTTCTAGACCTAAAAATATTTTATCTTCATTGAGATTCTGATACTGCCCTTTACCATAGCCTTTATCTGTGGCAGGGGAGTCAAACGTACAGGTCACTTCCTTGGCACATCTGCAAAATCAGCAAAGTTGCTCCCATTTATATCTCAGCAGTCCTGGCGTTGTTGTCACTGGCTAATCACAGAGAAAAAGTTCTAAGGAAGTAGTGCCACTGAAGTCCAGGCACAAAAACACCTTTCTGGGCGTGAAATTTGTAACGAGGGAGATTGTTAGAAATAAAACTTCGGTTGCTGTGTTCTATTAAAAAAAAAAAAACAACGAAAATCATAATTTCCTTCCCAAGACCAAATGCAAAGAGCTGAAGATTTTGGCTCCTCAGCTGCAGGGATGGCAGTGTTATAACCCACGTGCACGGGGATGAATGGCTTTTGTGCCTAGAAACAGGGTGTGAGTGCCCCTCTCAGCACGAGGGGGGATGAGGTTAGCCGCAGTGGCAGGAGGGTGCAGCCTCTGCAGGCAGCACCAGCGTCCTTGTCCAGTCACTGCCATGGATTTTGTCTAAGGACACGCTGCGGCCCAAATTCTGTCCTGGCCATCACGGTGTCCTCACGAAGGTCGTGGTCACATGTCTCAGAGCAGACTTTGGCCCCATTTGCCATATGGGAGCTGGAACATCACATTTTTTCTGAATGTCCCCTTTGTTTATTTTGGTGTTTCTGTTTAAAGCTCAGCTGAAGAGCTAATTACGAACCAGCAGAGCCCCTTGGCTGCAGGCTGCCCCGCTGCTCTGCCCTTAGTCTGCTCATGAATGAATTGCTGGGTTGCAGGCAGCTTTCCAGGGCCCCTGTGCTGGTCCCAGTTTAGCTCAGGCTGCTCATGGCCTGACATTCCTCAATCTGAGCGTGCTACGCAAACCGCCAGGCCAGTCTGGAGGGGAATTTTGGAACAGGAGTCACTTCTCCTCTGCACAGTGACCTGCAGAACATGACTTCTCTCTTCCTTAGAAACCTTTTTCTTCTCTTTAGAAAAGTGAAAAACTGGTTTGGTCCTTGCTCTCTGGCTCTTTTACATTAATTGCCACATTTGGGTAGATTTCATCCCTGCAAATCTGCTGTTTTCTCATTGTCACTGCATCATTTTCTCCTTGTCTTGCCACCACATTTGGTACATCGTTGGTTTTGCTGTCAGGATTTTCCACGTGCAGCAGGGAAATGGGATGGCAGAGCTCCAGGGATGGCTGCTGGCTTTGCCAGTAGAGGCTTGGGCAGCTCATAACCTCACTGCTTCTCAGCTTTCCCCTCTGGAAAGCTGCAAGAGCAACAGCAGAACTTCTAAAATGATTGGAGAATCAAGTCAGGGTTGATAAAATGTGTAGATAAATCGATTTCTTGATCTTAGAGGTCTCTTTCAACCTTTATGGTTCCATGTGCACCTCGATTTGCCTGCTTTACTAACGGGTCTTGCTTAACCTCCCAGAGTTAAACCAAAGCTGTGGGAGCTGGGAGGAGAGGAACAACCGTGTCAGCAGGAGACCTGCAGCATCCTGTAATCACTGTGGCAGAGCTGAATGTTAAAGAGGGCTGTAAAGTACCCAGCTCTGCAGGTGTCACGGTGGAAGAGGTCACTGGTAGACATTAAAAGCTGGGAACATGGCAGGAGATGATGGAGCAGCTTGGGAGGAGGGGGCAGAACGAGGGGACAGTGAGGCAGTGGCTCTGTGTGCCCGGCTGGGGACAGCTCCCAAGGCAGACGCTGAGTGAGGAGCCTGGCGAGCTCTGGGGGATCTGTTCCCACTGAATGCTGCATCTGCCTCTGCCACGGCCCTCGGCTCCCAGGGACACTGCAGGCGTGTGGCACACGGGAACTGAGCCACCAGGGCAGGCTCTGGGACAGACTGGTACGGAAATCAATGGAATGCTGCAGAGCGGGGCTTCCAAGTACAGACACCCTGGCAGGCAGAGCTCAGCAGATGTGTGCTCACGTGTTGGGGATTACACAGAAGTTGTTTTTGGGTAAGGATGTGTCTGTTGGTAAAACAATAGGAAAATCTAAACTTATTCAGAAAATAAACCACTGAATCTCCTTTGGTTCCAGCTCTTCTGCATTTCTCAGAGGGCTCTGATGGGGCCTGATTCCCACACAGTCCCAGTCCAGGGAAGCCTTTTACAGGAACCTGGTCCCCAGTAACACAAACCCCCATCATTTATACCTCTGGCATTCTGTGCCGTGCAGAATGCAGCGGTACTTGTCCAAGGAAGTTAATGCAGCTCTGTGATCATTGACTCGTTTATGTGTTCCTGATCTGTTGTACCCACAGCTCTGGTCTGTGCACAACCAGGCTCCATCCCACGTGTGATTCCGTGGGAGGTGAGGATGGATAATGGATGGATAATGGAGCATGGGAGCAGGGAGGGCTCTGCTGCAACAGCAGCCTCTGTTCCCAGCAGCCAGTGCAGCATTTGCTGCATGTCCTGCATTGCACAGACATCCCCCAGTCCTGCGTCCTGGAGCAAAGGGAAGCGGGACCTGTGGAGTCTGCAGTCAGCAGCTAACCCTCCCTGGAGAAACTGTGGGTCCCCGTCCTCCCCTGTCCCCTTCCCCTGTTCCCTGCCTCGGATTCCTTCCCGCTCCACCTCTCCCATCCTTCCCAGCCTTGGCTCTCTCCCAGCTTGTCCCTTGCTGGCTGTGACAGTGCAGAAGTCCGCTGGTGGCCCGAGCAGGGCAGGCAGGGGTGCCTGGTGGCACCGAGCCCTGTGTGCCCCTGCCCGTGCCCCCGGGCAGCAGGACGGGAGAGCAGCGAGTGTGCAGCCAGGGAGTTATGCAGATCTCGGCGCTGTCTGGCTCTGGAAAGCAGAGAATGACAAAATAAAACCTGTCAAATTCCTCTGCTGTGTATTTCTGCGTCCCAAGGGTTGCTCTGAGGTGCTCCTTGTTGGCCAAGCCCCAACAGCCTGATGGGGAAAGGGTTCCCCAGCTGTGTCCGTGGTATTCCCTTTGGACCACGGAGCTCACGGGGTTAGCACAGGGTGGGAGAGGGGGAGGATTCGTGTGCAGCTCAGAATACAGTCTGGGAATGACAAAACCAAGCTGTGAAAGGAACAGAATGAAAGAAAAACCATGTTAAACAAGGCTAGTGATTTGTTTGGGGATTTTTAATGCTTCCCTCCATGAAAGCAGAGCTGTTTCAGTCTGACCCCCGTGGCTCTGCTACACATCCCACCAAATATTTACTCTGCTAAACTGCATTGCCAGAGTCTCTCTGGCATCTTTGCTTTGAAGTGATGTCCCAGAGCTTTCATTTTGTCGCTGGAAATCCCCACCTCGTATCCCACAGCACGCCCCTCGCAGAGCTCCAGAGCCCCTGCGGCAGCAAAGCTCTGCGCGAGGCTTCCCACCTGCGGGCCCGAGAACCAAAGGGGCTCCCCGCTGGCGCATCCGCGGGCCCCGACACCGACCCCGTGTGGGCAGTCCTGACTGGCTTCAGCTAATTTCGCGTGACGTGTCCTGCCGGTGCCCCCCGCCTGAGTGGCATCACGCAGTGTTTCCCTGGGCCTCAGGCCACGTTCCCAGCTCTGCTCCTCTGAAGGGTCTCCCGTGAGGATCAGCCGTGCCTGTCCCTCCTGTGGTGGTGTCTGGCGGCCTGCTGAGGGAAAGCCAAGAAGAAATCCTCCCCAAATATGTTTGTTTGTTTGCTTTTAAGAGCGAACCTTGTTGATTATCAGCTAAAGCAGCCTGTCTAGAGACCAAAATCAAGTATGCACCCACAGCTTCAAGGAGTTACAGTTTGGGGCCTGTGAATTAATTAGCAATTTCTCTGAAAAACCACAGCCTGCCAACTCTCAGGCTTCCTGGGTGTGACTTTGATAAGCAGGGAAGGTACATGACAGCTCCCTGGGATGGTGGTAGCCTACTTAGCACTGCAAACCACCCAGACACCAAAGGATGCGAACACAATTCCTAAATGTTACACATCAAAGGGGCTTTGTCATCTTAAACCTGAGACAAATTAAATTTACATTGCCTCTACAGCTCGGAAAAAAGTGAACTCCCATGGGAGGGTTTGCCTCGCCAGCTGTCGGGGTGTGAAGGAGACCCAGTGCAGCCTGGTGGCTTTGCTGGTAACGTCACAGACTGTCCCAGTGCTCAACCCTCTCCAGTTTGCCTGCGTGCTGTTTGCTGTCAGAAATACAGAAACCACACGTTTAAAATTAACTTCTGCTCTGTGAAGCCACTGTTGGAGACCTGAAATCCTTGGGTGCCTTTATCCCAGCAGCAGAGCTGTAATAACAGTGAGCCCCGAGAAAGGAGGCGGCAGCCCTCACCACGGCTCTGCTCTTGCTTTTGTTGTGTTTGCCATGTGGCAGCTGCAAGGGAACTGTTACCTGTTGTGAGCTGTTACCTGTTGTGAGCTGTTACCTGTTGTGAGCTGTTACCTGTTGAGAGCTGTTCAGCAGCCTGACCTCGGCTCTGAACTGTGCTGGACACTGCACAAGTACAGAACAAAACAAAGATCCCTGTTTGGAGCCATTCCAGCGGAGCCACATGAGACAGGCTATGGAAAGGGGACGCAACAGGCAAATGTGTTTTTCTCTCCCTGGGAGCAAGATGATTTATTTCCTGGCTTTTTTCATCACTTAAAGACGTGGAATTGCATCCTGCAGTCACAGGCAGTGTCCACAGTCAGGATCGCCTGTCTTTCCAACACACCCCTGTGAAACAGGGAATTACCAGCCTGGCTCCACTGGGGCAGGGACAGCAGCACCTGCATTCGCCTGCTGAGATGCGTTTCTTTCCTTCTTGAGCTTTTTACTGAACATCACAGGCTGTGTAATGAGAAACCTCTCGCTGCTGGTCATCTTCTAATGATCCCACTTCTCCTTTGTACCACCTGCCTCTCCTTTTGCTCCTTCTCTCCCTATTTACTACGCACGGCACTGGCTTACATATTTAGCTTTTCTTCCCCACCCCCTCCTCCAGCCTTACTGATAGATTCTATCTGTACTGAGATGAAAGTTCGTTAGTGAGAATATAAAATAGCTTAAAGGCTTTGCAAAAGTTAAGTCTGAGATTAAACATAATTAGGTATTTTTCCTGAATGCCTTGTGTGTGACAGTAGGAGGGGCAGACCATCTCTCTGATTATCCAGTGTTGCTTTTTGCCTACAGCACAGTCCAGCCATTGGCTGTTCTCTGTTTCCTAACTGGAAATTGTGATTGCTGGGCTTTGCGTGTATTTGGGGTTTTGTTTCACTGCTCGTCCTTGCCACATCTGCTCCCTCCACTGATTCTGCCCCAGTGAGGAGGAGTGAGAGCGTGGCTGGAGGTGTCACCCCCATCACATGGAGCCTAAATTATTCAATGAATCACAGGCTGAGGAAGAACGGATGAGAAATATATTCGAGCATTGATTCTGCCACCCACTCCTTTCTAAACAACGGTTTTGCAATCACATTTTACCGTTAAAAAAATCCATTTTCCCCTCCGTAGCAGCTGTGTGGAAGAGTGGGAGTCAGCAGGTAGATCTGTCCAGAGAAACGTGCATTTGGCTTTCTGTGGATGCTCCTTTTTAACCCTGTCAGCACGTCTGGCCGTGGAGCTCTCCTGCCCATAGCGAGGAAAAAAGGAAACTGATTAAGTAGCAAGTGCTTGAATGAAATGTGATTAATTTGCTTATATCCCCCCTCCTCTCTCCCACTCCCAGAGACTTCAGATTTCATTCTGCTTGATGAAAGGTGCCCACATTAAACCAAACATTTAACCTTGAAGTTCACGTCAGTCATTTCACATTTTCGCATTCAGGTTTCACCATCCTTTCTCATACTTGCAGTATTTCAACTTGTACTTTCAACTCTTCTGTTTATATTAAAGGTCTAACAAATTAATTTGGGTTATTTCTGGCCATTGTTCCTTTATTCTTTTGGAGACAGAAGAATCGCAGTTGATTTTTCAATAATTTTTCTAGTGCATCCTAAAGAATCTGGAAACAACAGTGGAAATAAGGAAATCAGAACTATATTTTATATATTTCAAGCTCTCTGCAAGCTCAGAGCTGACAATAATGTACTACAGGCAAGGAAATCTGCTTTGGAGCAATTTTGGTTTCTCTGCACCGCCTTGTATCTTGCCCCACCAGCTGCTTCTAAAACTTGTACTTCAGCTGCCGTAATCTTATCATTAAAGGTGGATTTAGGTTTTAAGACCCGATGAACAAACCCTTTTTCCTTGCAGCCACGGGCTGGGAGATGACTCTGCATTTCAGGTGCAAGCTCAGCTTTCCTTCAGCTCAGAACTAATCCCCAATAATCGAGGGCTGGTGCCACGGACCCGCAGCAGCTCCTGTGGGGAGATGCAGCTCTTGGCTTTATTGTTCAGCTGCTGCTTCCTGACTTCTCAAATCCCTTCTCTGTCGCTGGTTTTGTTTCCTGCCCTTGCAGTGGTAACAGGAGGAAAAAAGCGGAGTTTGACCACATCCATGAGAATGTCAAGCATTTAGACTTTATTGGTTTAGAAGCTTACTAAATTTAAACAGAAGCATTAACATGGCCTTAGGCTCTCTTGACAGTTACAAACTCTTCCTTGGGGGGATTTCTGTAATGCTTTCTAATCAGCTTAAGGAGTTAATTAAACAGCTGTCACTTAGCTGCTTAATTCTGAGACTTGATGCTAAATAAGATTTGAAATTAGTTCTGCATGACTGAAGCGTGGATCCTCCGATATGAGCAAGATGGCTGCTAGCTGAAGAGGAGGCCAGTCTAGGTCTTTTTTTAACTAAATAGTGAGAAGATTCAAGGTGGGACCCTGGGTTAATGCTCTACGTGCTGGTGAATAGAAAATACATAAAAAAGAAGAAAACTGAGAGCGTTAAGGAATGTCGGAAGGGAAGGATTTTCAGGCAGCTGTTCGTTCTCATTTGTGGCATGCCCTGGACTTCAGGAGATTTCAGGGATCAGTTTATTCTCCTCCTGATTGCAGTCTGTACTTAACCCAAACGCCAAAATACCTATTGAAACCGGAGAGGAACATGCTTGATTTCTGAAATTAGATCTTTAGCCCGCAAAGATAAATTCCCCTGCTTTGATGAAGAATGTCTCTGGAGCTGTGCTGTGCTTCCAGAACATGAATTACCGGGTCATGGGGAGTTTCTAATCTTTTTCTCCCTATGTGTTGTAGTAGGAGAAGCACCTCTCCTCCTGAAGGGTGTGAGTGTGGTGGGTGGAATGATGCAAGAGGAAAGCAACAATACATTTTACTGGTAATTAAGGCAGCGAGTTAACGAAGCCCAGTGGTAAATGTGGTTTGACAGGACTCAGTGGCAAGGTGCTCACGAGCATTTACAGACAGGCTCAGACAAAACTGCCAGGGAGAGCCTCCCACGGAGTCAGGAGGGTCAGAAAGGACCCCCTTGGGAGCTGAACTGAGAGGGGAGTTTGGGTGCAGCTGGATCAAAGCTAAGCCTGGGTTAGGCACGCATTTATTTCTTTGAAAAGTTATATATATACACACACAAACATCAGGAAACACTGTGTATACACAGACAACTGAGGGCAGAAACAGAAATTCCTTAAGATTTATAAAGATATTGTTAAAGTCCTTTTTTTCACCCTAGGAAAGATAAGGCAAAAAATGTCTGAAGGGAAATTAAATTTCAGGGAAGCTACCTATTAAAATTGAAAATAACCTAATAGGTATTCACTTCTGCATTTCAACTTAAATACATGCTTACTGTGTACATCTTCTGAATATGTTTCTGCTGGAGGGCTTAAGATGCTCAGTTATTTAATATGAACCTCTTCAGTAAGCAAAGAACACTCACTCCAGCATCTTCTTTAAAGTATTACTATTTATTTACCGTGGTAGCAATTCCACAATAAAGATTACCTGGTCTTCCATTTCTAATCCATGAAGAGACGTGTTTTTCTCTGATTATTATTTCATTTTATTATTGGAGGGGCTCAGTGTAAGTGAATTATAGAGATACGCTGTGTTAATAGTTAGGGAAAGTTCAGCATCTTTTTAATAGCTGCTGAGGGAATCAACTTTTAACAGTGAGACTCTTTGGCTGTAGCTTTGCAAAATCATAACTATCCTCATCCTGAGGTGCCCTGACACCTTATCTCCTGTAATCTATGTTAGTTATAGATAAAGAACATAATATTTCTTCAGGAGATTCCTTTTTCACTCAAGCAGCAAAAAGCAACAGTTTTAAATTAGTAACTATTTAGATTTATAGCTTTTACATGCTGAGGCTCTGAACTATAAATCTCAGTGTAGCTAAATAAGTATCACGTTCGTTTCCTCAAAATGAAGTCATTTTCATATGCTTTCACCAGAGGAACGTTCAGCCCTTCCTGGCCATTAAACAAATGCCTGAAGGAGCATTTCACTGTGCCCCTGCTGTGCAAGTTGGTGTGAAAGGTTATTTTTCCTCTCTGTTTAGGGGTGAGATGCAAACCGGGTGCCCAAAGAAATCATCCTCCCAGTCCTTCCATGTGGAGGAACTGAAACCTCTGCGAGCAGAATGTCCAGCTCAGAGATTCCAGGGCAGGCTGGCCCCGTGCCACCCCAGTGCCAGCCCAGTGCCAGTGCCAGACCAGTGCCAGTGTCAGTTTCAGCCCAGTTCCAGCCCAGCGCCAGCCCCGTGTCAGCCCCCTCTGATCTC
>VZTF01002852.1:305889-327043 GCA_013397755.1 Cnemophilus loriae | reverse complement strand
ACCCATGGCGGCCCCGTTTCAGCCCAGTTCCAGCCCAGTGCCAGCCCCATGCCAGCCCAGTTTCAGCCCAGTTTCAGCCCAGTGCCAGCCCCATGCCAGCCCAGTTTCAGCCCAGTTTCAGCCCAGTGCCAGCCCAGTGTCAGCTCGCTGTGCTCTCTGCTGTAGAGCCCCACTGGGTGGATTTGTTCTCCTGACCCTGAACAAGCAGCTGTTGACTGAAAGTCAGAGAACCACCTCAGCCTTTTGTGTGAACCCCAGGCATTGATTCTTGCCCCTCACCTCCCTCGCTGGGAGAGAGGGGACAGGGATGTTGGTGATTGTCTGAGAAGCAGCAGCTCCGTCCCGTGCTGCTCACTGCAGGGGTACAGAGCATGCACAGTTCTGAAAACTCTGTTTCTCAGCGTGGATCTGGGGCGCAGATCCAGACAAAAGCTACAGAACTTTGGGATCTTCGACTTCAGACAGAGACAAGACGTATTTGCGTCCTTCCCTCCGAGTCAGGAAGGAACGCGCTCAGCTCACGCTTGCGAGTGCTGTCTCTGGAGCTGCTGAGGCTCTTTGCAGCTGGGCGAAGCACGGAGCTGCCGGGCTGCAGCCTCCCGCAGGGGCTCCGCCGAGCATCCCTGAGCTGTGCGGCCAGGGGAGCTCCGGACACGCAGCAGTTCCCGGGGATCAGACGTGCTGCAGCCCGGGAGGGCAGGGCAGGGCCGGTGGAACAGCAGCGTTCCCGTCCAGGGGCAGGAACAGCTGGGCTGGGATGCGCTCTGTGCTCACAGTATCCAGAGCCAGCGCTGGAAAACTCGGAGAACTCAAAAGAAATTCATGGAGCTTTTGAGAATCATTCTCAGTTAGTGGCTCTTAGCAGGGGAAATTACATTTGCCTTTGGTAAGCAGACCTCATTAATCACGCTGTTTCAAAGGCTTGCTTATTAAACTTCCCTTTGCTTTATAAAATAATTGCGGGGGTGACACTGTAATGGGTCCGCGGGAGGGAGGGAGCTGTTCCTGCCTGGGGGAGCAGCTCTTTGCAGCTCCGTACGAGGTGTGAGCAGCTTGGGAGGTGCTGTGGCCTCGAACAGTGCCAGTGAAATGAGATTCATGCCCAAGTGCTCGCAAAAACACTAACGCCAGGACCTAACACCTGATTCTGTAATTACAGCAGATGCTCAACAGCGCCGGTTCTGTCAAGCTGCCCCCGTTTGCAGCTCTGTGGAGCCTGCAGGGGAGCAGCTGAAGGTCCGAGTAACTTTCATCCAGTAACCTGGGTGCACAGCCCAGATGTGGGGAAAAAAACAGAGAACCTGGAAACTTAATTGCAAATCTAAGAGAACTCAGTTGCCCGAGCAATATGTTCTGCACTGAGAACAAATGTGTGCTCAAGACAGACCTCACTGTACAGGCAGATGTTCTCACCTTTGTATGGATTATAATTTCAAAATATTTGAAGGGCTTTTGTGCTGAGATAGGGAGAGAATTTTCTTCTCGAGTTCTCTTTTTGTGAAATCCTCTTTTTCCCTTCTCTAAAGATCATGGTGAGGATGGGGCAGCCTTAGCAAAGCAGCTGTCAAGTGACCAGGAAGAGTTTTTTTTCTTTCTTTAAATATTGCTTTGAGTGTGAATAAAGTGTGTCTGTTTCTTTAAGTAAGAGGAAAAGGTCTTTTTGATCTGAATACTTTAGAGGAGAGAAATCTCAGCTTCTCCCCTTTAGCCCAAGAGGCAGTAGGAGCAGTCATCACCCTCTGCTAACTTGGTTCCTATCTCCCACTTTGTTGTCTTCCAGGAGTAAAATCAGGTCAGTCTCAGAGCTCACAGTGGGAGCTATTTAGATAATGAGGATTTAGCACTTGGGGGCCTTTGGGAGCCTTTATTGCACAAGAGCCAGCTGAAATCAAGAGCCTCTTGTTCTACAGGATGGTCCAGGCTTCACAGGCACAGCTCTGAACGGCTCAGAGACCTTTCCAGAAATGAGCAGGATCTTGCAATTAGGGGTGGAAGGGCTCGGGCAGCAATCTGTGCTCTGAGCGTCCTGGCAGAGATCAGCGATAGCCGTGGTGCCAGACACAGGTGACACCCCGGTGACAAAGAGCTCTGTTTAGTCTGATGCTCTTCAGATAATCAGAACTCAGCACTTCTAAATAGGAAGTGGTAGATCAAACAGGAGGGATGTGTTTTGCAATAATCCTCTCAACAGTGAGGCACCGGTCACCCCAGAGCTCATTTCGTTTGATGGGCCCAGACCTCCTCAGCATCCCTCCTGTGTCGGGGAGAGGCTGGGTTTGCACAAACCTCTTTAAAGGTAAACAAAGAGTTGTGGGTAAGTGCTTGCCCACCAAGAGCCAGGAGAAATCCTAGAAAACTGAAGAGGGTCTGATTCCACACAGTCCTGGCGTGCACAGCCATTTACACAGGACCTGAGCCTTGAACTGATTTCACTGGGGGCAGAGCAGGGAGGCCACGTTACCTGTCAGGAGAGGCAGTGGCACTGCTGTACAGGCTCTGGGGTTCTGACTTTGCCAAGATTGCATCCCCAGGAGCAGCTTAAATCCTGCCCCTGAGCTGTGTCCACGGGCATGGCCAGCCCAGGTGTCCAGGCAAAGGTGTACTCCCAGCACAGAGTGTCAGTGTTTGTAGGAAACAGATCTGTGGGTAAGCCAGCAAGGCCTGAGACATTTTTATGTGATAATCAAGATTCTTAGCATGCTGCTGGGGCTGGGGATTGCACTGCTGCCACATGCAGGGGCATTTGTTTATGTGGTGCAGGGTCACCCCCGGGTGCTGGGCTGCTCTGGCACTCGGTGAGCACCCGTGGAACAGCAATTGGGGCACGACAAATACCTCAACAGCCCTGAATCACAACTGGGACTTTGGTTCCAGGATTGCAGGGAGGAAATCCGGCTTTCCTGCCTGCTGCACTTGGAGCAGTTCTTGCCATAGCCATTAGGAATTAAAGTAAAACTGAATCTAGGTGGTACTCATGAATTAATAGCAAAATATAGATATTAAATGGCCCTTTTTTTTTCTTTTCTCTCAGGAAGCAGAGATCCTGAACACAGCTATTCTCACTGGGAAAACAGTGGCTGTCCCTGTCAAAGTGGTGTCCGTGGAAGATGACGGGACTGTGACGGATCTCGTGGAGTCTGTGGAGTGCAAATCATCGGATGAAGATGTCATTAAGGTAGGACCAGGCTGCTGCCTTACACAGAGCAGAGGCCCTGCAGAACAGGGCTGTTCTCTAATGGAACAAGTTCCTTCATTTTCCTAACTGCTCTCCTGCTGGAATGCCAAGAGTCATTATTGCTGTTATTGCTGTATAGCTGGGCTCAGTGGAGCAACAAACCAAACACAAAATCACAATTTCCCATCCTGCTCGTCAAACGCTCGGGATCGTCTGACACTTCCCACTTTGGAAGTATTTTCAGAGTTGGCTCTCCCTGTGCCTTTCCAGTTCCGTGGGCTGTGCAGGTTCAGGGACGCTGGCAGCTGTGCTGCTGCTCTCGGCTGTGGCTCAGGCTGTGCTTTCCTGGCCAGCGTGAGCTGAGAGCTCACAGGACTGCCTTTCAGTTCCTTTTTGTTCCTGGAATTGGAGGGTCAGACTGGAGCCTCAGGAAAATCGGTGCTTCTTGAAGGCTTTCAGCAAGTGCCAATATTACCACGAAAACCTTGTGAGGAATCCTGCATATTTCTGTCTGCTCGATGAATGATTAAGTGGAAGGAGCTGCTCAGCAGTGCTGATGGTGGCAGATAGGGCACAGAGGATTCCAGCACGGTGACACAAAAGTTGCCTTGTCTGCTTTTATCTTTTCATGAACTCCTCTGTGCCTGTCACTTGAGAAGAGGAAACGAGATGCAGCTACAAATAAAAGTTAAAATCGAATTTTTTTTTTGTTTCAGATAACCAGCATGGCACAAAATGATTACAAACCCTCCAGGCCACCCTCCCAGCTGCTGGGAATCGCTGTTATCCCATTAACTCCTGTGAACTGCTCCTTATTGAGGACTTGGCCTCTGGGAGACTGGCCTTGCCCAGAGCTGCCTGGGTCGCTGAGGGTTCTGCTTTAGCCCGGCTCCTGTGGGTTTGGATCCAGCAGCTGAGCGTTGTGTGCAGCTCCAGAGCCTCCCAGCGCCTCCAAGCCACCCTTCCTGCTGGGCATTTTCTGCCTCTGGAGGCACAGATGAGCAGATCCTTGTTCCTGGCACACGGGAAGTTTGTGACACACCCACGAGTGCGGTGGCTCCGTGTCACAGACAGTGACAGCTCGGGGTGGGATAGGTGAGAAATAGAGCTGGGCAGAGGTGTAAATTGTCTTTCCTGAGCTGTCTCCAAAGATCTTTTCTGACAAAAAGAAATTGCGGTTTTAATGTGCATTGGACCTGTTTGAAATAATTTCTTCATGGTAATTTCTTATGCATGAGATGAACCCCAGCAATTTCAAAGTTTAGTATTTTTTTATGCTTCCCTTTCAGACTCTTCTCAGTGTTCCTATTTACCTGGTTAGCCACCACATTGGCATCTTCTGATTAAATGTGTCTTTCTGGCTGTACAATTAGGAACCTTTAGGGTTTGGGGGTTTTTTTCTTCTACGAAACCCTTTTGGATCTGGTAAATCTGCCAAATATAGCAAATTGTTGGACTTAATCTTGATTTAAAGCCAGAAGAAAATGATTTGTCCTTATGTTGTGGGAGTTAATGGACTAAGTCCTTACTAACTCGCTCATCTACTGTTTAATTTTTTTGGTGAACTGGGAAAAAAGATTTTGAAAGCAAATGTATCATTTGGAAGACATGTAAAAAATCAGTTTTGCTTTGTGACGTTTTAGTCATTGCCTGTACACATGAATATACCAATCAGTGCTCTTGTATTTAACATTATGCATATCCACACACCATTAACAGAGGTGTTAATGACAGCCCCGTGTCAAACCAGGCTGTCACCAGCAGAGATCAGGGCGTTCTGGGCTCCTGCTCTCCCCTCCTGCAGCAGCAGAGCTTTCTGCCGAGCTGAAATGAGTTGCCAGTTTAAAGTGAGCTCTTAATTGAAAATGTGCCTCTGAGTCTGCAGTTTACCTGTTCTGTCTCAGACCAAGCCTTGTTCACAGACTCCTAATGAAGATAAAGATATATAATTACTGGCCAGCCTTCAGCATGCAGCAGTAATTAGAGTTTCTGTTCTCTGGGCATTAGAGTAGTGAATAGAAAATGGAAGAAAAATCTGCTTAAGACGCCCATTGAAATATAAAGATGAAGATTACATTTCTTTGGGTCTTTACTGTTGCTGTTTTTCAATGCATCTGTCAAGTAGCATCTAACAGATTGATTATGTCTTCGTGGCTTAGCTTTTATTCCTGGTTTTTTGGTGTTGATTAATGATGAGGTTAAGCTCATTTTCCTTGCAGAACGAGGATACCTCATTCTTCTTTTCCTTTCAGGGTCCACATTTATTACTCACTTCTTTCATCTGAGACTTCAAAGAACTTTGAGGAGCTGGTCCAAACTCTGCACTGACTCATTTTGTGCCAAACTGCACCGCCCTGAACTTGGTTGAATATGTCAGAGCAGAATTTAGTCCACTGAAACAATATTTTTATTGACAAATGATTAGAAATTAGTTGGTCCAGCATGACAGAGTAACCACACCAAAAAATAGAGGTGTGTTATAGACTGTTTCACAAATGAGGACTGTGAGACACGGAAAAGTTAAGGTGTAAATTTCAAAGTTCTATAAAGTCCTGGCCTTTTGTAGATGGTAAAACTCCTACTGATCTAATGGAAAAAAGAGATTTTTGAGCAGACTTTATTTTTGCTGAGTTATTAGTAAGGAGGAAGCTCTCAAGATGATTTAAATCAAAAATGAGGAGAGAAGAAAAACCAGCTTCTTTTAATCTTTCATTCTGACAAGACATTTCTGTTTCCAAATGGCCATTTTTTCCAAGGCTCAGCAAAGCCTGGAAGTTTCCGAAGCAACACTTTTCCAGTGCTCTGGCTTTTCGGTTTGATGAGAAAATGTGCATTTGGGTTACCCTGAAACGAAACCACCTTTATGTTCGTTTTGTTTGATCAGACACCTGAAAGTTCAGTATTCTCAGCTCTGATCAGCAGTCCCTCAGTGACTGGTGCCAACGCTGGCAGCAGGATTCAGTTCCCGTGTCCCTTTCTTGTGCCGTACTGTGCATTTCCTAGAGGACTCCATCCGAGATCTGTGTGTCAGCCAAACCTGTGTCCTTTTCCAACCGAACACCTTGATTTGCTCCTGGAGCTCCTGGTGCTGCTGGGGCTGGGGCAGGGCTGCAGGGGGGATTCTGCCTGGGTTACAGGGAGCTCCTGGGCTCAGGGAGTGCAAGGAGGGTTGTTGCTGCTGGCACCCTTTGCACGGCCTGGGGGTTACCCCAGAGCTCTCTCTCTGCTGTGCCCGGAGCCCTGCAGGGCGTCCAGCGGGGCCTCTCCCTCGGAATTCCCGTTTCCCAAGCTCTCCAGCCCGTTCTGGCTGTGGGGGGCTTGCCTGGCACTGTGCTCGTCCTCCGCAGGGTCCGGCTGTGCGTGAGAGGCCGGGCAGGGATGCTGATCCCTCCTGCTGTCCACCAGGATGCTGCGGGGCTGGGCAGCTCCTGCTCAGCCACAGCTCCGTGCTGGGGGCTCGTGCCTGGTCCAGGGAAGGGCTGGCAGCTGCTCTGCTCCGACACCTCGGAGTGTGGTAGAGGGGAGAACAGCACACTTGGCCGCTTGGAAAATATTACTGCAGGCTAATAAATCTTTCAATAACACTTAGGGTGGTTTTAGCAGTGGCAAAATAGCGTCTTTTTAATCATGTGACAGACTCTACGGCAGCCGAGGCGTCAGAGCGTTTAAAGTAGCCTGAAGCAGACAGTGCTTTAAAGCATGAAACTTTTAACAGCTGTTCCTTTTCTTCCTTACACTCGTGCACTTCAGGGAGAACTTGAATTCTTCTAAAGTCGGTGGAGTGACAGAGTGAAAAAATCAAAAAGGGAGAAGATAATCGGGTCCAGGATTTTCTCAGCTCCCCAGTGCAGCACTGGCAGCTCCAGAGCTGCAGATCTCAGCGCTGTGCTTCAGTGCAGCCCGTGGATATTCCTCCTGCAGCACGTTCCTGGATCCGCTGGTCACGCTCCTTCTCGGCCGGGGAGGGCAAAGGTGTGAGCCCCCAGCGCAGGCACCGCAAAGACACACAGCGCTTCCAACCAACAGTGGCAACAATCCCAGCTTCCCGGTGATCTGTCAAGTTTAAGCCAAGCTTAGAGTGAGTCGAGATGCTCGTTATGGCTCATCGAGTCTAAAACTGCCCAGGTCAGACCGGGGAAAGCGAGGGCTCACCCCGTGCTTGCTCCAGGGGATTAGTGCAGGGAGAAGGACAGGAGAGGAGGAACCATCCTGCCTGGGGACAGGGCAAAGTGGGAAGAGCGAGCCCCTGTTGGAGAAGCAGTGATCTGTTAAACTGGCTAACCAGAATGCGCAATGTTTTATATATGTAACATAATTTAGAAATCTGTGCCCTGAGAGTTCGGTGAAGATCAAGTTCATGCCATGATTTTCCATAATATAACGAGATTTCTCTCACCAGCTCAACTGCCTTATTCCATCCCCAAAAAAATTCTGATCCTTCTTGGAAACAATCTTGATTTAAGTCAGCAAATGTATGGTTTTATTTTCTGCAATGTCTAAACATTTCATTTTGGTAGAAAATGATGACATCGTGTCCTGTCATTTCAACTCATTTTCAGTATTCCTGGCATCAGAATCAATCTGACCTTTTCACCTTAGCATGGAGCAGCTTTAAAAATGAAAATGCTTTTTCTGCTCTGCTCTAGTAATCAGGATACAGGACAAACTCAGAAAAATGCAGTGTCGAAACTAAAAGTTGTAATAGTAACTGCAGAGCTCAGTTCATGTGCTGCTGTTGGTTATAAAGGGAGAAGGCACAATTTTAATCTCTCTCTGGTATGAAAAACAGACGTGGCAAAGATGAATTCTGAACGTAGAACTGATACAACAGACTTGCCTCTCCCAGGAATTGTCTGAATCTCACCTAACGCTGCTGAAGTTACTGGATTTGTCTCTCTCATATTCTGCCAATTCATCATTCTGATGTGAATCTTGGGAAGTAACGAGGTTTCTGTGGTGTTATTTGCCTTTTCGTAACCATCCATACTGAAAGCCCCGGTGGGACTGCCACAGTCACCGTTGCCTGCACTTCCTGCATATTTCTGAAATATAAGCTTATCAGATAAAAAACTTCTCTGTAATGGGAAAAAAAAAATCCAAATAATTTCTGAATGGAGGATTCTTCAAAATTCTACAGAAGATACCCCGGAATCCAGGTTTTTGTGCTTCATGGGAAAGAATATGTGTTCTTGTAGAGGCAGGGATGATAATCTCTTTCTGTGGGTATTTCTCTTCCTTTACGGGGAGGAATATGTCTATATCCATAAAAAGAATGAGGCAAAACCTAAAGAATATCTGAACAGTAATGCCAAGGGGGATCCCAGTGAGCAAATTTAATCATTTGCTGAACCCAGACGGGGCTGATGAATGTCCCCAGTGTGCTAAAGCACTGCTAAGGTGCAGTTCTGTGACTGTTCGAAGCTCACACGGAGCTGCCATCCCTGGCTCTGCTGCCCAGGAGTGCAGCTCAGCTGAGTGAAAACTAATCCCTTTTTTTTTTTTTTGGGAATGAGCTGTCTGCCTGCTCAGCTCCCTGGGAAGCTGGGAGCACTGGGAAAGGAGTGACTGGAGCAGGAATCAGCAGCAGAGGGTGAGAGGGGGCCAGCAGGCTTCTTTCTGTTGTGTGTTTGTTTAATGACACCAAGGCTTTGCACAGGCCTTCCCTTGCTGCCACATCATCAGCCTGACCACCGTTCCCACCCCTGGAAAAGGCTGATCCCATCCCTGTGCCTGTGAATGCCCCCAGGGAAGGTGCTCAGGAAGGAGGGGGAAGGTTTTCCAGGTGCCTCAGCTATCTCTGAGCGTCGGATCTGAGCAGTGGGAGACACCCCTGGGGCAATGTCCAAATCCCCTGGGCTTGCAAAGGCCATTTAGGGGTTTTTGGCTGCTTTCCAACCCCACCTCACCGCATACTGAACCCTGGTGTTAGAAACGCTCCTTCAGCTCCGTGGATGGGTTTATCTCTGGAAGAGTGTGCTGAGGGAGGAAGGAACAGACAATGCAGAGGGAAGTGAGCTCCCTGCTCCCCTCCCCTGGGCTGAGGCAGCCGAGCGGCACTGGAAGCACGGGATGTCACACCGATGGAAACGGGAGCTAAACTGGGCTCAGATCATCCCCTAACACCTGGCTCCAAAACAGGAGCTTGCATTAATGGTTATAAATTGCCATTCTTCCTCTTAAGAAGTTCCCAGTGTGCTCTGCAGTTGCAGTGGCCGTGTGCCACTGTCCCTGGTGAGCTGAGGTGTTTCCAGCTCTGAGCCATCCTCCAGATCATGGCACAGGGCTCTGCGTGGCTTTCTTACCACGCAGTAAAAAGTTACACAGTGCCGTGGAAATGACTGTCTTAGCCCAATTTAGGACTTTCCATAGCCACTAAATGACTTTGCTTTTGCTTATCGTTTGCAGGACTGATACTGCATTAGGCGTGGAAGGGGTTGGCCTTACTAAAATAAAAATACATGTGACAAGATACTTTCAACTGATTTAAATGTGCTCAAATCCCAGGGCTGTGTCAGCATTTGCTGAGGATGAGGCACAGGTTCTGAAGTTAACAGAGAAACTGCTGGTCAGAGCTGAAGTATCCTGAACATTAGCTAGGGAATCCTTGCAGGATTCCTAGAGGTCTCGGAGGCGATTGGAAGAACAAGGGGTGATTCTGGACGTGCACCTGTGCAGGAAAAGGGGAGGCTGCGTGTGTTAGGAAGGCTGGGTCGAAAGGCCGTAAGGAACCTGAATTTTTAATGCTGTCCTGCTCTGCCTTCGCTCTCATGAAGGAAGGAATCCCGCCCTAATGGTTAAACCTGGGATGGGATTTTAGGCGTTGCACATTCTGATAAGGGCTCAGCCTGCACACAGCGTGTGACACTTGATTTTCATTTCTCCCTTAATAAGATTGGCTAACAATTGCATAAGCCCTGGCATGGTTTCTGAGGTGCTGCACTGAAATGTGATAGTGTGGGCTCTGGCATGTGCTTTCAGCTGCGACCTCCCTGTGCCATTGTGGGCCCTGGCACGTGGTTTATTTGATCTGTCTCAGCAGAGGCACACACAGAAGGTGCATAATGGTTCTGAATTACCTTGGCAGATAAAGAGCATTAATGCTAAATCCCCGAAGAATGCTTTGAGACGTAAAATGTAATGTATAAGCATCGTCATTATGGTTGTTAATAACATCCATAACCCGAACTAGGACAGAGCACAGGCTCTCCAGAAATCACTCCTGTTAAATTTCACTTAATCACAGCCCATACAAAATTCTGTCATGATGAAACATCAGTGGCTGAGTAAGGAAGGATTTAGAAATATTTTCAGATTTCTTATATAACAGATTCTGTGCAGGTTGGTTGACTGAAGATTTCTTCTCTTTTATTCACTGTCTGGACCATTTTGCATTCCTTTTAGGATGGTGACTCTTGGCTACCTGTGGACTTTGTCTGTTTGCAGTTATGTAAAAAAATTATGCAGTACTTAAGGATTTCAAGAGCATAAGGAAGTAAACCAAACACATCTGAAAAGCGCTCGAGGTGCCAGAGTAGCAGGAGTTACCTGAGTGCAGTTTATTACCAGGAATGATTATCTGTAACAGTTCTCGTGCTTTACACGTGTGACAGGCTCTGGTTTCCTGCCTCTTCCGAGTCTGTGGCCCGGGGGCTGTGTTTGTTTGTAGGACACACCAGTGCCATTGGCTTCCCCCATCAGCTGCCCACAGAAATGCTGAACAACTTTCTTGTTTCAGCCTTGGTTTGCAGCATCATCCTGTTTAACTGGTTATTGGATGATAACCCTGATTTCTGAGTCAATTTAGGCATTCCAATCCAATTAATTTAATTGCAAATTAGAAACCTAAGCACCTACGAAAAGTGGCTTTAATGGCTCTTCAATTTTAGTTAAAAGTGTAACTGTGTATTTAGAGCAGGTGGGTATTATACAAGGCTGATATTTTCTCCCAACTTAAATAATCTGTTCCATATAATAACTATTAAAAATAATGTGATTATTTGCAAGCAGATAATTATTTTGCAGCTGTAAAGGGGTTTTGTTTGAGTAAATTTAGGGCATCTTCTTTAGACTTTGGGATTTGAGTGCCCTCAGCAATTTCTCTGAGCATTTGTGAGCATGTGAAAAGCTGTTGTAGTGTTTGAGATTTTGTGCAGACCTGGAGCTGATACCAGAATGAAATCTATGAATATGACGTTCCATTACATGCTCCATTTCGTTGCACTAAAAGGCAGAGAGGGAGAAGTGAAACTTCAGGAATGAAGGGAAGTATCATTTGCCCTGGTGAGGAGGCTTCTGAAGGCACAGTGGATGGTACTAAACTGTATTTTATGCGTTGTCTGTGAGCATTATATTAATTGCACTTGACTGTCACTAAGAGAAGAAGTCGGCCTCACATGCACCCACACAGACAACTTCTGTTAATGGCTGGATCTCGCTCCTGCCGCTGAAAAGCCAAATTTAACCCAGTGCAGTTAATGGGATTGCTCTGCACTTTACGAGATGAAGAGAAGAGGAAGTCCGTTCCTCACTGGGGATTGTTTGTGTCTGAGCAGGGCTCTGGCTGTCACGGGGTGGCTTCGTCTGGCATCGGCTTCACGCTGAAAGCAGCGAGCAGCCAGAGCCAATCCCAGTTGTTCCGGTGCCACAGCCGTGCGTCAGCCCGCGTTTCCCTGGAAGTTCTTCACACATTTTGATGATGCTGAGCTGAGTTTCAAGCTTGTAACAAACCTTGAAAGCCAGTGTTTCCCCAGGGCTCAGAATCCCATCGCAGGGATTTCACAGGGCCTGCAGTCGGGAGGAGCAGCAGCCCCTCTGGCAGTGCAGTCTGTACTGTGCTAATTTCTGAAGACACCTTGACAAGTAGTTTTCCAAAGTGTGCCCTTTGTTCCCAGGTTAAACAATGTGCGTGTCTAATCCCATCTGGAGCTCTCTCTCCGCGGAGCAGATGCAGCTGGGCAGCATTCAGTGACAGTCATTGCTCCGGAGCTCAGGCTGCTGCGAGGCTCCGTGGAGGTGTCATTAACCTCATCCTGGACTCTTCAGTACCCACAGCTGGCAGTCACCGTGGGATCTCCAGCAAGGCTAATTACTGACAAGCGTTTTCTTCACAGCCTGGTTGGTTGTTTTGTTGCTGTCGAGCGGATAAAACCGAGTGGCTAAAATGAGACATTAAGTATCATAAAGTGTGCTCGACACAGGAAAACTGCAGAAAAGGAATTGCTGGGGAAGAAGAACGAATGGGATGGTCCCAGAACCTCATTATCTGAGAGAGGACTTCCTTCCCTGAACAGCAGAGGAGGCAGAGAGGGAAGAGTCTGTTCTAGTGCTGGTGGAACCCAGTGCGTTCTGGAGCCTGTCCCAGTCTGGCCAGTCTGTGCTGGCAGATCCCATGGGCACTGCAGGGCTGCCCTGAGTTTTAGTGAGTTTTAATCACAGAACCATAACGAGGCCATCACTCAGCCAGGCTCTTCTGGAGTTTGGCGTTTTCCTGAGCCCAGCCCGGCCCTTCGGTCAGGAGCTGCCCCTGCAGTGACCAGGGCAGTTACCTGAACAGCCTCGTGTGGTTCCTTTGCCCTCCAGGACAGGAGTGCAGGTGGGCCAGAGCAGGGACAAGGCTGACCAGAGTGTCTCTGAGATGGAACTCTGAGATATGCCGTGCTCCCTGAAGAAAATAAGGAAGAACCTTGCTGGAAACAACCTGATTGTGTCTGCGTGGGTATCGTGGCAAACAGAGGCAAACTGCTGAGGGTGATTTTCCTACAAGCACACAAAATGAGTGCCAGCTTCCTGTGGAATGGACCCAGCACCAGGATCTCCCACTGCCTAACTGTCTGCTTCACTAAAACTCACCTAGCCTGGGGCTCTGGGGGCTTACATCAAATCTTTCATCTGTTAGAGGCGTGTTTTACCCTTTCACGTGAAATGTAGCCTGAGATACAGGAAAGAGCAGTTCCTAATTAAACTCCTGCCTAAATCCATTACAGCTTCTGAAGCCACTGAGACAGGGAGATAAAAAGAACTTTAATGATCCCAATATGTAAATAGAGATGTAAAAGTTTGTTTAGAGGAATGAAGGTTAGAGGCCAGGTAGGAAACCAAACATAAAGCCTCTTGGTAGAAATCGAATCACTGTGTTAGTTATCATGGATTTTCATAAAAATAAAGTAATAATGCACATTCAAGTTTCAGTTCATAAATACGAAATGACAGCCTCCGAGTAAGCCACTGAAATTATATTATAGACCTAAAAAAGAATAATAGAGGAAATTGAGAAAGCATAAGAGAGAGTTGTAATAGAATTGGGCATTGGTATAAATACAAATCATGAAAGGGAGATTGATTTAGTGAATGATATGAAACTCAGAAACTCAAGGTGTTAAAAAGATCATCTGCTCTTCTGATAAAGAATGCCTAAGGCTGCACAACTTCTAGCTGAAACAGCCAGACTTGCTTAAGGTAGATGAACTTAAAATTGTGTGAGGAATAAAGTATTGCAAGGGAGGACGGGACGCAGTTGCTGTATTAAGAAAATTACCTTTTCTCATAAATTTAGTCAGAGTTTTTACAAGGAGTTCTGGGAATAAGGAATTGCTGTAATCCACAGAGCCTAAACAGTGACGTTTCCATGCCAGCCAGCAAAGAGGGTTTGGAAGAAAGCCCTCTTGGTGAAACGAGTTGTCCAGGCCACTTCTCTGGATGGTTTTTTGTCCATGACAGGAGGTAGGGCAGCTGCAGGTTCCGTGTGAGTGGCATCTCCATCCGAGTGTCTGCTAACGTGGAAAGATTTGTTTCAGCTTGTCTGGCCTTTCAGGAGTCACACCCGTCCACCTCAGACTGCACAGGAATGGGAATCTCCCCTGTCTGCACCTGGGGAGACAGAGCTCACATGAAATGCAGCTTCCCATGAAATGCAGCTTCCCATGAAACACAGCTTCCCATGAAATGCAGCTTCACATGAAATGCAGCTTCCCATGAAATGCAGCTTCACATGAAATGCAGCTTCCCATGAAATGCAGCTTCACATGAAATGCAGCTTCCCATGAAATGCAGCTTCACTGGGGCTTCTTGATCAGCCATGAGACTTTGTTATTACCCTCTTCAATTCCTAACCACGGAACATGCAGGATGTGTCGATACAACAGGGTAGTTTGTGTTCAGATGGAGTCTCTTTTACAGTCTGGCTGTTCTTTCCCCTTGGTTGTTTGGAGATAGTTCAGATATCAAGCTTCAGGACTCACCTCAATTTCCCAGTAAATAGATCCGTGGTATGAGTGCTCGTCAGATGGAAGGAGTGTGAAAGCATTGGGAAGATCAAAGCAGCACGACTCCCATCAGAGTCGATAGGGAACAAGCAGCTAAAATCTTACAAAATGCTTTCAAATTATCCTCCACCTTCGATTCCCTATCCTCGCTGAAACCAGCTCCTGAAATATTTTATTGAATGTGTTCCTCCTGTCATTCCTCTGAAAGAAAAAGGAAGCTTGGAGGAACTGTGGGCTCAGGTTGGCAGTGAGATCCTCTGCTCTCCCCTGGCTGCCCTGCCGTGCCACCTCCGTGGCTGCTCTGGGAGCTGGGGCACAGCTGGCCTTTGCTGTTTGGTTATGGGGAGAAAAGCTGATGATTTTCTACTCTTACATTGACCCTGGGCATGTTCTGAGAACTGTCTTTGCTCTGGGGCTGTCAGACCCAAGCCCCCAGAGCCTCAGGGCTGTGTCTGGGCTGTTCTGCACTGTGGGAGCTGTGGCACGGGCAGGGGTTTGCTCTTGCCATGCCTGGCACTGTCTCCTTGAGCACATTTTTACTGGGAAAGCACCTGCAGCATCTGCCAGCAGCACTGAGCCTCAGTGCCCAGGAGCTGCAGTGCCCATCAGAGCCCGTCTTGTGACATGAACAGCCATGAATAAAACATTAATGAACAAACAGAGCACAAAAAACACCTTTCATGAGGTCAAATGGCAGAGATGAAATAGAAACTGCATCTCTTCAGTCCTCACCTGGACTTCTACCCATTCCACGAGTGTGGGCTTGTTTAATAATTTTTTCTAGACTATGTGAGAGGAAATGTTTCTGGCCTGGCTTTCCTATTTATGCTAAATGTAGCTATTTTCATTGTTAGGCTGATTATTCTCACACATCACAGTAATGAGACTTCATTTCTCATCCCTGATAGCATTTGCAGATAACATTCCCCAGCACTCTGTGGCCATGGGAAGGCTTTGTCAACAGTTAATTCCTTCATTCCCACAATGAGGATAATGGTATCTGTACGGTACAAATAGGTGTTTGTATGGAAAAAGGCACACGTTTGTGTCATAAGCACTGAGCCCTCACTATAATGTGCTTTACAAAGTGTTGTCAGGAGGATTTTTTGCAAAGTGCTGAAGTGCTGTTAGATAATGGGAACAGTTCAAATATAAAATGTTCATCAGCAGCACCATTGTTGTTATCATTTTACCCAACTGAGCAAAGAAAGAGACACAGAAATGAAACAGTATTGATCCATAGTGATTTCACTGGTCCTAAACCTGGCTTTTGTTTAGCTGTCTCAGGAAAACAGGATGCCTTTTCTTCCATCTTTTTAATACGTTTTTTCCTTGAATCTCCTTGATTTCATGCAATGTGATCAATTTCCAGGCAGTGGCTTGTCTCGCACATCAGAATGCTTCACAAAGTGATGTGAATTATCACCACCAATGCTCTAAGTACAGGTGAGAATGTCGTCAGCATTTTCTCACATCTGATAAGGAAAGAAGGAAGTTCGAAGGAACGTTTACTTTGTGCACTGCAAACTTATTTAACTGCATACCAGCAACACGAGTTGCTAACCTTCAGTTCACCGAGGCGATCAGGAAGGGTGCTGAGCACAGGCTGCTCGGGCTCCTCTCTGGAAGTTCAGAGGAGCTGCGAGGGGAGCCTTTCACAGGGGCTGTGTTCTCCTGCCTCTCTTACTGTGCAAAACATATTTCCCAGTACAACAGGACCTGCTTTTGCTTTTGTGATCAATATTGAATCTGAGGAACAAAGATGAAATACTTGTTTCCTTTTTTACCCAGAAAACCTGCATTTCTTGTGGATAACATGCATGGACTACAGACAGGAAAAGTTGTGCATCCCATATCTCACCATCAGGCGTAAAAATCACTGAAATTTTCAAACTGAGATGAAAGGAAAAATATTTCTAGCTATGGAAAACATTCCTGAAAGTCATTTGTCTAAGCAGATCTTAAATACTACTGCAGTTGTTAATTATCATCTTCCCGTCCTCAGTGATCCCTAGAGCTGGAGAGTTTCCAGTCAGATCCTCTCTAGTTCAAATCCATTTCTCCACTGATGTCACCAGGCCAATCTTCCCCATCCTGCACTTAATTGTTTTTATCCAGCTTTATACTTTGCCCTTACCTTTCTTCAATCTCATCTATTTATTTCAGATAGTTTTCTACACTACAAAGATCGTTTTGAATTCTAAGCTTGTTCTCCAGAGAACTTCTAACCCCTCCCAGCTTGGCATCATCTGCAAATTTAATGAAATTAATTAAATGAAAATTAAATGAAAGGCTTCCATTGACTTCAAGGGGCATTGGAGTGAACCCAAACTGTCTTACATCTTTCAGAAGTGGTTCAAGTGAAATACACTTATTGCTTCACAGGCCATTTTTGCAAGGCAAAAAGACAGATGCATGTTGAATAATTCAGGGTCCTCGTTGCTGACTGAGAGAGATTTAACTAATTTGTCAAAATAATGACCTCTGTTCACGGCGGGGAGCAAGTGGGTTTGGATGATTTCTGTCCCCGGAGAGGTGCTGGGGGAGCCTGGGTTCAGCTCAGCCCCTCACGAGGGGCTTGTTGAGGGATGTAAAATGAAAGGTAAGCAGTGGGGTGTGCGGAGCGTGGGAGGTGTGCCAGAATGGTGATGAGAGCTCCCTGCCAGCCTGGCGGGAGCAGAGCTGCACGGAGGGCTTTGTGAGGCACAGGTGTGGTGGCACTGAGCCCCAGCCCCGTGCCACTCACAGCCAGGGCCACCGGGACCCCGTGCCACAGCCTGGCAGTGCCCCGTTCTCATGGGAACCCCGCAAACGGGCAGCTGAGGGAGGAGAGGCCGTGTTGGGGGTCAAGAGAGGACAGAAATCCCCTCCCTGCTCCGGTGGGGAAGGATTCCCTCTCCCATTCCAGTGCAAACTCTGGAGTCACTTTTACAGCGAGTGAGGTTTGGAAAACATCCTCTGGCTCTCCAGCCTGTCCGTGTTGGCTGGTGGCAGCTTTCATCTGGCACTTGTGTATTGTGGCTGCAGCTCTGCTGCTGGAGCACAGTCCTGCTTATTTATGCTTCTGTGCAAGTGATTCTTGGCTTAAAAAGGCACAGGGATCTTTCAGAAATGTTTCATGCTTTGCTGTTGCATTATTTTTCCCCTGTCACTTCAAAGTGTTGGCCAACTTTCCAGAGCCTGCTGTGCATGCATGAGTATATGGATATTGCAACAGATTTTTCCTTTTTTTTGCCTAAGTTGTGATGCTGGAGATCTGAACGCTTGCCAGAGGAGTAGAACTAGACTTTGCCTGGGCAAACTCTCCAGTAGAAAGAGGACTGGATCCTTAAAACTCTTTGAAGTCCTCCTGTTACCAAGATGGAAGTCTCTTTGTCCTTGTAGCTCTAAAGTCTGCCATTGCTAAGCATATTTCATCTCCTTTTCGCTGTGTTGAAGTGACTGAAACGCAGTGCCCTTGCTGGGGTGGTGTCTGAGCTGCACAGGTGATTTCAGAAGCATTTGGTCGTTGTTCTGTTCGGAACCAGCTGAGAAATGGCTCAGCTCAAGTTGGTGCCTGCAGATCTGGGCTTGTGGGACACTGAAGTCTGAGTGCACCGACGAGTTCAAACTCCTCTCCTTTCATCCTGGCATTCTCTTCTCACTGCAGGGTCTTTTCAGTCACTTCTCCTGTGAATCTCTCATCTCCTTTAAGTCTGTGGAGGTCTGGTCTCGTGCTTGGCTTGGGTCAGATCCGTCCTCAGTGGTTCATGTATAACCCATATAAATTCATGTATAACCCATTGCTGCTTGGACAGAAGTTGGAAACACAGGACTGTTCCTGTCTGAGGGAAGAGGTGTGGCTGTTTGGGGTAGGATCAGAGCTTGCCAGAGTCAAAGGGAAGCCACCCTTGACGGATGGAATTTGGCTCTCCTAGAGACTGGATCCTTGAGCATCCGGTCCCCTTTTCGGTGCAGGGCTGGAGCCGTGCCCTGCCCGAGGTGTGTGTGTCCTGCCATGGCCCGTGGCACAGAGATGCCCAGGCTGGTGAGTCTGCCCAGTGCTGCAGAGTCTGGAGGGAGGTGTGGAGCTGAATTATGTGGGCACAGCTCCACACCTCCGTAACTCCGAGCTTTTAGTGCTCAGCTGGCTCTGAGTCTAACTCTCCACACAGCTCTCAGCCTGAGCATCCTTGTGCCCACAGCCAGCCCAGGTGCCCCTGGCAGGTGTGTTTGGGAAGGCTTGGCAGAGGAGCCACCACCACCAGCCCCTCCTGTTCCACATGCCTGCCTTCACCCCCTCCTGCCTGCCCTCGTGTGCAGCCTTGTCAGGAGCAGGGCCAGGCTTCATCATCCCTTTGCAAAAGGTGAAATGTTGTTCCTGAGTCCTTGGTAACCACCTGTTGCTGCAGCACGAGCTGCATAATTAGAACTGACAATCCCTGTCTAGAGATTTCTTGGAAGCTGGAAAAACGAGAATGTTGTCAAAAAAATAGCGATGCTTCCAGCCTGGAGTGCAGTGATGGAGATGAAAGATGAGTAAATCTAAGGAGGCAGAGAATATATCAGCCCAGTGCTTTTTTCTAACTAATTTAGAAGTCCAGAATGGTCTGAAAGAATTTACATTTCTCTTACAGCCTTAAAGAAAAAGTATTTTAAGCCAGTTTCCCTATTTCTTTTTCTTTACGAAGAAAACCAACAGCTGTTGCTTTGTTGGACCAAAGTTTCATAGCAGTCATGCTTAAAATGACAATAAAGGTGGTAATTTCTCTTTTCATCAGTTGATGCAAAAGAATTTTTATATTTTATTTGGTTTTAAGCAATTTTCCATAAAGTTATGAAAACCTTTAAAGGAGGATCTTATTTTTTCTAACAGAGAAAAAATAAATTTCACTGGGAATGAACAGAGGGTGCGTGGAGGAGCTGCAGTCCATGGGATGTGCAGAGGAGCTTCAATGCACACTGCCCAGCACATCGTGGTGGCCTCGCCCCGTCCCACCCACCCCCTTGGAAGCAGCATCTGTGTAAGAGGCATTTGAATTCAGTGGTGAGGCGGAGCTCTCCTCTGCACTTGCACAATATCCCAGAACTGACCTGGTGAGGATGGATGAGGAGTGACTGGAAGCGAGGCTCAGGGCAACGGAGAGAAAAACGGCAGTTCTTTACAAAGAGAGGCTTGTTAACATAACTGTGTCATGTGTGATGGCAGTGCCAGAAGAGAAACCACACACAGGCAGTGGGAACGTGCTGTGCAAGTGTGGCAGAGCCCCAGCCAGCCCCAGCCTCACACCTGCCTGTGGTTAGACTGGAAAACAGAAAAGGTGCCACGGCTGCTGAAGCCGTGAGCGTGGCAGCAGCAGCAGCAGCAGCGTGGTGCTCCCACAGGTAGCGGGGCCAGGGGAGCTCTTCCCTGGGATTCTTGGGGCTGTCCTGAGCAGGGCCAGGAGCTGTGCTTGATCCTTGTGGGTGCCTTCCAGTTCAGGATATTCTGTGATTCTGTGATTCTGTTAGAGCAGGGTCTGCCCCGGTTTGGAATAACGGGGCCCTGTTGGGAGGACAGCCCTGGCATTTGGGGTTCATTTCTTGGCTGGGTCACAAGTGTCCTGGGAAGCCTTAGGTGTGTGATTTGGCCAGTCTGGCTCTGAATTCCCTGTGCCCCTGGGCCGTGGGAGCGCTGCAGCCCCAGGCTGCTGGGAGAGCCAGGCAGCGCTGGGATGCTCTGCTTTTGGGGAGAAGCAGCAAATCCCAAGGTCCTCCAGCTGCCCTGGGAGAGCACAGGAATTTCAGGAAACACTTAGCTTTGGTCAGACTGGTACTGCAGGCATTCTGCTCCCGGCCGCTCCCGAGGGCAGAGGTGTCGCACACGGGCTGACAGCCCCTAGAGCCGCCTATTCCGGGCTGTGTGTGTCTTACTTACCTTCCTGTCCTCGCTGCTGCTTCACTGACTGCATCTGACGGATCTGGAAGTGGGACTGTCCCCTTCGCAGCCTGGTTTCAGTGTTCAGTCCGTTGGATTTGTCACGTTGTTCATCGGGTGTTCATTACCCAGGGACGAGCGAGCAGCCTCCTTTTCACGAGTGCGGAGCAAAGGTGTTCTGTCGTCATTACTCCTCTTTAAGCTTTCCTGGAAGGAGGGGAGAAGTGCCATTCTCAGTTTGGTGATGAAAAGCTTGGGGTGCTGGCTGTGTTTGTCATTGTTCCCCTGCTTCGCTTGGATGGCTGCAGTCAGGGATACAGAGCGCTCGTGCTTTGCAGAAAGCGGAGGAGGAAGATGTAACTTGATTAACAGGAGCGAGAAAGTGTTGTCACATTGATTACAAACAATTGTGGCTCCTAAAATCTAAAGCACGAGGTGGGCTGAGTCCAGCAGCTTTCTGGCAGCTCATCAGGCCTGTCTGAGGCTCTGCTCCATCCCTGTCCCTGATTTCAGGAACAGACACGGAGCCGTCTCAGTGCTCACCCTGTGCTGGCAGCATCGCTGCTCGCTGAGCATCCCGAGCAGCACGTGGGCAGGAATTCAGCACCCCCTTTCCCAGCTGGAGAGCAGGAATTGCAGCCCAGCCAACAACGGCACGTGAGGGATGGCCGCGGCAGCAAGAGGAGCAGGGAGCAGCAGGAGTGAATGGGGCCGTTTGAATTCTCTGTGCAGGGACAGAGCTACACCCCAGAGCTGCACCCCAGAGCTGCATCCCAAAGCCATACCCCAGAGCTGCACCCACCCCAGAGCTGCACCCACCCC
>VZTF01002852.1:274072-305481 GCA_013397755.1 Cnemophilus loriae | reverse complement strand
CCCAAAGCCATACCCCAGAGCTGCACCCCAGAGCTGCACCCCAGAGCTGCATCCCAAAGCTGCACCCCAGAGCTGCACCCACCTCAGAGCTGCACCCCCAGAGCTGCAGCCCAAAGCCATACCCCAGAGCTGCACCCCAGAGCTGCACCCCCAGAGCTGCAGCCCAAAGCCATACACCAGAGCTGCACCCACCCCAGAGCTGCACCCCAGAGCTGTACCCCAGAGCTGCCCCTGCCCTCGGCGCGGCCGGGAGCGGCTGCTGCAGGTGAGGAGGTGAAGGGCCGGCCCGAAGAACTGCACAGAAATTTGAATCAACAGAAAGATGTGGTTGTGTAACTCCAGCACCTGAGCTCTCGCTTGTTTCTCACAGAGTAGGCTTTGCAAAATCCCTGTAAAACAAGGGGATGGGATCCTTATTTTACAAATGCATCAAAGGGAGATTAAAGGCCGGATTCTTAGAGAGGTTTAACCACCAAACTCCCCTAGAGTTCAGTGGGCGTTAACACTTCCGTATCCTTGAGAGTGTGGCTCAATAAATTACACCCAGTCCTCTAATAAGTGTGTGAGGGAGCTGGGGATTAATCCCAGGCTTGTGGAAAGGTTTTTCTGTGCCTTTACTTCCCTTCCTGCAGTGGGAATAGCACTGTTCATTGTGCCGAAGGTGCCACGGATTCTGTGTGGTTGGCTTTTAATTGAACAGAGTTTCATCGTGATGATTTTGTTTTGATTTGTGGCCCCAGTTGATTAAGGCTTATTGGGGAAAATTTGGCAGAGTTTATTCAGTCAGCATTTGTAGTCCTGTAAAGCAGCTTCATGAAATGATGCTAATTTCCTTGGAATTTCATCTCTGACAGAAAAAAAAAAGAAGAAAAGGATGCTACCAGGTTCCTGTTGTGTCAAGGAAACAACTTGTTTTGACATTTTCAAAATGAAATGTTTTGATTTTTTCACTTTAAAATAACTTTTTCCTTGATGTTATGGTATTTTTACATAATTTTAATCATTTGAAATTGAAATGAAACTGAATTTCGTGACCCAAAGATGAAAGCAAATGTAGGTGTCTTGAAAGCCCTGCTGAAATTCAGCATTCATCCTCCAGGCAGCTCCATGGCAGAGGGGACACTCAGCACCAGGGACACATCAGGTGGCCCCTGGCTGGCCTGAGCTCAGTGGTCAGTGGGGACAAGCTCTTCAAAGGCAGCCCATGGACAGAAATAAATCCCAGGTGGGGACAGAGGGTACAGAGACTCGGTGATGTGTTCACAGAGGGCTGGGCAGAAGCTGCTCTTCTCTTACTACAGCCCCAAAAAATGTGTAAAATCTGTGCGAACCCACTGCACAGAGAGAAATTTGACTCTTCTTGCTAGTGGAAACAGAGGCAGAAAAAACACAGAAAGGAAAAACCCACTGAAGTTTGATCCGCCAGGTCTTGATTTTAAAAAGCAGAAGGTGATTCCTGAGGAGAGACTGTTAATGAGGGGATTTTTCAGTTGGTAACACCAACACACTGCGGACGTTGTGTCAGATCATAAAGGACCTGTTACACTTGCAGCTACAATTGGATGCTTGCCCAGAATTGTAAGCCCTTTTAAAGTGTCCCATTGCGTATTTCACTCGGGTATATTCAGCTGAGGATAATATATTGATGTTTGCCACAAGGCTGCAGAACAAACTGAAATATTTCTCAGAAATTAATTGGTATCAGAGTTCTCTTAATCAATATGCTCCATGAGATGCTTCAGGTGGATTAGCGCGGTAAAAAACATTTTTCATGTGCACAGATCTCTGCTGGTATCTATTTATAGCAGTGCTAGGTGGGCTTGCATCACTGTGGAAAGTCTGGCAGCAAACAAGACCCTTAAAAACCAAGGGAGGTGTTTGTCTCTGGGTAGAAAAAGCAGATCCAGCTGTGGATGCAGGATTCTTTGGTGTCGTGCTGCAGTAGGAAAACCACTGCAGAACGGCGTTGGCATTTGAAGGTGTGGACTTCTAAAATTCGGGGCAGCCTCTGCTTTTTCTGGATCTGCAGAGTTCGGATGTGTCACTTGACACCGCCCCGAAAAACGGCGAGATCCGCACGGAGCACAGAACCAGCCGGGAAGGGGGATGAGCTGGGAAGTCTTGAGGGCACTGCTCATCATTTCACAGGATCGTGGAATGGTCTGGGCTGGGAGGGACGTCACCAAGGTCCCACCCCTGCCATGGCAGGGACACCTTTCACTGTCCCAGGCTGCTCCAAGCCCCATCCAGCCTGGCCTGGGGCACTGCCAGGGATCCAGGGGCAGCCACAGCTTCCCTGGGCACCCTGTGCCAGGGCCTGCCCACCCTCACAGTAAAGAATTTCTTCCTAATATCTAATTTAATCATGACTGCTTTCAGTTCAAAACCATTTCCCCTTGTTCTATCATCTGTCACCTTTGAAAGGGTATTTTCAGATTTTGGCAGGTACTTCAACTCTCACAGTTAAAATTCAAAATATTTAAAATTAAGAAGATCTTATTCCGTGTAAACCCCCCCAAATGGGGAAAGCTTTGGTGCAGGTGATGCCAGGTTTACAATCTGCCTGGAATCCAGTCACCAGGGCTCGTCCTTCTTCCAGCAGCCGTGGAGCAGCCCAGCTTGGGATGTTGGCCCTGCTGAACCTGCAGAGTCACGGAGCAGCCGAGGAGCAGGAGGAGCATCCCTGAACTCGATGCGGTGCCCGTTTGCATTTACTGTTTCTTTCTGGGGAAGAAAATAAAAATCTTCCCTGTGCAGCGCAGGAGGTGCTGCAATGATCCCCCCAGAGCAGCTGTTCAGTGTTTGTTCCTGATCCCAGCAGCGGCCGGGGTGGTTTCACAGATCTGCTGCTGCCGTGGCGTGTGGGGACGGTGATTTCCGAACTCCTCAGGGAGCCCAGACTGGCACAGGTCCCTTCTGGAGACGTGCAGTGGGTTAGGGCTGATCCCCCCCGTGCTGCAGCCTCACCGGAGTTACTGATCCGGGCCTTGCATCATTTCAGGCTGGGCTCAGCTAAGCCGGAGCGATCTCCGCACCTCGGGTTCAGCGCGGGTGATTAAAGGTGACTCCGCCTCCCCCGAGTCATTTGTAAGTGACTGATCGAGCTAATAATGGCCTCATCCTTTTGTACCTCGGTACACAGCTTGTGTTCTCAAGTCTTTTATAGCTCAAATGAGCTGCTCTTGCTTATTTATTTCCCTCCTCATTCATTTTTAATGGTTAGAAGAGACTCCCCCATTCTTCTTCTGACAGCAGTGATTTAGGCAGGGCTCATTATCATAACTTACGTTACTAAATATCCCCATTTATGCTGGTAGACCAAGGAAAATGTGTGCAGTGCTAAATCAGAAGAGATGCCATGAGCCTGCCAAGGTGGCAGGGCTGTGCTTGAAGTGTGTGTTATATACAGAGAGCGCTGGTGGGGGGAGGCATCATTTACAGGAACACGGATGGGGGACAGAGTCACAGAGTGATCCCGAAATACAGATTTTTATGTGGAAATATCTGAGGCTTACCTTCCTAACTGGCCACCCTTGAAATGTATAGACCTAAACTGCTCAAGATACATCTTATTTTCAAAGACTTACTAGCTGTGACTTTGTAAGAGTTCCAACAGAATTACTGTAGCAGAAAAGCAGTTTCCTGTGAGGGCTTTGCTGTTATCCCACGGGAATTTAATAACGATAATGAGGTGGGGAAAGACTGTTACAGTTATTTCTGAGAGCTACCAGTGAAATGCTGGGTACCTCTTCTGGGAGCTACGATGTACATTCCCCTTTCCCTCCCTCCCAGTAGATCTTTGGATTCTGTTCAGCCCAAAGCCAACACAGGGTTTATGGGACCAAAGGAATATCAGCCACGCAAATTCGGATCTCCCACAGACAGCCTGCACACGAGGGTAGTGGGAAAAGCAGTAAAATCCTTTTGGGAAAGGGATGGGAACAAGGTTCAGCGGAGAACTGGATGCAGGAGTCGGTGTGACAGGGACCGGGTGGGATTTGAGAGGGGCCTTGTTGCTGCTTCCCACCTTTTCCCCAGGCTGGCTGGAGTCCTGCTCCCAAGAGTTCAGTGGTTTCTTCCACAGATAATGTAGCAAACAGTGAAGTAGAAGAAGAGAAATTACAAAAACTAATTTCTCTGGTTTGTGATCACACGCCAGGAGCGTACAGAAGGTGGGGAGTTTTCGAGGACAGAGATGACCCCTCTTCCAACAACACAAACAGGCCTTTGAAGGAAATGAGAAAGAAGTGCCTTGGACCAGCAGTGCCCCTCCTTGTGTTTGTCTGTGCCGCAGTGGCACAGCAGCATCCCCTGCACAGCTGCGGGGCTGAGCTGTGGGCTGCGTTTGGGGGTACCCGAAGTGCAGAGCTGCACGTGGGGCTGGGCACTGCGTATTTACAGCGAGGATTCGCAGCAGGAAGCAGCAGTGACTCCACTCCCTTCCCTCTGCCGGCAGTAGGACTGGGGGTTTGAATTCAGGGCAGTGCTGAGCACATCTGAAATACTCCACTCTGCACATTTTGTGGCGCTGATGATTGAACTCGACATCCAGCTTGCCAGAAGCTGCGTGTTTGGGATGGACACGGTGCACTTGGAAATGAAATTCCTGCCTGTGTGCTGTGCTGGCAGTGTGGGACAGACCTCTGCCCTCCCCAGTGATCACATGTGTGTGTGACTCAGAGGAAGCTGTCTTAGCTCTTCACTGATGGAAGAAAAACTGGGGGACCTGCAGGAGTCAAAAGAAACCCAAAGCACTTTGATAGCCTACCAAGTTCATGCCCAAAAAAGCCATTCAAACCTCAGTCCCTCAAGAGATGAAAGCCCCCTGTACTGAGAGAATTTCTGGAGCATCTTGTGAACGCTAAGTACAGCCGCCCTTAATTAATGGAAGTCAGCGCAGTGTAGTTGTGTGAAAAGCTCCAGTGACACAAAGCCTAGAAAAGCTTCAGCAAGGTAGCACAGCACCAGAAGGGTTTAATGGCATTATAATGTCCTTGAATTACAGTGGCCACAACACAGAGATGTATTCCAGCAGTACATTAGCAGTAAAAGAAAACCTGCTCTTTCTCTCTTGAGTCCTTGTCACCTTTTCCTGAAAACTGTAGTTGCTGTCCCTGAGATATCAAAACTCAAAGGCAGGAGGAGGGAGAAATGAGAGATGGGAGGGAGTCCCTGGATTTTGGAAAGCAAACAGATTGGTTTTCCCCACAAATCACCCACCTTGCCCCAGTCCCTTTGTAGCTCCCGTTGCATTTTAGGAAGTGTTTGGTGGCTTTCTGGAATCTGCTGTGTGCCCAGGCTGTTGCAGCCCCGCAGTGCCATCAGTGATGCGCTGCTGGGGCAGGGCAGGGCTCCGGGGGCACTCCTGGCACCCGGGGCACGCACAGGGCTCCCCTGTGCATCTGCTGCCCTGGTGTGATGCTCTGGAAGCACAGCCACGGTGAGGCCAGCGTGCAGGGCAGGGGCTGGGGGCACCCCACGCCTGTTTGTGTGAATTGATGCTAAAGGAAAGGAGCTGATGGCCAGGCTGAGGAGCTGGGATCCGTTACAGGCTGGGGAGGGAAGCGTGGGCTCACAAGGGGCCGTGGCAGCCGAAGCTTCTCTGGGCTGTTCCCGTCAGCGTCAGCTGGAGAAGCCGTGGGAGAGGCCCTGGGGCACCAGCCAGGGCACAGCCCCCAGGGTGCCAGCCGTGGGGACAGACCCCAGAGCCAGCTGTGGGCACAGCCCCCAGGGTGCCAGCTGTGGGCACAGACCCCAGGGTGCCAGCTGCCACTGCCTGGGACAGGCCCTTCCTCCTGGCCATGTTTGTCCTGCAGAGGCTCAGCTGAGGCCCAGCAAACTCACTGCACAAGAAACTCACTCTTTCCCAATAAACAGCTCCGAAAACACAATCTCAAAAGAGACAGAGGATCTCGATTTTTCTGCTCCCCCTGCATCTTTTTAGCCGTTTTATGTGCTGGAAGATGAATGGCTCGGATGTGTCTGCAGGAACACGGGCATGGCTAATCTGCCTGTCTATTGATGACCTGTTTCTGAATGCGCTGGCCTGATTTATGAAAATGTACTGTACTTTGCCCCATGTTTTGATGTTGCTCTGTTAGGACTGCATGCAAACTGCAGCAGAACAGTGATGCTTATTCATTCAAACAGTGAAGGGCTGGCTGGGAACTCAATGAGCTCATAGTTGCTGCCGACTCCACTTACAGCCAGGGAAACAGGCACAAGCAGCTATCCCAAGCAGAGTAATTTCTTTCCTGACCATCAGTTTGTTTTATAAATCATACTCTTGAAGGCACAAGGTCATGGTATTTGTTTAATCATTCATATAGTAGTCTTTTAGGGATGGATTCTTTTTTCAACTCTGTGTAGTAAACTCTGATAAAGTTGGAATCGAGGTCTGTTCGCCTACCAAATTTTCTTTCTCTTGCTATTGCTTGAGCATTAACGAATTTAAAATCTGAGAGTCTGCTTCCCATCTCTAACTAGCACAGTCCAGCAGTTATCTCTGTGGCCTGGGAGAGCCTGGGTTGAGGTGCAGCCCCTGAGGCTGAGCTGCTCTTTCCGTTCTCACAGACTGATGAGAAGAGCAGCAAAAGCCCACCTGTGCTGTGTGCGTGTGTTCAGAAGGCTCTGCTCAGACAGCAGCGCCTCACCCGGGCAGGAGGAGGTGCCCTGCCTGCAGCCCTGGCGACGTGCAGAGCAGGGGACACGCGGGGACACGCGGGGGACACATGGGGGACACGCAGGGGACACACAGGGACACGCAGGGACACGCAGGGACACGCAGGGACACGCAGGGACACGCAGGGACACGCAGGGACACGCAGGGACACGCAGGGACACGCAGGGACACGCAGGGACACGCAGGGACACGCAGGGACACGCAGGGACACGCAGGGACACGCAGGGACACGCAGGGACACGCAGGGGACACACGGGACATGCTGGGGACATGAAAGAGACATGCTGGGGACATGCAGAGGACACGCAGGGGACATGAAGGGGACATGAAAGGGACACACAGGAGACATGATGGGGACACTCGGGACATGAAGGAGACACGTAGGGGACATGAAAGGGACGTGAAGGGGACACGCAGGGAACATGCTGGAGACATGAACGGAACACACAGGGGACATGCGAGGACACGCAGGGGACATGAAAGGGAACACACAAGGGACACACAGGGGACACGCAGGGGACATGCCGGGTACACGCAGGGGACATGCTGGGGACACACAGGGGACATGCCGGGGACATGAAGGGGACACACAGGGGACATGCTGGGGACACACAGGGGACACACAGGGGACATGCAGGGCCCAGCAGCTCCACATGGCAGTTTGGAAGCTCAGCTCTGGTTCCCGTGCTGCAAGGCACTAAAGTTCACCTGCTGCCCTCAGTCACTAGGAAGTGTTTCAGTCCTTGAGTGCCTTAAGACTTCAGTCCCACGTCTATCATGTTTAATTGCCTAATGTGTTAATTAGCTAAGACTGACCAGTGTGAGGTGTTGGTAGCTGGAAGCGGAGGTGGCGAGGAGGTCCCGCAAAGCTGTTACGGTGTGCCACCCGGGAAAACCCCGGTGTTCAGAGCATTCCCCTGTGCCCGAGGTGCAGCCTGCAGAGCCCAGGGGCGAGTGCAGATCGTGCAGACCCCAGGGCCAGCGGCTCCCGGGCTCCGTGTGGCCTCGGGGCCACTCTGTCTCCGGCTTTGTCTGTTGCCTCTCCGGTGGAAATCAGCACTCTGAGGCTCTGCCCAGTTTCCCTTCTCACGGCTGTCTCAGGGGAAGGAGGGGAGGCAGGAAGCAGCAGACGGAGCTCATTAGCACATAGGAGACTTGGCTGGTGTGAGAACAGCACTTAAAATACAGAAAGACAACAGGGAGAAGCGCAGTGCCAGCAAGCAGCAGACGATTCCCACTTACAGAAGCGAGGTGGGAGAAGGAGCAGATGTGCCAGGCACTGCCTGAAGGTCTTCTCGCGTCCTGCCTGTCGGACGGGCTATCAGACACCGCAGGTAGGAAGCGTGAGGTGGTTCTTGCCCTGAGAATCCCCCACTCGCAGCAATGTCTGCTCTGGTGCTGCTGCCCCGACACGCTGCTCCCCGAGGGGATGTGCTGTGCTTCCAGCGCCCCTGCAGCCATTCCTGCGGGCTCACATCGACCTTCTCCTGGCGTTTTGCCAGGTCTCATCTTCCTCAGCTCAGAGCAGCATTGCGAGGGAGCGGCTGGAACACCAGTGCCCGGGACGTGTCTGTGCTCAGCTGCCTGCTCTGAGCCTCTCCCCTCACGTTCTGAGGGGTTTTTGACAGCAGCTGGGTTTTCTTGCTGTGCAACACACTGAGGTTGGATCCTGACAGGAGCTGTTAGCAGCTGGTGTAAAACAGGCTTGCACGAGACAATCCCAAAACCCATACATCTGCCTGTAAGCAAACTCCTTGCTTTCCTGCTGAAACCAACAGCAGCTCAAGAGTTTGACCTTAAAGCAGACATGGCTTGGAAGGGAGACGTTGCAAGAGCCATGATAACCTTTTTTTGGTGTGTTACCTAGGCTCAGGCAAGCCAGGATGGAAATGGATTTGCTATGGATCTGTCTGTGAGGGAGTTGTTGTTGTTTAAAGACAGTAATATTAGGAATGCCAATTATCCTACAAAAGCTGGTGATATTTAGATATGATTTAAATTTATTCAGCATTTAAACAGAAAAGTAAAAAATGGCATTAAATTTTGACAAGAACGAGACTATACATTCCAGAGTGAGAAATATTAGATACATTGATGGAATAGAATAGAAGGGCTGGCTGGTAATGGATTGTGAAAAGAGTTCAGGGTTCTAATAGATCATTCCTTCAGATCATCAGCATGGTAAAGTGGTAGTTAATAAATTATTTGACATGTACATTTACTCATATATTTTAACTAACTGTAATGAACAGGTCCTGTCAGCTCACCTAGATCCTTGCAGTAACTGCTAAATTGCTTGAGTGAGATTTACTAACTCTCTGCAATATTGATGTCCAGAGCTGCAGGTAATAAATAAAGTGACATCAGGACTGGCTTGAGCTCCTGTTCCAGTGCTGTGTGAGGCCTCTGCCAGGCTGGCAGCAGGGGTGAAGCTGTTTTGTCCCTGGGCACCAGTGAGCTCTTCCCTGGGATGAGTTTTGGTTGTGACCACCCCATTCCCTGGTACCTGGGACAGGACTCTTGGAGAACTCTGTCCCGTTCTGGGGTTGATCAGAGAGGTCAGTCCCTTCTCAGTTCTTTCTGCAGGCAGTTACCTGTTCCTCCCCAGGTGAGTGGGGCTCCTTGGGCTGCACACAGGGCAGAGCAGGAGCACTGGGGAGTCTGAGCTTTGGGGAGAGGAGAGGAACCTTCTCTCCCTGCCATTACCCTAGGTCTGTCCTGCTGTTGGAGTGGGAATTAAGGACAAAAAAAAGCTGTTCTTTTATCTTAGATTATACTGGAACTGTTTACAGCAGGAAAAGCCAGCCTGTTAAAATGATGCTGAATTATAGAGGCTATTAAGGGCACACTAGGCACCTTTCTTGTTATTCCTAGTTGACCTCTGAACCTGGAGCTAGTTTAAACCTAGATCCTTTCTCTTCCTCTCACTCACCCAGCATGTGGTGAACTTTATAATTTGTGAAGAGACTCACTAATTTTTTTTTCCTTCTCCTTTTTATTTTCAGGTTTCTGACAGATGTGACTATGTCTTTGTCAATGGGAAGGAAATGAAAGGCAAAATGAATGTCATAGTTAATTTTACTTACCAGCATCTGAGTGCCCCTTTGGAAATGACAGTCTGGATTCCTCGTCTCCCGCTGCAGATAGAGGTCTCTGACACAGAACTAAATCAGATCAAGGGGTGGAGAGTCCCCATCATCTCTAATAAGAGGTAGGTTTCATTAGAGGATGTTCATTCTGGGCTGTGCACTTGCCAGGGACCTGTCAGGGCCAGTGGATCTGAACATGCTCGTGTGGCCTTAATGCAATTCCGCTGTAAATTTGAAGGTCACCAGACATTTATTCAATAGGCTCCTGCACTGCACTTCCAAGGGAAATGGAAGCTGCAGGTTGCATGAACCTAGATTGGAAATCAATTTCCTTTTGTTGCACTAATGACTAAGAGCCAATTGGTCAAGTTAGGCAGGATCAGCCACGAGGCAGCAAGGAGGCATCAGCAAGAACCAGCTCTGGCAGGGCTGGTCAGTCTGCGGCCTGTTCACAGGTCCTGGCAGCTCAAGGATCCATTGTCAGTGGTCACAGTTAGCACATACCTGTTTCAGATCCCTGTAGGGTCCAGGGGCACTGAGCAGAGTCCCAGAGCCAGGACACAGAGCTTTCAGACACTGTCGGTGCCCACGGGACAGAGGATGGATGAAGCAGAGCAGAACTGCCTGCATCTGTTGGCAGTGTTAATAAAAACAAGAGGAACAAATTGATAAAGTAGGTACTTGGTATTCCCACCTGCCAATGAAGACATTTATTACTGGTTTCTGTTAGCATCAGAGCAAAGACATTTTGGTGGAGATGTGACTTCAGATTGAACGCTGTACAGAGAGGGATGTGTGTGTAGGTGCAGGGATTTCCATGGCAACACAAAGATGTTTATGGGAAGATCCAGAAAGAAAAGAAGTGTCAAGGTCCTGAAAGCAAGGACTTGGCATGGAAAATAATGGAAGATACTTGGGGAGGACAATGTGGTAGCAAAGGTGGGAGGCCAGCTGGTGATCTCAAGAGCTGTTTTGGAGTTATGAACACGGGGAACAGGATAAAAGTGGGAGAAGCTGAAGGAAGCAGCTTGGTCCCCCAGCCAGGCTCAGGCTTAGGCCAGCAGTAGCTCTCCTGATCCGGGCTCTCCCAGCACAGTTTGACTTCCCCTGTTGCTGTCCCCAGGCCGGCCAGGGACAGCGACGAGGATGAGGAGGACGAGCGCCGGGGCCGGGGCTGCACCCTGCAGTACCAGCACGCCATGGTGAGGGTGCTCACGCAGTTCGTGGCCGAGCCCCCGGAGCCTGGGGCCCCGCTGAGCTACCTGCTGGGCTCGGACTGGCAGCTGGACATCACCGACCTGGTCTGGGACTTCATGCAGGTGGAGGAGCCCAGGATCGCCAGGCTGCAGGATGGGCAGGTCCTGGTTGGGCTGGAGCTCGGAATGACCACAATCCAGGTAGGGAAATCCCTGCCGTGTTCCTGTTCCTCCCGTGACTCACCTCCCTGGGAACGGGGCGATCCAGCAGTAACCACAAAACCTGGAGCCATGAACTTCTGAATGGAACAGAATTGCAGCAAGAACTAGAAGACATAGAAGAGATGGTTATCTCTCCTTATCTCGTGCCCCAGAGTAGAGTAGATCGCAGTTTTATTTAATTTAATCCAACCTGTATATTGGGAGGCCTTTTCTGATTATTTTTGTCTGAGGCTGCTTTGGAACCTGGAGCAGGATTTGGGTTATCACAAGGCATGCAGCTGCTGGAACAGCTCAGTCTTCTCCCAGCCTGCGCTGACAGAGCAAAGGGTAAAGTGAAAATTAACTGGAGCTGGTTAAGGAAGTGAGACTGGAATATTATTCCAAATATTAATTAAAAGAAAAGGAAAAGGAGATGGGGAGAGAGATTACTTCAGTGATACTGAAGTAGAAAACATGTTAACAAACACTAGAATAGGGAAAAAATCTCTCTCTCCAAAAATGCTTATCATCCCAAACTGTCAAAGCAGAAAACACCCAGCACACCTGTCGATAACGAGGTTGTCTGGAGGGCTGGAGAAATGGGATTTGAGATTTTTGACCTTCTGCAAAATCTGTAAAGATTTTCTGAATGCCTTTCTAAAGCCCTGGAACTTACAATGCTCCAACCAATGCACGTAAAAGTGTGGAAAGAAAAATCCAAGGGTAAAAAGCTGAGAGCAAGTTATATTTAAAGAATACCTCTTATAAGCTGCTTCAAAAATGCTCTGTACCCTGTATGGATCATTAAATTCAACTCGCTTGCTAATGAGCATCTTGGATGTCATGTATCACTGCACTGACCTCCGTGTGTATTTTCTTAACCAAAACAAATTCTCTCTGTCAATTATGTATTCAGTACCATGAGAGGTTATTGTAGCAATACATTACCCTTCCTTTCCACAGGACAGAAATAAATACCATTTATTCCATGGATTTTATATAAATCTACAGGCTGCATTATATCTATGCTACCTCAAAACATGAGGATTAATAAAATACTTAAATTTCACATGAAGATTACATTTACAGCTAGTTACTGCATCTGAGGCAGATGTGGTTGGCACGTTGCAGAGGGGAATGGCACAGCTGATTACAGCTGCACAGGTAAAAGGTGTTATAATTATTGCAGAAGAGTTACAAAATGTGAGTAGCCCTTTTAAATCATATTTTAATAGTGTCTGCTGTGAGTAATTCTTGCCGTTACCACAAACATCCCTTGTCTGTTACGTTAGTTCTGTGAGGTTGTTCTGCGTGGTGCTGTACCAAAGGGCCGCTGCTTACTTCACTCGTTCTTTTCAGATCCTGTCCCCCCTTTCCGATGCCATCTTGGCTGAGAAGACAGTGACAGTCCTGGACGAGAAGGTGACAATAACCGACCTGGGGGTGCAGCTGGTGACTGGACTGTCCCTCTCTCTGCAGCTCAGCCCGGGGAGCAACAGGGCCATCTTTGCTACAGCAGTAGCACAAGAGCTGCTGCAGTCCCCGAAGCAGGTACTGGTGCCCAGCCGGGCTGCGTAGAGGGAACTGCCCTGAGTCACTGCCTCTGACATTCCCAGCTGCTGCAGTCGAGCAGGTTTTTACTAATAGTGTGCTAATGAAACATTCTGCTTATGGCACTCTCCTCAAGGCCACCAAGGGCCCCAAACAGAGAAACAAAGATCTCACAAAAAGGGCGCTAAGTTTAAACAGCCCCAGGCACCAAACAGCCCTCCTGTCGTGGCTGATCCCATAAATAACAGGCAGTGATGTGTCAGAATTGAGCACCAGCAGTGCCCTTGCACACACACACACACACACACACACACACACACACACGTCCCTTTTCTGTCCCATCCAGCACCTCCTAGATCCCAGGACATCCTGCCATGTTCAACCTCCCACCACAGGTATCCAAATCAACCTTTTAATTCCACCTTTACATGAGAAAGTCTCGTGTTATGCCAAACTCTTCTTCCTTTAGTTACTTCCTGTGAGCACTTTAAGAAGTCAGGGAACATCCCTTTCATTCTGATTCATTACTAGAATATGAATCAGCATCACTGACTCATTTCCTGATTCATGATTTCATAAACCATTTTTTCCCCCTTATTATTGCTCTTAGTTCCTTTATTAGGGAACCAACAGTTACCAAGGGCTTTTGGACTCTGCCATGTCCTCATCAGTCCCTGCTTGGTATTTGTCCTTGTGCTTCTGTATCCATTTGAAATTTAAACTTTTTTTCCAACCCAAATCCATCAGTCTGGGACTTTCATCAAGGATGCACTGGGCTCTTACCACTTTAGCATGTTCTGAGCTTTAAAGGTAAATGATCATGGCATGCACATTTGAAGTCTGGGCAACTGCTGAGGTGCTTTAATTCATCACAGGGTCTTACCCTTGGGATGCAGGATGAGAAATACTGCAGAGCTGCTGTCTTTATAGGGTGATAAAAATCAGGCTCCCCTAGTGTTCCAGGAGTCAAGAAATGGATGCCAGGCAGGTTGAAGGAAGGCCAGTGAGCTACTCCATGACTTGGGGAGTTAAACAAAGTGCCCTGAGAGCAGCCCAGGAGCAGGAGTTGATGCCAGTCAGTGCCACTGTGCTGCCCAGCTCTGGCGTTTCTGTTCCCAGGAGTGGAGTCTGGGCAGGTCCTTCTGTGGGTGCAGGGGTGCAGCCAGGGCAGCACTGGATCCACACTCAACCAGAGAGGAAATTGTGTGCCCCCCACTCTGGAAGGGCTGACTCTGGTTTGAAAGGCAGCTGAGTCCCTGCATTGCTCAGGACACGATTTTCAGAGCACAGTCTCGATAAGCGAAGCAATGCAAAATTATTAAATGATTATGCAGGTTTAAGCAACACAGTGGGAGGATGAGAGCTGATGACATAAATTCTGTGCAGCCTTCAAGAAACATCCACAGATTAATAAACACAAAGCCGGGATTTATGACAGTGTCAGCAAAGTCTTAGGGCTCAGTCCTGAAACAGAGACAGAAGCAAATCTCCCACTGAAGCAGGGGGAGCTTGGTGGGTCTGAGCATTTCAGAATCAGGCCAGTAGATTATGCACAGTACAACCCTGAAAGACTGGAAGCTGATTCTCCATGCTCTGGACAGGTGAATGACTTTGTGCTGGGAACAACTGAAAGGATAATCATATGTATTTATTCTCTGTACATATGCTCAGTTAGCATGTAAACACTGTCTGTATGGAAAACTGCTTATTTAAAGAAACAGGACTTTTATATTCGTGGTTTTCACAAGTTAATTTGTTGGCTGGCTGGCTGGCTGGCTGGCTGGCTGGCAGGCAGGCTCTCAGAGCAAGGTGATCCCACCTCTGACCAGACAAAAGCTCATTTCAGACAGCAGAGGATCCACTGATGGAGCCAGGAGTCTGTCTGGCGGGGATGCTCTGGTGCAGATATCCCAACCAAAGCAGGGCAAGTCAGACCATCAGAAGCAGGAATGAGATTCCAGGAGAGCAACCTGAATTTTGTCTGTAAATGATTGAAGTATGAATACAAAGATTTTTTTCAGGTGGCACAACAATTTTCAATAGCCATTTGAGAGTCCTTCCAGGACCTGATTTTTGGAAATGGGTGGTGAGCACATGTTTTCTGGAATTTAAAAATGCTTTATAATGTTTCAAGTTAGAAGCCAAAAGTCAAGGATCCCGGGCAAGCTGCAGCATTAGGCACATTCTGCTACAGAGTTAGTACCCAGGTCAGATTCATTTGCATTCAGTGAAAGCTTCCATGCACACTGGAGTACACAATCTGCATTGCTGTGACACAAGATTAAACTTTATTATTGTCTTGCTTTTAATCGCTAACAAGCGTAAAAATTACCCTGGCCATTTCCTAAAGAAGCAACTGATTGGTTTCCTCTGCTTATACAATCAGCTAATTTAATTTGAGAGACAGAAATCAAGGAGTGAAGGTATGGAGTCATGTGTGGACCTGTTTGCTGTATTAGCTATCTTTTAACGTGTATTTCATGTAATAAGAGGAGACTTTGTATTTTAAGCAGTTTAGAAATAATGTTGGGGTTTTTTTAAAATTTAAATACACAACACTAAATGATCTCAGTCACTGGTAATGCTTCCTGACATGCAATTTATTATGGTGCTGAAGTAGATTCTGCAGAGCCCAGGGGATACGGCTCCTTTAAGCACCTTTGTGGAAACAAATCTTATTATCAACGAGTGTTTTAGACTCGTATTTCTCTTCACGTCTTGGCAAGATATTAATTTCACTGCTCTCCCAATTTATTTCTTTTCTGATTACTAATGGTATATGGATCTTGTGAGGAGGAGGGAATAGACCAGAACAGAGCACATTTCCCTTGATGATCATGCTCTGTGCATATTTGTTTTATATATTACAGGAAGCAGCCATCAGCTGCTGGATCCAGTTCAGCGATGGATCTGTCATGCCCCTGGATATTTATGACTCCAAAGACTTCTCCTTGTCAGCCACCTCGCTGGATGAGAAGGTGGTCTCCATCCACCATGACCCCAAATTCAAGTGGCCCGTGATTGCCGCTGAGACCGAGGGCCAGGGGACCCTGGTGAGGGTGGAGATGGTGATCAGTGAATCGTGCCAGAAATCCAAGAGGAAGAGCATCCTGGCTGTTGGGAGCGGCAGCATTAAAGTCAAGTTTGGGCAGAGCGATGCCAACCCCAACGTCAGTGACAGCAAGCTCAGGGGCGCTGGTGTCCACCTGGAGAACCAGGCCAGTGAGCGGCGCCAGAAAAGCCCCTGGCAGGAGAGAGGGGGAGGGGACGGGCAGTACTACAGCTCCTCCGTGGGCCACGAGCAGGGCAGGGGCACCACCACGCACAGGTCTGTGCTGAGCAGGAAAGAAGACAGAGAGAGCCTCCTGGATGATGACAGCCAGAACCTGCCCATCGACTTCACGAGCTTCCCTGCACAGGTGGATCTGCCCAGGGACAACGGGGACTCGGAGGACAGCGACCTGGTGCCCTCCCCCCGCGGCCTCAGCGACCTGGAGATCGGCATGTACGCTCTGCTCGGGGTCTTCTGCCTGGCAATCCTGGTGTTCCTGATCAACTGCGTCACTTTTGCGTTGAAGTACAGAAACAAACAGGTTCCCTTCGACGAGCAGGAGGGCATGAGCCACTCTCATGACTGGGTTGGGCTGAGCAACAGGACAGAACTGCTGGAGAATCACATCAATTTCTCATCCCAACAAGATGAACGCATCACAGCCATTGACAGAGGAGTGGACTATGAGGAGAGCAAATACCTCCTCAACACAACTGCCACCAAAAATACCAACGGACAATCTTTCAGGTCTCCTGAGTCCACATTCACTGAAGGGAAAGAACAGAAAAGTGAACCAACCACTTCTCCTACCTCTAAGAGGAAACGGGTTAAATTCACCACCTTCACCACCATCTCCTCTGATGATGGGTGTCCAGCTGTCAACTCAATCTTGATGAGTAATGAGGATGACATTAAATGGGTCTGCCAGGATATGGACCTGGGGGAGTGCAAAGAACTTAAAAACTACATGGAAAGATTACACGAAAATGCGTAATGAGACACAAAAGACTTTTTTGGTTTGGTTTGTTCGTTTGTTTGTTTTTCACTCACCTTCTGCCTTTAATTTTGGGTAGTGGGGCAAAATGTTGTATTCTAACAGGAATCAGCTGGTGGATAATAACTCAATGGAGCCCCGAGAAGCCACCCAAAAGCAGCTGGGAGAGCAGAGATCCTGGACAGCTCCTAAAATTCAAATCTTGTCTGTGCTCAGAGATGGAAGTGAGAGATGTGTGTGGTTTTTTGATACACGGTAACATGAAAAAAAAAACTTAGAAAAATAATACGCTCTCATTCTCTGAGCTTTCCCAGGAAATCAATAAATATAACAAACTCCAGTGCAGTTTGGATATTACAAAGCTCACAGAGCTCTACTGTTCAATATTGCAAGCTTTGGTTAAAAGCAAAAGATTGGTCTCCGAATAAATAGATCCATGAAAAGAGCATGTCGTTGGGGCCACGTGCACGGAATATCCATCCAGGAACATTAATTTAAAGCTGACAAAAACCAACAGTGTGAACGAAGCAGCTCCCAGAGCTCAGGAGTCGTGAGTTTCCAAAGAGTCTGGAGGGGATAAAGGAGTAACTGGGCTGTTGACAAACCAGCACGTTTGCCTCCCAAGCACTGACAGTGGATACACAGATACAGTTCAAACTGAAACTCTCTTTTTAAGTAGATGCCAAGGTAATAAACTTTGCCAGCCAATTTTCGGTATTTCTTAATTTGTAAAATAGGAGAAGATATACTCTCAGAATATCACTGATACTAAGGACTGTCTGTTTTGGGAAGTTTGAGAGAACGAGCTATTTTTAAAAGCCCACTTTATTTGATTGTCCTGTTTGGAATTTGTATTCCCAGCCGTTTCCCTGGAGCTCCCCATCTGGTTATCCTGAGGGCACTTCCAGGATCAGTCAGCCTTGGAAGCTGTGGTTGCTTCCCTCCCTTCCCTCCCCTGCACGCTCACTCCTCCAGGGCTGCTCGTGCCAAGCGCAGCCCTGCTGGTGCCACGCTGTCCTGGCTTCCCATGCTGTCCCTTCCCAAAGCTGGCCACTGTCCCCGGGCTCAGTGCCACTTGTGCTGAGCTGGACAGCACCAGCAGCTGCCTCTTTGTCCATCCCCTCCCCTGGGGGCGGTGGGGTTGGTCAGTTCCTTGTGCTGCCCCCTCTTCAGCCCCCTGCCCGGCACGTTCAGAGGGCACTGGCAGGTCACAGGGGAGAGCTGCACATTCAACAGTGAACCCTGCACAGCCAAACTCAGCAGATAACTTTTGTTTCTCCCAGGGGTGATGATGATCTTCTGTTTTCCTCTGATAAGGATGTACATAGGGTAGGATTTCAGTGATTACCCCTCCAACCCGACGTGCCCTCCAGCCCTCAAACCAGGACATTTCTTGGGAGGTCCAAGAGCAGTCTCCAATGGCCAGAGGCAAAGTGCCAAAGCACTAACTAAAATCCAGGTAATGGATTTTATAGATAAAAATATTTCAAGTTCTCCTTTATTTTCTGGAGTAAGTCCTTGCCCCCTTTTTGTTGAGTCTTCCATCATTGAATCTAGGTTGCTCAGTTTAATACACACCCACCCTCCCACAAACACTTAGATTGAATCCCTCTATATTTAGAATGTACTGTAGATTGTAAGAATGTAATATATATATTTATAAACATGCCAACTGTGAATAAAATTTGCATTTTAGTGGCTTCATCTTTTTTTCCTACTCTGAACGCCTCTTTCCTTTCACTGTCAGAACATTTACCCTGAGAGAGCCTGGCAGCAATACAGAGATGTGTCCTTTGATGGATCCAGGAAGGCTCATGGCACAATCTACTCACAGAGTTTTCATTGTGCAGTGCTGGGGGACAACACACAGCACCAACAACACGTTATGCTGCAAATGTATGTGCACCAAGTCACCCTTCCAAGATTTGGAACTATTTGCAAATAAATCCACGTGCTTTATTTCTAGCCTGAAAGCCCAATACGTGAGTGTCTGGGTTTGGGTTCTGGTTTTCTTCTCTTGGGTAGATCCACATTTGGCTAAACACCTTTTAAGGCAATTTTAGGAGAGTTGGCAAGTAAATAGAGCAAATGTGCCCAATACTTTGGAGATCAGATGGTCTTTGCTTTCTTTCAGCACTTCTGCTCAAGGCTTGGATAACCCAGTGCAGGACGAGGGGCAGCACTGAGGACAGGACAGTGCAGCACTGAGGACAGGACAGTGCAGGACTGAGGACAGGACAGTGCAGGACGAGGGGCAGCACTGAGGACAGGACAGTGCAGCACTGAGGACAGGACAGTGCAGGACGAGGGGCAGCACTGAGGACAGGACAGTGCAGGGTCCCGACAAGCTCTGGCTGAGCTCCCAGGTGAGGGAAGCAGCCTTGGTGCTGCAGCAAAGCGTGGCAGCCTCCCCGCAGGTCCGGCCGGGGTCCAGCCCAGCCTTGCCTCCAACTCTGGGGGTATTTCAGGTGCTTTTTGCTCATCATTGCGTGGTGTCTGCAGCGAGGCAGCCGGGGTGAGAGTGCCCAGGTCTCTCTGGAGCCCAGCAGAGCAGGGCTGTGAGAGCAAGGTTGCCTTTCCAGCGTGGCACTGCGTGGCCAATCTCCCCCCGGGAGGGGCAGGTCCAGGCCACGCTGGGAGCAGCCTGTCTCAGCTGCTCTGCCCAGAGCTGCCCTGGTAGATGCAGATCCCTGCAGCAGCTGCCTCTGGGGAGCAGGAGGAACTAACAGCAAGTTCCTCTGGCAGCACAAACCACAGAAACGTTCTCCAAGGACAAACAGCCTCCAGCTGCAGCGCTGAGGATCCTGACACGCAGATCTGTGCCTGGCTGCTTGCTCAGAGGTCCCTGTGTCCCCAGCAGCTGGAACTGGCTGTTATCCATAGGGCAATGCTATAAATAATGCATAGGATTTAGAGTGCTCTTTCCCCATGGATCTCACAGTGCTCTGAGCAAGGTGTGTTCTGTACTGACGTGGGGAGCCCCAGGGTGAAGTGACTTGCCCAGAGTCACACTGGAGATCTGTGGTAAAACCCCACCGTGCAGGATCCTGAGAGTGAACTGTGGCTGTATGCAAGCAAACGCTCTTAATTAATCTGCTAATAGCAGAATAAATCAACTTCCTGTAGAGATTAGTGCGTGTATGGGTCTGTTGGGGGGGGTGTTGGTGTACATTCCCTCTTCGCACTGCTCAGGGCCCACACTTCTCAGCAAAACCTTGTGCACCTTGGAGCATCCTAGGGGAGGAAGTTTGTGTTTCAGGCAATCAGTTGAGATCCCAGCTGGCAAACGTGGGGCCTAAATCCCATTCCCCATCACTGAAGCAGTGGTGGTGTTTAGATGCTGCATACACACAATGTTTTACAGCTGTGGCTCCCACTGGCAATTCTTGAACCGGGTAAAGAGCCCTGCTGACAGCAAGCAGTCTCCTGTGAGAGTTATTAATTACCTTATTGTTTTCTTCTTTGCATTTGCCTCTTATTTTCATGTTTGAGTCTCTCTTCCTGTGAGTAGGCTGATAGACTGATAGAGGCATGTTTAAAAAAAAAAGAAAATTTATCTGATACAGTTTGGTTCTTTTTAGAGACTTTATGCATGAATACAATCAGGAGTAGAAACTTGATGATCCTATAAATCAGGTAAGCTGGTTCTTTACTCTCTTCCTTCATTTTAAAAGCCTCCCCTTCAGCAGTCTTAAATATATGGTGGTTTAGACCCAGCTGCATTAATACACCAGTGAGTTCAAAGTCTGAGCAAGGCAGCTAAATAATTGGTTTGAAACAAGACTTCTCTGGAGGTAAGTGACTTAAAAAACCAGGATGGGTACTAAATCTATGTGCAGCCTGCACCAAGGAGCTCTAGAAACTACTTTCACACCTCGTTTCCATAATGAATGGGATGTAAATGAAACGAGCACCCTGGAGACACTTTAGTTCAGCTCTGTATGTTCAGTTTCTCCAAGACTGCCAGTTCTCAGTCTCCTGTGGCCCGAGGGGCTGTTCTGCTGTGGAAGATCCTTAGTGAGAGCTAAAGGACTCGTGTACTACAGCTTGGAAGAGCCTTTCACATGTGTCACTGAGGAGAGAGCGCTGGCTGGACTCGCGTTTGTATTGATCAAAGCCCAGCAAGCCTCACTGAGGATTAGCTCGGGGAAGGAGCTATCACTGCCAAATGGTGCGTTTAGAAAATGCCTCAAGCATTTAAAAAAACTCCCAGAGATGGATTTATTTAGCCCTGAAAGCCCAGGAACCCTGTCACATATCTCTGCGTGTTTCTTGTGCTACCAGAGCCCATCCCTGCACAGCCCTGGAGCACTGCAGCCACACATCTCACTGCCTGCGGTGCAGTGCCTGCCACCGAAAACCAGAGCTGCCCTGCTGCCAGCCCTGCCAGCACAGATCCAGGGTGAGGGACCTGTAAGGAGTGGGACAGGTGTGTCCTGCAGGACAGGTACGAGGTGCCAGCCTGAGCTCCCCACACAGCACAAACCATTCCTCACTGCCGTGTCTGCCTGCAGCTTGAGCTGTCCCCTGAGGACAAGAGAGCTCTAAACCGAGTTAGGGCATCACCTGCAGAGTGCTGAGGAGACTGAATTTGCGTTCTGCTTCCACTTCATTTCTGTTTGAAAACTCCCAGGTGGGCCCTGCTTGTGCCTTACCCAGCCATATGCTTAAGCACCTTTCTGAATGGGTGTTTGGCTTCCAACACCCATCACCTTCCTCATGCATAAATAATGTTCCTTCCCTGGGAAATCAGTGATGTGCTGTTTGGCTTCCTGGCAAAAGCTCCAAGAGGTGGAGTTCAAAACTGGCAGCGCTAATGGCCTGAGAAGGGCAGAGCACCTGGGCCCTGCTCATCCTCGGGAGCCCCACAAGGGCCGAGGTTGCTGGAGTCAAGCAAGTGTGCCTGAAACAGCATCATTTTCTACCTTCTTGCTGATGTGATACGAAGACCTCTGTCAACAAATCCTTCATTATGCAGGCTCCCTGCTCCGGCTCCGTGAGGAACAGCAAATTAAGCAGCCCACGGATGTAATATTAATGGCTGGAGAAGCAGCAGTGCTGCTCTGTTTGTGTGTCCTGCCAGTGCTCGTTAGGAAACCCCCATCACACTGCGAAGGTGGCTGCTGGAGGACACACAAGTTCCTGCCACCGTGTCCTCAAAGCAGCCCGGGGAGCCTGGAGGGACACGAGTGCCCCGAGTCACGTTGGTTTGCACCAGCCCCGAGCTCGCTGGCTCCTCGCTGCTGTGGGTGCAAATGGGGGCTCCTGTCGTGCTCCCTTCTGCAGCCACAGACCCTGCTCCAGCTCCGACCTGTGCTGGGCTGGCCCTGGCTGGGTGCCAGCTCTCTGTGGCACCTGGCAGAGCCCAGATCAGTGTCCCCAGCACCAGAACGCAGCAGCTTTGAAGTGTGACACGGACTGTGCTTATTCATGTTCAGGCCCTTGTTCCTAATAATTAAATTAGAGCTTCCTACAGTCAGTTAATACACTAATGACATAAAAACCAACCCAAGGAGCTTCACTACTCAGCCCTAATGATACGAGGCTGCAGAGATGACTGAGTCCCATTTTCAATGTTTTACTGAGCTCAGGAAGCGCAGATGGGCAGAGTGGAGCAGAAATAAGGACAGAAGAAAGGAGGCTGTCCTTCCACTCTCCCCGAGCACTGCTGAGGTCAGCACACTGTTTCTGTCCAGCCCAGGATGATCTGTATCCATGAAGAACTCACCCACCAGTACAATTGCATCTCATGCCTCCCTATTTCTTCAGCAAATCCTTGGTCTGATGGCTGTGGACACACATTTTCTATCCTGCTGTCATCGAGCCAAACCCCTAAATTACGGTGCTCCTCTTGGCCATTAATAACTTTTTACAGCTTTCTCCCATCAGTCCCCTCTCTCAGGCCTAATCAATAGCTTTGCTCTCAGCATTTGGCATTCCCCCCCGTTCTGCCCGTTAGGACACCAAGGTCAGATCAGTCCCTCTTGTGTTTCTCCCTTAAATAAGTGGTATCAGCCTGCAAAATATTTTGCAATGGTGAAAAATCCTGTATATTGATCAGGTCTTGCTCTGCACCAAGCTCTCCACACAGCCTTGACTTTCATACAGCCCTCAGTAATTGTCTTTTGCAAGACCAATTCATGCAGCTGGAGAGGCATTTTTGGCAGGCTGCAAGTGCGGGCTCAGGAGGATTTTTTTCATTGCACTGCACAGTCCTTGCACAGTCACCCCAGCCCCTGAAGAGCCATAGGATTTTAATCATCTCTTCTAATTGTTTTGTCTCCTCATCTTCTGCAGAGCTGGTGTCCCCCACTCTTATTGCACCCCTGAGGAGGGGCTTTAATTGCAGGGGGCTCTTCTAACCCAACTGTAACATGATTTGTGAGGCTGCTGGGGAGGATTGCTGCAAAGCAGGAGTGGAGAGGGAGGACAGACAGACAAGCTGAGCATCATTACTCAAATCAGGCCTTCAACCAGGGGAAATTTCCAGGTTTTAGAGCAGGAGTCAGGCCAGAGTACCGAAAAATTTGCAAACAGCTAAATTTTGCCACTCTGATGCTCCTAAAGAAAATAACATCATCTCCTCCTTCGGAGTCACACCCTTGCATCTTGAAAGCCTGGTTCAGCTTCTCACCCTCCCCTGCAGTGACCTGGGCTATAAACAGCCTCCCCTCCCCTTGGGGTGGAGGCTTGGGAGCTCTGAAGGGAGTGGAAAAAGGGAAAGCAGCAGAGAGGGGGAGAAAGGAGCAAAAGGGGACAGGGATGGCTAAGCTGGGACTCACTCAGGGACATTTTGTAGCCTGCCCTGCTGGGAAGGGAACAGCAGGACACAAATCTCTGGGCTTTGTGAGACGCACCCAGCCCGAGCTGGGGGCACTGGTGCCACCTCCAGCAGGATCTGTGGTGAGCCCAGTGTCCCCAGCTCGGCCTGGGAAGGGCCTGGGCTGTGCCCTCCCTGCCTCCCGTCCCCAGACTCCATGTGCTGGGTGCAAAGTTGCTGGATTACGCAGGAGCTCCCAGCCTGCTGCCCAGGGGTGGAATGCAAAGCACAAATCTCCAAGGGAAATAAATGCCCCTCACACTCATTAGTGTTATCAGCTGCTGTGGCCTTGGATGGGGGCAAAGGGTGGGAGATGATTTTCTATTGCAAGGCAGCAGGAGGCCTTAAACAACGGATATTTGTGTATTTCTGTGGATGTATAGAACACATACATGGTGCCTTAGATATATCCAGAGCCGCCTGTCCTCGTTTCTTTTTCTAATTCATGACTTGCTTACTACAGCCTCCCCATCCCCCATTTTCATATTTTCACTTACTGTGCTTTAAAGAGCCAGAAATAGCTCGTCAGATTGAGACAGCTCTTGAGAAGTTTAATTTTCCTAATGCTTGTTGGAAATCCCCTTTCTGAATCTGCAGGAATATTAAGGTTCTTAGCATGAGCTGTGCAGAGAGGGAATTTGCGAGTAAAGCTGTCAGGGAATTGCAGCTGGGTTAGGAGAGGCTTGGTGGACAGCGTGATGGGTGCAGGATGTGTGTCTGAGGAGGGGAGGATGCCTCGGGTGGCAGAGCTGCATGGGGTGGGTAAGTGCCAAGCGTTTGTTTTCTCCCCGCCACACCTGGGGAACAGAGAATTAGACAAAATTAGAGCACACGGAGCGTTTACAGGCAAGGCAGGAGCTCTCGAATGGTTTTTGCTGCTGGTTCCCCACCTGGATTTCTGCTGTCACTGTTCCTGGCTGTCACAGCGCGCAGCACCTTGCTGTGCCCTGGCTCCTGGTTGTCACAGCCGGTGTCCTGTGACAGGGGCCTGTGCAGAAGGTGTCCCTGCACCCCAGCAAGGCAGCTGGGAGCCCTCTCACAGTTTGGGGTGCAGGGACAGCGCTGAGGGAAGCTTGAACAAGAGCTGGGACAGCACGGAGCGCTCAGGTCACGCACAGTGCTGGCCCCAGAAAGGCCGTGCCGCGCCTGGCGTGAACGTTCTTCACTCAGAGCAAATCAAAAGGTGTTTTACAGAGAGAGCAAATCAAAAGGTGTTTTTCAGAGAGCCGGGGAACAGCCAGAGCCTCACAGCTGCTGGCAGGGACAGGAGGCACGGTCCTGTGAGAACCCGGCAGTGCCCGCATCCCTTGCTCTGTTCTGTGCCACACAGAGGTCCCTGTGTCACCGTTCCGCGTCACACAAAGGTCCCTGTGTCACCAGGGGACCGTTCTAAGGGGTATTCCCGAGGAAAGGCAGATGCTGGTGAGTGGCAGTGCCAGGCGAGCGTCCCCGGTGCGCTGCGCAGGAGTTCCGCGATGCAGGGCTGTGCCCAGCCCCTTTCCTCCACCCCAGGCAGAAGAGAATCGTTCAGTGAGATCAGAAGGGCTGGTAATTCCTCCTCCTCCTCCCCTTTTACCACCTGCTCTTTTCTTCCTGAGTGTCTGGCCTCGACGAATTACTGAAATTAAAGATAGCAATTGAGGCTGCCCATTGTTCCCTGCTCTGTGATGTGCCGGAGTGGCACCTTTGTATCCCTCCAGCCATCCCATCTCCTCGGGTGTGCTGCTCACACAATAGTTATTGTTGTAGAAGGCACCTGGAATGAGCTTCTGCATTATTCACTTCATTTATTTTGATACAATATTTGGAGCCACTTCATTAAATTCTCTCACAATGTCCTGTCATTTTTTCCCCGTCTCTGTGCCAATGCCTGGCTCGCACAGATAATGCAGCAACAACAATGTGGGGTGTGGGGAGGTGGGGAAATGGATTTGTTTTCTGTAAAAGGGGATAGCTGTGAATTATTTGACTTAACTGATCTGAGGATTCCCTCTCTCTTCCCCTTCTCCCCTCAAAAAAAAAACAACAAAAAAAAGACCAACTAGCTTGAAACATGTCATTTTTGGGTAATAGATACAGGCAATAAATACTCAGGGCAATTACATCTTGAGCAAAGAGAAAAGCCTCCAGCTTTACAGGCAGTGTGGAGAATGCAGAAGACAGGATATATAAACACCTATTTACCAGCACTGAGAAATGAGCCCTTGGCTCCCTCACCTCTCAGGGTTTTCATAAGTGCAGCAGATCAGTCTCGTGAATTGTTTTGTTTTTTCTTTTAAACGTTTCAAACGCTGTGATCTGAGGAGGGACTGATGGAACACAGACTCTGCAGTGACCCAGGGACTGCTGTTTTCCTGGCATTGCAGAATTTGTCAGAGCTGCCAGGGATGTCAGGAGCTTTCCTCCAGGTGTGGCTTGCAAATTGCTCCAGGGGAAGACTTTGGCTCAGCAGTCCAGACTGTCCAGTGAGCAGGGTGGATGCTGAAGAAGAGAGTTCTGTGCAGTGGAGTTCAGAAAATTAACACACTGCAACTCCTCCCAGGATAGGGGGGGTTTTTTGGGATTTCTACCCTGCCTCCTCACAGCAGTTCACGCAGTGTTTAACGTGCGGAGAGCTCCCCTGAAAGCACCCCTGGCTGCATTTGAAGCAGCTTTACAAGATCTCCTCTCCTCCAAGCTCTGCCCACACTACTCGGGGCTGGGCTGGTGCCTCCAGCATTTCTCTGGCTGATACAACCAGGAGGGGTTTGTGTCTCCAGCTGAGGCTCCTGCTCTGCATCCACACATGAACACGTAATTAAGCTCATTGCAGTGGCAGAGCCAGCCCTCAGTAATTGTGTGTCGGGTACAAGGTTTCACCTGTTTGTTTGTCTGTACATTTGTCTTTGCCCTTCATCACCCAAAGCCCAAGCACCTGAGGAAAGGTCAGGACTTCCTTGGAGTGGAAAGCAAACAGTAAACTGCAGGTAACTCTAGAGCTGAACAACTTAGACACAATCAGCTGTAATTTTCCTGCTCTGGGGGACAATGTGCCTGTGGGACCATCCCTGGTAAAGATCTGCAGTGGAGGCCTCAGACTCTGGACTTCTGTGGCAGTTCAGCCAGGAGGTCTCAGGCAGGAGCCCCAGAGGGGAGGAAATGTTGCCCCAGAGCAAAGGGAACTGCTTCGTGCAGCAACTTTGGGCTTTTGGGACAGCCAAGGTAAGCGTGAGACAGAAAGAGCCAATTGTGGTGGTGGGAGTAGTAAATACGTGGTTATTCATTACTTTCTGTGGTAGTAGCATTAACAAAAGCCTGTCGTTGCCACGTGTGTATTTTTGGGACGGCGGAGAACCCTCGAGCTGGGGGTGCATGGACTGCTCCAGCCTCTAATGCAGCATCAGTCTCCTCCTGGGCCACGCGCGAGCTGCTGGGCCAGAGCAGCCCAGGCTCTTTTTCATCCTGGTTGCTCCGTGGCCCGTTCCGGCTTCAGGACGTGCCCTCGCCGGAGCGCGGCCGGGCCCCCGCCGGAGCGCGGCCGGGCCATGCACTGTGTGTGTACTGAGACACGCGTGGCTCCTCGGCCGCCCGGGCTGGGCTCGCCCCGCGGTGCGGAGCAGGGTTCGTGCCCCGGCCCTGCGTGAGGACTCACTGATTGCAATTAGTCAGGAGGCCGGGACAGCTCTTTGGAGAGGAGCTGTTAACAGCAGCTTCCTTGTACGGGTTATTGTGAATTATTTGATTTCTTGGTGGTGCTGGGTGGTCCCTGCCTAGCAGGGAGGGCTCGGGGCTGCCTTTTTCCCCTCCTAAAGCCTTGATTTGCTGTGTGGTTGATTTGTTGGCTTTTTCCAAGCTTTTCTTTACGGAAATGAATATTCAATGTAGAAGAAAATGCTTTGTTATGTGGAATGTGTTATGATAAATATTCTGTTGAAACTCACTTGGGAGGTTTTTTTTTTTCCTTTTAAATAACTGTAAGTAATGCTGGACTCAAAAGGCTTCATTTGCAGCTGTTCAAATTAACTTTTTCTGGTGGAAATAATAGAGGTGGATGATTAAAACTAATATTTTATGGATTTTTTTGTAAGTGAATTTATAATCCACATGTTAGTTGACTGCAATTTAGGTTAGCTAGGAAAGGGCTAATAAGGAACACAGCCTGTGCTCCCAGCCTCCAAAGGCAATTTATGTTAATAGATTGGCATTTAAATATTTGGTGTGGAAGAGAAAAAAAAGAACATTTCACTGGCTGCAGCACAAACCAGGTTTGGAGTCATTCATGGTCTTTTTGTAGAAGTCAATGAAACATTTAGTGGAAAGCAGAGGTCTGTGTGACAAAACCTGCTCCTGTTGAGATACAGCTTCCCATCAATGTCAGCACAGGGTAACATTGCACAGAGCTTCCTCCTGTGTGACAATTATTTTAATTATTCAAGTGGCAGCTGAACTCCTGTCACATTTTCAGCACGAACACCGTTACTCTGGGGCAGGTTTCGTTCAGAGCCTCGCGAGCCGTGGTGGCACCTCTGCAGCTGAGGCTGGCACCTCTCAGGTGGGCGACACCTGAGGAGGGATGGGGGCAGAGCTGCCCTGGGATGGACAGGAGCGCTGGGGACAGCGAGGGGACACGGCCAGACCCTGCCCGAGCCCCAGGGGGAGCTGGCAGCTCCGTGCTGGGGGAGCAGCCCCGCAGCTCTTGCTGCTGATTCCTCTTTTAATTGCATCTCCTGTTGCTGTCTCAGGGCAGTTTGATTTGGGGAATAATTTCAGTTGTTACTGAAAAGGGCAACACTTTGCACTGGGCTCCTGCCCAGCCAACACTAGTTTATTAAGTCTTGCTTTTTCTCTAATTACTTTTAATTAATTTTTTTAATGACTGCCACAGTGGTTGCTGGTTTAGTCCTTTCCTCCCTTTTGAAGCCGTAGTTCTCCTCACTATTATTAGTGGATCACCATGGTGCTTTCTTTTGGTCTTAGAAAAAGTCTGACCCCACCAGGCAGTCCCTGCTGCAGCTGGAACTGGGCTCAGAGCTCACAGACACTAGTCCAGAGCCTTAAATGTGGCTTTATTCCTCATTTTGGAGTAAATTAAAATAACGCCCCTCTGCAAATCTTTATTTTGGACTCAACCGCTCCAGTCTGCAGTAGTTACTTATCTCTGGCATTGCATTATCTTGCTGGATGAGTGGTCTTTCAGACCTTTCTTTAACCTTGGGGTTTTTTGGCGGCTTCAGTTTGGTATTAGGGCTGGAAACTCTGCTTTGCATCCTCTGCTTTTAATCCGAGTCAAGTAGAGGCAATGGAACAGCGCGTTTGGAATAATTCTGTGTTTTCTCAGTAGAACACTGAGCCACAGCCTTAACCTTCCCAGTAGTTCATGGCAGTTGCAGCTGAGTTATTTGATTAAAATATTATTTCTACCAGCTCCTTGAAAGTGCGGCAGCAATCTGATTTATCCTCATTGTCAGAGTGTGTTTGTTTAGGCTTTCAGACGAAATGAACTCGCCATTCATTTGGCACTAATGCCAAGGGAACGATTGTATTCCAAAATAATGGAGCATAATATGCAGCAAAACATTTTGCTCATGCAGTTGCATATAATACACAATGGCAATTATTTGGTGGCTCGGGGTGTTAATGTGCTTCCCCTGCAGATGGGATGTGCAGGTTCTGTGCCTGGGGTTGTCCCCAGTCCGTGCTCGGTGTGTCCAAGGCCGGGGGTTCTTGCTCTGGGGTTGCATGCTGAGTGTTGTCACAAACAAATGACGATGTCCCTGTCACTTCTCCCTGCAAACTCTGGATTTCTCTGAATTTTCTGTTGGCCTGAAAAATGCTGGGGACCTAAGGAGCTGCAACACTTCAATCCTCAGTTTTTAAGCAGTCTTGAGGGCTGAGTGCCCAGCCTTACGCCACAAAGGTCTGATTTCAGAGGGGCAGCACAGCCACTGTTCCTAAAAATTCCAGGGAAAATCAGGCCCTGGTGCCTCAGCACAAAGACACACCAGGGCTGTTCGGGGCCTGGCACCTCCATGGTGTTCTGCACTTCCCAAATCTCAGCTCCAGGTCTAAGCCATTCGAGTCCTTCCGACACGTCTTTGCAAGGCTTTTTAATTTTAATAATGTTTGCTTTTTCTTGCAGTTCTTGACAAGATACTGCCACTTGACATACGTTGTTGAAAAGGTAGTTTTCACCTCTTGTGTATATGGATATTCAGTCACACATAAACTTTACTGTAATTTAATTTTAACACTGCCGTGGCAGCATTTGACTTTTCTCATTTTAAGTAAAACCTCACTTATTTCTGACTACTGGGCAGAGCAGTTCTAACCCTGGCCTGTGCTGCAGGGAAAAGTGAAAATAAACCAAGGGAAAAGCAGGGAAAGCATCAGCAGCACATCCTCATTACTGCATTTATATTAAGGGGCTCTCTGTTTTCCTCCTGCCCAACAGACGAAGCAACAAGGTTTTATTTAAAATAAGTTTCTCTTGCTCAGTCCTTAATGGCTCGAAGTTAATGCCCTGAAGAATAATCTGACTTATTTGCTTTAATTTTCTAAAGCAGAGCTGCTGCACAAATCTCTCCCACTAGTACAGGCAGATTCCCCAAGCTTCCCCTGGAAACTGTGTGCTACAATTTGCTTTTAAAGCCTCCCCAGCACACACCAGGGTGCACCTGATCCCCCTGCTGGGGCAGACCCCCACCTCAGCTGGAAACTCTCGTGGCGTTCCTGACAGAGGTAATTGTAGTGCTCTGGGGCACTTTTGGTCTTACCAGAAATAGATGGGAGGAGGCAGGCTTGCATTTCCAGGCACCACGAGGAAGGGGAGAGCAGCATCGATATTATGTGACAGCTTCTGAAAGAGCATCACAGAAGTGCCAGCTTCATCTCCAGGCTTCCTTTTTTTTTTTTTTTCTCCCTGCCCATGATTAAATCTCTGTCTTCCCAGAAATCTTCCCGTATCAAGACACGTTAATGGAACGTGCACGCACGTTATTTGTGTGTGCGGCAGCTGCACTGGAGCAGGGATTGTTTTACATCAGGTGAGCCCGAAGGGGCCAATAAATCTGTTCTGACTGCCACAGCTGCAGAGCTGGGGAGCTCCTGTGCCTGCAAAGGGCAGCCCAGAGCTGAGCTGGGGCTCTGGAGCTGCCTCCTGGCAAAATCCGAGCCTGGCAGCGGGAGGAGAGAGGGCAGGAGGAGCTGCAGTGTGGGACAGCAGCACCTGAGCTCTGCTGGCTGGGAGCCCTCCCCTGTGTGACCCTGAGCACATCCTGGCGTTTTATTCACGCAGGAACAAAGGTTTGAAGTGCGGGAGGGACAGAGACGTTCTCTCATTTAGCTACAGCACGGTGACTAAAAGGAGTGAGGATGCAGCAGGTAGCAGACACACAGCGCTCCAGGGCCACCTTGGAGCTCCAGGGCCACCTTGGAGCAGCTCCAGGGCCACCTTGGAGCAGCTCCAGGGCCACGTGGCAAGAGATGTAATCGGAAACTGAACACAAACCAGAGGCCGAGCCCAGGCTCTGGGAAAGGCTTTAACCCTGTTCAGAACAGAAGCGTTCCTAGGGTCATCCTGAGATGAAGAAGAGAGCGAAGTGGTGTTAAAAGACGATGAATGTTCAGAACGTGTAATACCGATGTTCTCCTGCCCAGAAAAGGGTTGTTAAATTTGTGCATTGCCTCTTACTTTGCTGCGCTGTGATACAGAAGAGGGGGCAGCCTGGGAGATACTGATACGCAGGAAAGACTCTACTACTGGAATAAGTAGTAAAGTAGGTATGTTTATTCCAGCTGGGACGCATGGGGGATAATTCCTCCAAAGTCATGCGTGCCAACAGCTGC
>VZTF01002852.1:226324-274015 GCA_013397755.1 Cnemophilus loriae | reverse complement strand
CAATAAGTGTTGAGCAAGCTGTTTGTATTTTTAACAAACAGCACCTTAGTAAATCATTTAACCTCTGCTTCCCCTGATTCAATACTGCAGGGCCCAGCCAGCCTCAGTTCAAGCCGCAGCCCAGAGCGGCAGCCAGCCTGGTGCGGGAAGGGCCGGGGTCCGGGCCGGGGTCCGGGCCGGGGTCTGGGCTGGGGTCCGGGCTGGGGTCCGGGCCGGGGTCCGGGCTGGGGTCCAGGCTGGGGTCCGGGCCAGCCCCGCACCGGGCGGCAGCGTGGGCTGGGGCAGGTGTGCGGTGCCACGTGAGAACACCTGCCCAAGCAGGAATTCGTGCCGCTTTCTAAAGTGATCGCAGGGGAATTCTTACTTACCTGTTTTTAAAAGCAAAAAGCACTGGGAAGAAGCTGGGAGCTGTAAGGGATGGCAAAGGCCACGCTCAGGGATGAGAGCTTTTGATGCACTGCTCAAGTTAAACTGAAGCTTTGCTAACGCAGTTCACTTCTCTAAAATAACCACTACAATAACAGTGGGACTTTTCAATGGCAGGGATTAATTTCTGAAGCAGCAGAGGAGCACTTAGTTTCAATGAATGATGAAATTCGACTGAATCAGACAAATGAAATAAGTGACCCCTATCTGGCAAGGTTGTACTCGTGGCTGGGCTTGCGTCGTAAGCAGATCTGAAGTGCACAAAAATGGGAATTGCATGGAAGAAGCACATAAAAATATCATAAAAGGGGTGCCAGCACTTGCTCTGGAGCAGGAGGGGCTAAAGGGTGCTCAGGGTGGGGTAAATGCTCTTCCAGGTCAGGTGTCCACAACTGGCATTTCTCAGTAACCAGATGTTCTCTGCTGGTCTAATTAAAATGTATTCTTAAATTTCATACAAATCTTTTAAATTAGCTTAATGGCAACTCTCTAGGGAAAATGAATTTCTAGAGTCATTTTTTTCTGGCACTGGACGAAACAAATGCTGGCCTACATTTTTTTGGAAAGGATGTGAGATTTCAAGTGCCCTCAATATTTGATACCTAAAATAGATGTCATAGGAATGACACGGAATAATTACTTGATGAAAATATGCTTCATTTAGAGAGAATTAAATTGCAGATGATTGTCCATTCCTTTTGAAAATGTTATTTTATTATTTTAGATGTTATAATATATATAGTAGATTATATAATATATATGTTATATATGTGTTGTATATAATATATATTATATATTATAAATAATATTATAAATGTTTGTTATTTATATGTTGTGTATATAACTATACATATAGTATATGCTATATTATTATAATAATTAGGAATCCTGGTTTTTACTACCGTTTGCTCTTATATTGGTGACTGTGAGGCTTTTTTATTTTAATAAGTAGCTCCTTTCCTCTAAAATTCTCAGTGCAAGTAAGGCCCCGGAAGATGAAGATTTTTCCTTTGTGTGTGTCAGGCAGAATTAAAGGAGCACTGGGACAGGTACAGGGCTGTAGGGACCTGCTCTGACATGAGGTTTAAGTTTCAAACATTGAAGGAACTGGGCTGGGGCCGACCAGACAGGGGAGGGTGCAAGTGAAATAAATTCCGGAGTGATGAAATTACTTTGGACAACTTAATGAAAAAAAGTGCTCCGATCCCAGTGAGCCGTTAAATGACTGGATTCCACATGGAAGCACCCATCTCCTCTGACAAGCCTTTGACAAAACTGTTCCTTTATTTTCATGGGGAATGATTCCTGACGTAAAGATTAAAAAAGAGTGAGGGGAGAAAGGGACAGAACGAGTTTCGAGCCCAAGAGACAGGAGAAAATACTCTGACAATGAAGACTGAAGTGCTGGAGCATTTATTAAACCTAAAGGCAGCATTTGCAGGTGTTTGGGTTGGTTAATGCTCGGGCTAAATTGATGGGAAATTATTTGCAGAAGAGGCACAAATACTTTTAAATCTTCCAATATACATTTTAATGTTTTTCTTTTACAATTGTCTTTTCAGTCCTGGTATGATTATAGCAACCCTTCCTAGCAACTGCCTGTTGCCAGGCTGGAGCTCTGGGGCTCTGTAAATGGAAACCCCAAGGGCCAGCACCCCAAAAAATGGGAAAACTCAGGCCAGCATCAGTGTTCTTAGGGCAGATATACTGGTTAGGTCGGTAAGGAGAATATAGAAAGTAACTCTGAAAAGTGGCATGTGTAGGCTTTAGGGCTAATTAAAATGAAATCCTAATTCAGAAAGCTCCCATTCCACGGGGCTGGCTTTTGCCACACGCCACCAAATTGTCCCCAGTTGTGGGGTGACTGTGCCAAGGACGGGAACAGCATCGTGGTGCCCGGGGTACAGGTCCACTGCTTCCATTCAGCTCCCATGGATTCAATGGCAGAGTTAATTGCAAAATAAAATGCATGTAATTGGATTAATTAACAGTACATTTCAAGGTCCTGAAATACAGAAGTAGCCATGGGGTAAATGCACAATGGAGGTTTTTTTCCTGCAAACGGAACAAGTGCTATTTTTGGAGCTGTATCTGCGTCTCATCGAGGTGTGCTTTGCTTAAAAAGCTGCTTGGGTAAGAGTGGGGCTTTGAAGGGGAAGATAAATACTATAATTAGGGCTGCAGGACAACAAAAGGATTATTCTTACCTATAAAATCATTTGAGTGAAGTTGCTGCAAAGATAATTATACCCAAAACTGCTTGCATGGGTCTCATATTTTCCTTACAAGGACTTACAAGACTCATTGAATATTTATAGGCCTGGAACATAAGACTGGATGCAATTCAAAACATAAATCCAGGCGCAGTTTATGATGATGAAATCCCCTGCAGTTGTTGCCCCAACCTTTTAGCCTTCATGGCCAGGCAGAGCACGAGCCCCTGTGATAAATGATCCCAGAGCTGAATGCCCTTGATGGATGAGTGCTGCCTCCTCTGACGGCTGCACGCAGTCCTCAGGGCTCAGCTCACCACAGTTTGGGCTGTTTTCCTTTTTTTTCCCTTCATGTTTTCCCTTTTTTCCCCTTCCATCTCTTGCAGAGGGGCTGTTTGTTATCACATGCAAATGAGCATGCTGTTTCCCAGATGCAGATTTCATATTTATAGATTAAATACAGCCTGAAAAATCATATGTTAATTACATTCTGAGGGTGTCGCTGAATTTCTCACTTCAACATATTTTGTTTTGCTGGGAATAGCACAAATTCCAGATCAATGTATTTATAGTCGAAGCTTGGTAATAAATGTATCAGGCTGCAGAAAAAGCTTTCTAATCATTACTATTACTGATCACTCACTGTTAGCTCAGTGCTTAGGCTTCTAGCCCACATGATGTATTTGTTTATTTGCTTTTAAAAACCTGTTTTTCTCTGAAGACAACCCATACTGTTGGAAGGGGAGCGAGGGATGGCTAAGGAGCAAAGCCAGTCAAGCAGGTTATCAGAAACAAGCTGCCAGAGGAGACCTCTGAGAGGTTTTGAGAGGAACAGGACTCCCTGAAGTTGGCTCAGTTAGTTAGAAAAGTCCTTTTTTAGTGCTTATAAAGGTCCCCAGCCACAGATGTTATGCTGAAAATCCACGTTGCAGGAGTTCCTCCTTCAGTGCCTGGTTTGCAGTGGCCAGAAGAGCCCCAGCAGGGCCATGGGAGGGCTCCCTGCCCCCTGGGCCAGCAGGAAAGCCCAGCTGGAGCATTCGGCTGCGGATTCTGAGTCTGTTCCGGGCTGCCTGGTGCCTTTGAAACCGAGGAGGAGCACAGCTGCACCTCCACCCCAGCATGGCAAAGGACACACCAGGAATGTCTGGGGAAAATGTGCTCAGGAGGGAGGGCAGCAAATCTTGGATTTTAAATCAGGCCGGTTTTGCCCTTGAGGATTGTGTTATTGAAGGCTGTGCTGAGCAGCCCCAGCACAAAACAAGGAGGGAAATTCGGGAGAAATCAATATACAACATTCAAACTGCTTTCTTGTTTACTGTACCAGACTCTTGCAAAACATCAAAAATAGAGAAGAAAGCTTAAAATACACAGTGAACTTCATTATTACAAAGAAAAGTCTGACACAACAGCCACTGAAGTAAACAGAAAACATTTCACAGGCTCTCCTTGGGGCAGGACCGAGACTATTCAGAGCAGTTTCCTAATAACAAGTAGTTAGAAGTCTGACCCTCTTTTTTTTTTTTTTTCTCTAGATGCAAGTCCTTTGATGAGCAATTACAGACTCCAAGCTATGTCCATAATCCCTGGGCTGACAGGGATGATTGGTGTGGCCTTTAAGCACAGATCAGTCTCACTTTAGGACAGCCTGCTGCATTATACTGCAATCCATCCTGAAAAGCCACGAATAAGAACAAACAGTACCAGAACACAGGAAACTGAAAATACTCCCCCCATCCCTTTTTATAGGTCTCATAAATGTTTTAATAAATAAGTAAATCACAGAGGTACCAAAGGAACTGGCAAACCAAGAGGTAGTTTATGTAACAAAGCATCTCTGTCACAGCTCTGGCACCTGGGCCAGGTCTGGGCCACCTCCTGCTCTGGTCCCAGGGAACAGAATGGAGGCACAGGAGTGCTGGGCCACAGCAGCTGCTCTGGCAGGGCTGCAGGGGCTCAGGGGCAGCACCAACCACGCCCTGTGCCCCTCCCTGTGCCCAGCATCAGCACTGCCGTTGCCGTTTGTGAGGGTTGTGCAGGAGGAGGCTGTAATGCCAATAACCGAATGCTCTGTTTGTGCAGTCTGGGCTTTAGCAGCGGGTGTGTGGTGTGTACCTGAACGTGTGCAGGGGCTGTGAGAGGACAGGAAGCTGCTGCTGCTGCAGCGGGTGGGGATGCAGCACGGGCAGAACATCTCCTGTGAGCTCTGCGTGGTGAGAGCTCCTCTGTGCGCAAGAAATCCTCTGCCCGGTGAGGGGGCAGCAGCAGCGCCCTGGGCTCCAAGTGTCCTCCCCCTGCTGCTGTCAGACCGGGCCTGCTCGGGGCTGAGCCGGAGCCCTGGCAGAGTTTGAACAGAGTAACAACGCCTGTCTGGCTATTCTTCTACAAAGAACCCAAGAGAACCCCCAACCTAATCCCATTTCCATCACTGAAGTGCTCTACTGGCTCCCAGCTGCAGTCCTGCAAGTCACTGCAGCCTCAGCACAAGATTCTGGTAGGTTTTCCTTTCACCTTCCCAGGAATGATGTTTCTTCACGTAGTCTTTGGCCCTTCTTATAATTTCCTTTTCCATCATGGGGTCATTCATTAAACTCTTGGACAGCACAACAAACTCCTAAAAAAGATAAAGAAAATAATCAGTTAAAACTTCCCTGAAAAAGTCCTATTGATACTGAAATAGCTGGTGCCTGTCCAACTGTGAGCCAATACAGGAGGCTGTCCTAAGTCATTTTTCAAGGTCAGGCACCATAGTTTATGTATAAACAGTGATCAATAAATAATATTTTTATTATTTTACAAAGCCCACCAACTAAGACATTAAAAATCAAATACAATTCCAAGAGTGTTAACACAAACAAGCAACAAATTGAATGACATAAAAATTGTCTGCCTACCCAAGGGCTGGAAACCCAGGCTGGTTATAAATGAGAGGTCTGGTCTGCATGGAGGACAGCAAGCAGCTGTTTGATCTCAGCTAAACTTTCATCTCATTGCTACTGCGACACCTTCAGTGAATTTTATGGTAAGACTAAAAAATTCCCAGCATAAACACAGTGTAAAGATAAGAGCAGGCATGCAGCAGCAAGCTCTTCTGGAGGGGCTGCATGGGCAGGTACAGATACAGCAGGGTTAGCTCAGCAACCACCAAAAAAAGCCATATATTCCCTTTACCTTTACTGGGCAAAATACCAGAGCTCAACTGTTCCTCTGCCTGCTCCTCTGCCTCTCTCACTGACTTCTAGGCAGGATAAATTGTGAACTTCAAACATGTGAAAGGAGATTTGATGTCTGAACTAATCTATTCTGAGCAGCTGGTCTAATTTTCAATCAGGAGACAGCTTCCAATGCTTCAGCTTGATTACAAACGTGCTCAGATCTGTGCAAAATAGTGCCTTGCTTCACTCAGAACAGCAGACAGCTCCTGTGGCAGTGGAAAATTAAGATAATGTATTACTACACAATTGGTAGTGAAGATCAGTGCACAGGGACATGGGGGACAAAGAGGATGGGAGAAGGAGCTGCATTATTTACACAGGCTGGCAGCTGGGGAAGGAAATACCACAGGTAAGAGCAGCGTTCATATCAACATTAGGTTAAGTAGAAAATTATACTTGAAAATGTGAGTACCCAGAGTGTCTCAGTACCTCCACAGCTACAGAACCTGTGGTTAGCACAGGGTGAGCTTGGCTGCTGCAGTGCCAGTGAGGGCTGTGCCCAATCCACAGCGTAACGTGACCCTGGGACACACGGATGGGGAGATCACTGTGAACATGGGGTAATCACTGCTGGGACTCTCCCTGACAAGGCAAACCAGCAGGAAAATTAAACAGTCAGAGACACAGATCACTTCTGTGCAAAGGTCTGTCACCAGGTAAGAGAATAAAGAGATTTTCCTACATGTGAGCAATGACCCCTCACTCTACATCAGAGCAGGGCTGGCTGTGACCTGTGCTGGCCACAGGGCAGCTCTGGCTGAGCCCCGAGGGCCACGTGCTCTGTGTCCAGCCTGCTGCCTCGGCCTGATGGAGCTGTGATTTCAGCCCCTTCCTTGTGAGATGTCCCCAGAGCACGAGTGGGAGCACCCAGGCTGGGTCTGGCTCACAGACACCTTCCTCTCCTTCCCCACGACACCAGGGAAGGTGGGAAAGTCTCACCTGACTTCTGCTGGCTCCATCCAATTGCCTGGATAGTCACAGGAATAAATACTGTGCCCACTGAACTACATCCCAGCTTTAATTTTGTGCTCCTGTGGAGGATTTTATTTAAAGTAATGTTTAAAAATAATTTATGTAAATTACCTAAGAACAGAAGCAGCAATGTAACATTTCTTGACAGGTAGTCCTATTAGCATTCTTTTAAAATGTGGATATGGAGGACAAAAGCTTGGAAACATGTAAATGATGGAAGAAATGAGATCCTTATTCACAGTTACAATACTTAAGGCTGAGGATAATTTCAGGAAAAAATGCCAAACTGAGTCCAAAGCATAAAATTTGAGAAAATGCAGGAGAGAGAAAAAGCAAATGGAAAAATACCAGGAGCTGGAGAGTAAGGACTTCTCAGCTTTATTCCTGCTTCTTCTCCTAATCCAATGTGACCACCCACAAGTCACTTGCAATCCGACTGGAAGCCCATGGGAAGATTCGCTGTGACTTATCTGGGTTTTGCCTCGTACCCTTGGAGCAGCTGGCTTGGCTTGTTTTCAGGTTTGGATACTCAGCTTTAGCTAGCAGTAACTTCCTTTTTCAGGTGTCTCCCCTAACTCCAAGTGACTTGCATTTCAGCTGAGGTTCTGGGGTAAGTCTGGACTTGCAGCATGCAGACATTCAGAACTCTGAGCTCTTTCAGAAAATCCAGCATTTCATTTTGCTTTTCCAGCAGCCTGTGATATATAAAGTAATTACAGGGAGGTAACGCAGCTCCAGTAGCTGTTCTGCTGTATTTGTGCAAGCGATATTTGCACAAATATTTCTGCACTGCCATATTTTGTTGTAGATGGGAAGTCAGCTTCAGTTTTGGTGAAAGAGGGGTCAGATTCACAAACTGCCTTTCAGTTATCAAAGCTGAGGGTATGACCTTCAGCACCCCAAATGAAGGAGGTGATCTACCTGCTAGCTTACAACTTGGGGCCATCCACATTTCTAATAAACCTTTATTCCCACGCAGGAGTGGGGATAATTAATTTACAGGTGGCAGCAAAACGCAGTGTAAAGGCTGAGCCTCAGCAGTTAGTCACAAGTCAGAAAAATGGGAGCAAATCATCTCCTGTACGTCCAGAAGCACTCTCACATCTGCCCTTTTCATGGGAACTACTCCACCACAAACACGGGCATTTTTCAACAGCAGCATCCACAATGCAGTTTTCTCCTGGTAAATTGACCAATCATCCTTAAAGAAAATGTCAACTCCTCTATATAGTAGCTAAAATAAATCCTGTATAATATTTTGCAGAGACACAGAAACACAGGTATCCAGGAGATAAAGCTGGGAAATGAGTGCACTGAGTAAAAAGAATGAATAATTCCTCAATTACCACGAGAGCTGCACCGGTGCCGCTGCTCGCACATAATGGAAATAAGATGCATGGTTAATATATTATTTATAGCATGAAAGTTAGTCTGCAATTAAACCATTTCATAGCAGCTTCGGCAGACAGAAGAACGTGATTCTTAAACAGCAGAAATGACCCCGGGGAAGGCAGGGGCCAGGTGTGAGGGCAGAGCAGGGGCAGAGGTACCTGCGGGCAGGTGTGAGGGCAGAGCAGTGGCAGAGGTACCTGCGGGCAGGTGTGAGGGCAGAGCAGTGGCAGAGGTACCTGCGGGCAGGTGTGAGGGCAGAGCAGGGGCAGAGGTACCTGCGGGCAGGTGTGAGGGCAGAGCAGGGGCAGAGGTACCTGCGGGCAGGTGTGAGGGCAGAGCAGTGGCAGAGGTACCTGCGGGCAGGTGTGAGGGCAGAGCAGTGGCAGAGGTACCTGCGGGCAGGTGTGAGGGCAGAGCAGGGGCAGAGGTACCTGCGGGCAGGTGGAGCCCGGCAGGAGCTGGCCCTGGGTGCTCCCCTGGCGAAGGGCCAGCGTTGCCGGGCTCTGAGCCGGGCGTGCTGGCACTGCCACGGCCTCCGACTGGGGCTGCCCGGGGGGAAGGGGCAGAGCTCTGCACGCCTGGGCCGCTTCCAGCCCTGCTGAGAGGCCCTGGCCGTGCGTGGCAGAGGAAACCCCTGGATGTCAGAGCAGTGCTGCTGCTCCCAGCTGGGCTGGGCTTCCCTCCCACCCCTTCCAACCCTGGCTCTGCTCTCAGGGGCTGGCCAGCTCAGCTCCCTCAACCTCTGGCCGTGCTTGGTCCCTCTCTTACTGGCTTTGAAGTTTATTTACCTCCTTCTCTTTGTTTAGGTCCTTCCGTGAGCTTTTACAGACATTGAACAAATAATTTTGAAACTCAGCCTGCTGGATAACTCTTTGTGTCTTCCCTTTTAACACAGTTTTGCATTATTTATTGCCCTATTCTTATCCTTTACTTTTTTTACTTCAGGTCTCATTAACTCAGTGTCAAATATTCCATAAACTTGCAAATTCAAGCAGCGGCAGGATCACCCCATGATTTAAAGGTAATGTGCACAGTGATGTGCACAAATGATGGAGTGTCAGGAACAAAACGTTCCGTGGCTTTCACTTCCACATTAACCATTTCCATCCGAGTGCTGGCTCCAGTGACTGGCAAGGCTTTTGCTATTTCCAGCCCAGTGCAAATGGTTAAGGATGGCTACAGTTAGACACCGCACTTCCTACTTTCCTGTAAGCCACAGAAGCTCACTTCCAGCAAGAATGAAAGGAGAAAGCCAACAGCACTCACAATTTAAACCAATTCTCATTGCCTAATGGTCAATTAATATCCCTCTAATTTGGCTTTCAAAAGACAGCAGGCACAACTGCTCATATCTAAGGTACTGCAAAGCTTTCCCTCCTCAGATCAGAACCGACTGAAAATAAGCAACGCTTTCTACTCCTGAGCTGTGATCCAGCCTGACCTTCACAGCCACACAGGATCCACCAAACTTGGCAAGGGAAGTTCCTTTTCTAATCCACCAAATTTAGCAAGGGAAATTCCTTTTCTAATCCACCAAATTCAGAAAGGAAAATTTCTTTTCTAATCTTTGGTGGTCCAGATTCTTGCAGCCAGAGCCAGACTTTCCCAAGCACCTGGATCCGGTTCTAATCTTTCTGTAGATTAAAGGCATTTCCCTCACTAACTTGATGCATCTGAGGGTACAGCAGAAAAGAGACTTAAGATGTCAAAGTAATCAAAGTAAAAAAAACCCCAAAAATTTCTTACCAGGACATCTTTTCCAGTCCCCGTTGGGTCAGAGCAGATCTTCCAAGGCCGTATCCAAAGTGCCAGGGGCAGTGTCCCTTCTCCCAGCAATTAAAACGTGTTCTAACCTAATTGCATTTATTTGATATAATGTAACTCTCAGCCTCTGACAGACTGTGTGCAGGGGCTTAAAGACTGTGTTTGATATGGTTTGGGGAGATAAGGAACACGAGTAAATGGTTACCTTATCTTCAAACCCCTGAGTGCTGATGTTCGGCATTCTGAGCTCGTGTGCAAGAAGAAGTTTTTCAACAGCTCTGCCGTGGGATTAGGACATTCTCCTGGAAACAAGGGTTTTCCTGACCCATTTGCAAACTTTGATGGTTTATACGTCATGTGACAGCAATAAAGTATAAAAGGGCTCTCATTAACTGAGCTACAATTGCTGCTCTGCAGGGGAAGGGGGGATGTTCCCTTCCCTTCTCAGGGTTGCTGCTCAAACATTGCTGATTCCAGGGCAAATATTTTACCTGCGAGCTCACGTGGTAATGTAAATCCTCACCTAAAAGAGATTCTGTGAGATTGAATTACAGCAAAAAGGGGTCACAGCAAGCAGCAGCAGGATGGGGGGTTCTGATCCTTGGCATAGCACAGTGCAGAGAAGGGAGCTCAGGCAGAAGGGGTTCACAGAAACTGAAATTACAGTGGTCTGGGCATATGTACAGCCTTGACTCTTGTTCTGATGTAAAGGACAGTCCTTCAGCCCTCAGCCATTTGTCACCGATGTCTCTGGGACCACTTCTGTGCTGCAAACTGCACTCTCCCCTGGGTGAAATGTGCAGCAGGTTTTAATTGATCTGGAACCCCAAATAAACCCGTGGAATGTGGGATGCTTGGAGACCACAGAGGAGGCTCCTTACAGGGATGGATGATGAAGCTAATTGGGTTTGGGGTCAATGATGTAGCTGAACTCCAAGCCAAATGCAGCCAGATTGTTGAGGGGAACAACAGAATGTTGCAGCATTAACAGCAGGAGAGCTCTCAGCCCCTGCTTCAATAGGATTGTACGTCCCGGAAGTTTTGGAGGAGCATATGGAAGTCACTCGGCTTTTTCCAGGGAATACGTGCACAGAAGTTATCAAAGAAATACTTTGGGTTTTGTAGAAACCACTGGAAAAATGGAATATTCCAGAAACAAACAAACAGAACCATACTTGAATTGCAAGAGTTTTTCTGTTAAAAAACTCCAAAACCAACCAAGAGGATTCACCTTCCAGAAACACAACTCAATAGGATGCATTAATCACACCCTCCACAAAGGAAATAAATAAGATACGTTTTCTACTTTGCAAAATTATCAAATGGTCTATGCCAGTATTTTTTAATCTTGAGTTGGATAAAACTCTGAGGGAATCTTTTTCTGAGAGTCATCTTCTACAGCATACATGAATATGTAAGAGCAAAGCCCTAATGCAGGAAAATGTGCTGAAATGAAAATTTCCAGCATTTAAATATGAGTAGTGTTCCCTCTCTCCCCACTCTTATTTAACTTCACTGAGACTTCATCCTAACACTTAATTTTAGTCATTAATTTCTCTGACTGAGCAATATCTTGCATCTAAAAATACTTTACATTAGCCCTGACTGCTAGAAATGATAGAAAATGTCTCATGTGAAACTCGAGGCTCGTTCTGTTTTGGTGAGCTACAGCTTGTCTAACACAAGTTCCTATTTCAGTTATTACCTGAAGGGAAATCTGACACATCCGGAGCATCTCCTGCAGGGTTCAGCTGTGGAACCTTCAAACCCCAGTGCAACAAGTGGCTCTGAGCAGCTCAGACAAACGTTCTGCAAGGCTGACACCTAGTACGAGCTCCCTGAACTGCAAAGGCAGGGCAGGCAGCAGCACAGCTCCAAAGAGAAGAATCTGAGCCAGACTGCTGGGAGGAAGAGCCAAGCCCAGACAGACACAAGGCTGTGATAGAAAACGAACCTAAGGAGCCGTGGGTTTCTTACCTGGGGAGTTGAAAACAGCAGTCCTGTTTCCTTATGTGTTATTATCGCTGCATTCCCAGGAATGTTCCTTGCCAGCACTGGAATATCTAAATCCATTGCCTAGAGGAATATTAAAAAAAATCACTGTGTCATTTGCTGGGACTTCTGTTAAACAAATCTGTTTTCCAAAGGAAGAGCTCCAAGGGCGCTCGGTGACTGCACCATCAGTGCAGACATGCACAGAGCTTCCCCCAGGAAACGAGAGATGAGGGCCCCGCCGTGCCCGGCAGGCGGGGAGCCTGCAGCTCCAGGGAGCTGCTCTTGGCCCCAGTTACCCCAGCACAGCCCCAGCACCGGCACCACCGCCTCCAAGAGCGACGGAATTTCTCATCCAGCTCTTCCTGACGCCTTACACACCCTTGTGTTCAGGCTGCTGACCTCACCCAACACCTTCAGGGAATGAGGAATCGAGGTATTTTACTGGAACTGCTGAACTGAGAATCCACAGCTGGGTGGTGGCAGCGAAGCGCGGCAGCGTCCGCTGTCACCCGCCCTCGCTGCATTTCTCCTTTTAAAAACCAAAAATGTGGAAGTATTTCAGGTCTGGCTCCTTCCCAAGCAAGGAACTGTCCATGGAAGGGAAGGAGCAGCTGGACAGCGACCGTGGAACAGGCGTGTGAGTGGCCTGGGGCAGTTCTGTGCTGAGCTGCAGGCTACACGGGGCTGCAGCACAGCTAAAAACTGTTTCAGGATATATTCCTTCACTTCTGGTTTTGAAAGCTGCAGAACTGATGATTGATTGAAGGCGAGCACCAAGTTTATATTTAATTTTCTGTAATTTCCAAACTCTAAAGGGAAAGACATTTGTTCTGCCTCAGACCTGGAGGGCAGGAACTGCTACACGAGAAAAGCTCCAGGTCCCCAAACGCACAGGTACCAATGAATTATAGCTACTGAAAGACAGAACAGATGGCCAAACACTTTAGATGCAGGGCTGCCTTTATACCACTGGCCCTAAACAAATGGATTGGGCTGTAAATAATTACTGCACGAAGTGGCTTCGAATTTAATTCAGATATTTAGTCTATTTTTAAGCAGTAAAAAGAATCATTTGCATTGTTGAAAATATGTGTAATTTACTGACCTAGGTTCCAGGAATAATAGCATAAAACAACATTTTAGCCCATTGGCCATCTGTTTTGTTACATTATTTTGACTGCAAATGTGTTTTACTGCTATTGCAGGAGGATGCAGGGTGTAAATTGAAGCTGTGGGAACGTTTTACCCAATAAGCATCTCTCCCCAGCAATCCAGGGCTGCCAGAGCACACACAGGGTTTATTTACTGCTTTGTCTTCTGGAGTGTCCCTCATTTTCTTCCTTCCAGCCCATGCATCTTTTTGTTGGCTCTTCAATTTTACTGCTTTACAACATCCCTTCATCTTTATTTTTTTTTATTTTTACCGTTTGCTATGGCTTTTATTCCGAACTGCTGGGCCTGTGCTTCCCGTGTTGGCCAAGACTGGATTGTGCCTTACAGCACAGCAGAGTCTGTCCAACTTCCTTTTCTACAATGTCATTAATTGGCTTCTTTTTGGGAAAAGCATAACAATCTAATGGTTTTTACAACAGCTGGAATATTCCTGAGAGCACAGAGAAAGGGCTCCAGTGAAATGGTGCTGGAGTCAAAACCTTGTTCCTAGCAGGAGTGCAGGGAACACAAACCTTTGCAGCAGCGGTGCCTTTTCCACCATCACGTGCCCAGGAACGTGCGCAGCTCCTGAGCTCTCAGAGGAAGAGATGCATTTTTAATGTTTGCTGTAATGTTTGTTTTCTTCAAATGCCAAACAGAAACAGATCAGTTCTGCTCAAATCTCAGGGATATCAGAACCAGCTGACAAAGTAATTAGTGATGGCTCCTAGCTCTTCCATACCTTGAGGCAGGTTGAACTAGAAGTGATTATGTATTTATCTATTATATATTTATCTCGCTCTAAAATACTGTTTACAGATTCATGACCTTGTTAAATGTTGAACAATGAGAGCTGCATTTCCAGACTCAAGCCTGTTATCTCCAGCCTAGGACCAGAAGGTTTTTATCCATAGTTTTGTGCCTTATTATTTAACAAGATCTCAGCAGGTGCCCTTCCTGCTGCTGGCCGTCCCAGGAAAGAACTTCCCTGTACTGGACTGCCACTTGCTGTGAGGGAGAGATGTTTAGAGAAGGATATCCTCTTAGCATGTCTCAAATCCACACACAAATCCCAAACCCTTTGGAATCGACCCCAATTGTCCCGTCGGTCCTGAGCCCGCGCGACGCTTTGGAGCACTCAGGCACTGCTGCTGCAGTGCTGCGTCCCCTCAGAGCCTTGCTGCTTTGCTCTGCTCCTGTCTCTCACTCCCCGACACTCCGGGGAAATAAATCAGGATGGTTTTTGGTCAGCTGTTCTGTGAGTAGCCCTGAGGGGAACACGGAACTGGTGAGGAGGAGGTGACAGAACCTTAACTTCCCCTTCTGCGCGTCAGCGCTCCGTGCGCTCCGTCCCAGCCACACGAAGCTTGCCTGGCCTGACACGGCCCCGAGTCTGGACACGTCCCAGTCGGTGGAACCTGCTGGAACGGGGCTTTGCTGCTGTGCAAGAGCAGCTGCCTCCACCTCTGAGCATCTTGGGACGGAAATACACGTTTGCTGTCCCACCATCGTCCGCCCTTCCTCGTTCTCATAATGCTCGCTTGGTTCTTACTCACGAGGACTTTCAGATGTGTGGAAATGCTGGAAATGCAACTCATTAGAGGCAGAAATAGGAGGTTCATTAATACAAGTGGTGTAACAGTTTCTGTAATCTCCTGAGATCGTGATGAACCAACATTCAGCACCCACCAAAACAAATGGAATAATGAAAGGCGTTTGCCCAAAGAACTTCCACTTCAAGTACACTTATTTTTTTCTGAGAAAGCATTTGATGCTAAGCAGTGCCCTACTTTGACAGGTATGAAATAAAACTGGTTATTAATTTTCAATACTGATGGCAAAAGGATTAACTGAGCGTGTCATTCATTCATTAATCATTTCAGAATTAAATAACCAAATACAGCTCTTAGATTGCTTTTTGAAAGGATGTAAAAATAAATGAAAGTCCATTCTAGCAGCATTATAAGGAAGTGGGTGTTGAATCAAGCCTAGTGACAACCCCAGTAAATCAGGATGATTTCTACATCTCAGGTCTGTACTGTTAATTTAGCAGGATTGATAAAATCACATTCTGTCCTTTAAAAATAAATAGACAAAGCATAAAAAACTGGTAGTTCGAAGGAAGAAAACCTTAATTGCCAACAGTTGCAAAAAGAAATATTTTAGTTTAGTCTTTGCTAGCTTTGAAATACGGACAACAAATGCTGACACCCATTTCCAGTGATAGCAGGTGATTTCAGATGCAGGGTAACCTCGCTGAGTAACCTCCCCACGAGTCTGGAATTACCTCCAGGATGGCAGCAGACATCCCCTCTGAGACAGAGCTGTTCACCACGGCAAAGCACCTCCTGACAGCAGCGTGCAGCTCCTCCTGAGGCAGCTCCTGCAGCAGGTGCACCCCAGGGGCCCTGGAAACCAAAGGCACACCAAGAGGAGACCTCCTAAGCCAGCATGAAGACACCGTGAAAAGACCCAGAAGAATCGATGGAATTCTTCCCTGTGAGGGGGTGAGGCACTGGAACAGGCTGCCCAGAGCCACTGGAACAGGCTGCCCAGAGCCACTGTGGATGCTCCATCCCTGGCAGTGTTCAGGGCTTGGAGCTGTCCCTGCCCACGGCTGGCAGGCTGGAACTGGATGAACCTTCAGCCAACCCAAACCCTTCCATGGTTCTATGAATAATAAATCTAAATCAGAGTAAATCAGATGTGATTTAACTCAAAACGTGAACATCCTGGTTATTCTAAAACTTAAAATGTTTGGAATACTTAGTCTGAGACTGTTCCATGCCAAATAATCCTGACAGATTTGTCACTCACACACAGAGCTGTGCATGGACATTCATTTGTATATACGTGATTTAAAAAGGGGCAGCCAGCTGCTTTCATTCAGCAGATAGAAGGTTTAACATTAACTTCTTACCTTTTAACTTTCTCCTTAACTTCACTTGTAAAAAGGGGATCAACCTAGAAAGGAGCACACACAGAGCTCAGTGGCACCACCTCAGCACTGCAGCTGATGCTTGAAATACCCAGAGAAGAACAAGAAAGTTTAGCACGTTTTTTTAACTCAAGTATTTAAATGCTGAGCTTTAAAATCCCACCAGAGATCTGTTACTTGGCTGTCTCAAAGGCCTGGTGTGACAACTGCTGTGTGAGCGAGGGGCAGGGCACTGATGTGCCCAGGGACTGTCCCTTTATGCACGGAGTGGAAACGTGCCTCAGGGACCTCAGGAAGCAACCTGGACGGAAGCTGAGACAGTCACAGAGATGCTCTGACAGACACAGCTGCTGGAAAACAAATAAACCCAAAATTCTAAACCCCAGTAAAACATGAAGGCGTGCTGCAGTTATTACAGTGGTGTCTAAGCTGGGTGATTAATTCCAGTATTATTTACAAAGCTTAACTCTCTCTGCTGGTTTCATTTAACGTGATTAAAGGAAATAAACAGAACTTGAAAATCCTTAGCTAGACATGACAAACAGAACTCAACTTTTTTTTCTTAAGGCTGGCTGAATTAGATTGATACACGACAGCTTGCAGCAGTTGTAAGACTGGGAATAACATGAGTTTTTAATGTATATTAATATTTTGGGGTTGGTTGTTGGGTTTTCATTTCAGATTATGAGATAGAGAACACTCACAAAGTGTTTTAGAAAACCCTTTTGGCAAAAAGCCAGGATTTATTTTATAACTATGGCTGTATGCTTTGAACACAAAACTGATTATTTTATGAAAACTGGGCTTCATAAATGAAGAGATTCAAGTGAATCACTCTTGCACTAAGGAGTGAATTCCCATGGAATACAAAAAATAACAGCTTGCTTAACTGCTTAAAAAAGTATTTTTGATATTTGATACTGAACTTCCCAACTGCTATTTCTATATAAATATATTTTCAGCTTTTCCCCCAAAGTCCTATTTTGATGCTGAGTTCCTCTCATGAGGAACTACCTTCTGTTTCCATTAAAATCCATGGAGTTTTTGCAAGTGATTTAATGAGCAGTGGGATGAGGTCTCGTGTTCTTGTCCCTTTAGGAGGATCAGAAAAACCACAGCCTGTGACTCATAAAATTAGTAAGATGTTAATTCCTGTCCCCTCTGCTTCAGGGGAAGCCAGGCAGTCTCCATCTGCCTCACAGACAGAACAAGCTTTGAGCTGGTAAATACTCCCAGAATCCTGGCCTGGACGTGAGAATTCAGGTAAAATATTGCTGCCAGGTGGGCAGAGCAGTGCCCCGGAGCAGTGATGCCCCTTCAGGAGCTGGGGGGGCACAGCTGCCCCAGCCCAGGCTCGCTCCAGCACAAACTGGACCCAGCAGGAGCTGGACCCAGCACGAACTGGACCCAGCAGGAGCTGCTCGCTGGGCTGGGAATGCCCTGGGAAGACGGGAGAGCTTCCAAAGCCACCGACTGGCACAGGCACCCAGAAACACCCTGAAAAGAATGTTCTTCCACCCAAAAACATCTCCAGGATCCAGTTCTTCCACAGGCAGCGTTTGTGGCCACATTTTACGCTGTTACTTCTCAGCACGGCAGCGAGACGCCCTCATCAGCTGCGGTTGTTAAAGCATCACCCGCCCTGGGCTCGGCCCTGCAGGGCTGCAGGTTTATCACTCCAGCAGAGATCAGAGGGAAGCAGCTCGAGCTGACGGACAGCTCCTGTCACAAGGGAAGAGATGACACGAGGAAAGGGGTGCGGGCACCCCCCAGACAGGTCCAGATGTGCCATCCAGGGAGTTTTACTCCGCTGACGGGAAAAGAAACATCCAGGACGCGTTTGACAGTGCAGGAAGTCACAGATCAGATGCTGCACAAAGATGAAGGCACAGAGCTTACCATGATCAAAACCTAGCAAATCTCCTGTAGACACACAATATTCAAATGCTGCCATATCAGTGTTAACTCAGGCTGAACTAATGGTCCAGGAACATCTTCTTCATAGTGCTGAGACTCCAGACTTTGCAGGGGAAAACAGGTCTCAGTACATTCAAGATTCTGTCAGAGTACTACAAGTGAGGAGCTTGAGGAATCTGCAAAGATATTCCATGTGGACAGGGAGAACTCGCTCAGCTCCTCGGGTTTCTGAGGTTTTGGCAGCACCACTGTGAAAGGAATCTCCTTCACTCCCAGCAGGTGACCCAACATTCCAGTGTTTATCTGATGGAAAAATGTTCTGTACTGCCTACGGGAATGGTTAAAAAAAAACCCAAAATGAGCTCTGAGAGGTTACCCAGCAGCTGAACACTTTAAACAAAACTTTAAAGTTTTGTCGCCTTAACTTTTTTTTTTTTAAAGTTTCATAAGCTCCTATTCTTGGAATATGGAGCTGCTGAAAATTAGCTGCTGTTCCAAGTTTCATTATAGAAATGAACAAAAGGAAAACTGGAAGTGAAGACAAACGCTGGAAATTTTACATAACACAGGCCTCAATCCTGCAACATTACCTCGATTGCACCATTGGAGACAACCATGCCCAGCAAATGCAGGGAATAATATCTAATCTCATGGCAGCAAATATATCACCTCATGGAAGTAAAGCAGAAAATAGAGTGTGGGCCTTTGTTCTTGCTCTTCTTAATTAATATAATCGTACTGTATGGGCTGTTAATATTCACAGTAAAAATTACATGCTTCATAGGTGGTGGCACTGATTTTCTTAAGATTTTTGTGGTTTGAGAAGCAACATGAATAAGAAGAGTACAGCTAAATACCAACAGAGATGAGAGGTATTTTTTTCCTTTAGCAATATTTTAGTTCCATGGGAGAAATATGCTCTAAAATGTTTTAAGGAGGTTCAGCCCTTGATCCAGCCTGTGCACTGCCACGGAGTTATTTCTGGTCTGTAAAGACATTAGCTTATGAAAAAGTGAAGCAAATTGAAAAAGACGACTAAAATGTTTCAAATCCTCACTGGAGGCAGCAAGTGCATCTCTTGATTCTAAAGCACAGCTTCATTACACCTGCTCTAGATTTGCCTTCCACACCAGTTCACTTCCAAATCATTTTGTGTATTAGCGTGGAAAAAAACCCAGATAAAATAAAAATGTAAAAACAGCTTTTAACAATAAAACCCTATGTGCCGAAATTTGCAAAGAATAAAACTGAATGAAAAAACAGAAAAATTGTTCTTATTTGCCTATTGAGAGTCTATTTGTTGTTTTTTTTTTATAAAGCAAACTGTCTGCAAGTTTTCAGGCTCGTGTGGAGATGAATCAGAGATGAGACTGATACAGAGGGAACACATTTCCCAGATGAAACGGGGAAGCTTTTAGTCCCCTTCAAGCATCACTGAGAGTTTGTTTCACATGACACAGCTGCCTCCTCAGACCTTTTCCGCGGGTTAAACCACGGCTTCAGGCTGCCTTTTCAAGCCCTCTGCTGCAGGATCTCCACGGAGAACACTGATTGCTTTCTCAAAAGCCCTGCAATTAGTTCTGTAACTTCAGCATCAAGTTACACAGGCAGCACAGAGAAGCAGAAGAATCAGGACACAGGTACCGACTTAAAGATTATTCTGAGATGGGGACATAGAAATAAAACCTCAGTTCATCCCTGGCTTTAGCGCACTGAGATTCTAAATGCAAAAGAAACTCCACTGGTTTTGGCAGCTCCAGCTCTGTCCTTGCTGCCAGGTGTCAGACAGAACCTGAACATCATTTTGCACCTGCTGACAACTGTTAATTGTGTACGAATGGAGGCTCCCAGGAATGGCATCAAAGCCCGGGTGGAATGGAACAAAGACCCAATGCTCCATGGGAACAGGAGATGTAAGAACAGGGATAACGAGCATCTGAATCACCTTCACGGCATTCAAAATCCTCATTAGCAACGCCTGTGGAAAAAAAAAAAACCCTCCTAGATGGCAACTGCTGCCTTTCAAAATGTCTGATAGGCTCATTTCTAAGTTACTCCCATCGAAATAGGCATTGCTAGTATTTTATTTGCAAAAGTACACATTTTCAGTAGTTTGTGAGTGTCTAAAATCCCACAGGTGTAACAACAGTAGCCAAGAGTAGAATCCAAGTGTTTTGATGGTTTTTCTCTTCAGAACTCCTTTCTGAAATGGAATGAAGCAGTGAGTGAGCAGAGCTGGGCTGCCCCAGTGGCTCCTCCTGGAAAACCCTCGGGGCTGCTCCCTCTGCAGGGCAGGAGCCCTTTCACTGCCAGTTCTGAACTTTGAACTCTGGCCACTGGAATCACTTCTTCAGTTTAGACCTGCTGGGAACAGCCTTTACAACTTCTAGGTTTGTACCTCCTTACCTCCTTAACAGAAACCCTCTGACCTAGGTTCAGTTTGGAATAGATCTGTGGTATCTCAGATGCAGGTAAATGGCAATATTTAGAAATAAAAATTACAGCAGCAACTTACTGCAGGTCCAATAATGCCCAGATGGACACTGGGGTCCTTTCTGTGCCAGTCTGAAACAGAAGAGGAACGACTTTTTAATTAATCAAAATTATTAATTTTTTAAATCAATGTAAATAGCTCCATGATTAAAGAAGAATTAGACAAATATTGTACTGCTGCTTAAAAGACTGAATGTGCACCAGATTCCATGCTCAGCCCTTCCATTACTCCTCAGAATTCAAATATTAGCATATCTGAAAGTTAGCATTTAGCCTTTCTGCTTCCTGCAATCTCTTCTGACTCAAGGGTTATTTAACTAAGCTCAGATATTAATTTTGAATCACTCAAGAGAACAATGCTCTGTATAATGCAGTGACTCTGGCCACGAAGCCAAAATCACTTGAATATTTTCCTGTGTAAAGGAACACGTGGAAGTAACTGCAACCATCACAGTCATTACTCAGTTATATGCACAGGAGAAATCTGCTCTTTGAATACCAGAATGAAATACCGGAATGAAACAACGCAGTTCACCACAAACTGCATTTGTTACTCAGATCACAAGGTTTAAAGGGTTCTAAAACTAAGTTGAATAGTGCAGGCTGGATTTCCAGCTCGGAATGCTTGAACCTTTTACAGACACGAACAGAGCCTGACAAAAAATTCCCTCCTGTGCCTCTGAGGAAACTTCAGCCTAGTCTGAGCACTGAGCCAGAACAATGGGTGGTAAAATTTGTTTGCAGCTTCAATGGCATTAATTAGCACACATGCAAATCAATGTAACAGCCACGGGACAGCAAGATTAAAAAGTTATTTTGAAGTAGATGATCTTTTCTTTTGTCTTCCATCAATATTGCATGTAACAGCGAAATCGTTTTCTCAGCAAGCAAAACCATCAAATATTGCTTTGATTTGACTGCTCTGTTATTCTCAGCAGGATGGAAAAGACACAGCACAGAAATAATGCATTGAACACATCCATGGTTACATAAGAATTTCTTTTTTCAGGTGTAAATATATGATGACGTTTCCTGCAATGAATAAAACAGCTCATACCAAACTTATAAACAGTAAAAGAGTGACAAAACAAGAATATTCAAATAGCCACTACTTACCTGAGAAAACTTCTACTAAATACAGAGGGTCTTTGACTCTTCGGAGCCCACATACCAAGAGAAACAGGTGTAAACTGCCTGTGTCTGTGGGAATGTCTGGAACAAGTAAGTGTAAAAATAATTCATTAATGCGGATAAAAAAGCTGCACACTCCAAATTGTTCCATGAACGAGCACATACAATGGTAAAAGCAGTAAAAGAGCGGATTATGCAAAATTATCATTATTCCCTCTGTTTCTTGCTCTTGCACCAACCCTCAGGTTGAGGATGTACATCATTTTAGAGGGCACGGGTGTTTATTTCCAGAGGCAGTGAACGTGCAGGACTTGGAGGAAACTCTGGTGGCTGGTGGTGTTCTTGGACAGCAGAACCCAGCTTTGAGTGCCCTGGCAGCTGAACAGCTTGGGGTGGTTCTCGGTGGTTTTACCTACAAAAATAATAACTTTGCATCCATCTAATAACTCGCCACCTATTTCCAGATATGAGATTTGGTTAATCAGGGTAGGTCTTAGAGCTCTTGATCTGACACTTTCTGTAGTTCAAGATCACGAAATGCCCCATAGTTCTCAATGCCAGCACTACAGAATAGTTAACCAGAAATTAAATTATTGCAAAGCATTTATTTTACACTTATTGCTACAACACAGGTGAAAAATAACTTGGGGGAAAAAAACCTCAGCGTGGGAGCTTTTAACATTGAAAATCTCTTGCAGATACACAGCAACAAGTCATAAAAGTAACTGTGTAGGCTTTATTTAAAAAGAAGATCAGCTGTAGGATAGTGCAGCTTGCATTGGGTCTGTGGCAGGACAATGAATTCGGAACATTCTGGACAAGGCTCACCATGTGACGAACTTTGTTAAACTGTGTCTATGGTAAAACAACACAAGTCAAAAACTGCTGACTGAACACGAGTAACATCATTTAATAAACACTGGAGGGCTCGAGGTGCTCGGATTTGATTCTCTGTACTGAACAAATCAGAACCTTCAGTTCAGCCCCTGCTGGAGCCCGTGGGCGACAGGGGTCACCCAGCACCAGGCAGCTCTGCCCGGGGGACATCAGGGCACGGCTCCCACACCAAGGCTCTGCCTGCATGGTCACAAATCTGCTTTTAAAATTTAAACCCAGTTCGGGAGCATTTAAATTCTCCATGTCACAGGATTCATTACTGAGTCTGTTTCATTCAACTTAAACAACCCTGAGTTGTCAGGAGTGGCTGCAGCAGACGTGGTAAATAACATTTTACTGGTTATTGGACCAAGAAATAATTTGTAGTTTATAATAAACATTTGGATTGGAAAAGCCATTCTTCTGGTGCAGTGGGCCATTAACACTGTGTGCTCTCAGACATGCAGCAGTGCTTTCAGTTTATGACAAACTCACACAAAACAAACTACTAAAAAGTGTTCCCAAAATTCAGGCTGCACTGCAGCTATCCACAAGGCACAAATTCCCATTTTAAATTATGGACTCCCACTTACTGATGTGGAGCTCTGGCTATTTAGAAACAAAACTTGGAGTTAGTCCTGAAAGCTCAATCACACAGGAGTTTTCCTGTTCTCACATGGAGACTGTGGAATTACTGCACTCTTGAAATAACTGCTCTGTTTTATGTCTTACCAGCTCTCTGTTTCTATCTTACAGCTTTCAGTCTTTTAATTTTATTAGCTATGGGTTTAGAGCCCTCAGTTCTGTGCAGTCCTGACTGCTCCCTGTGTGAACACCTGGACCCAGAAGAGAAAGAGGAGCTGGTCCCACAGGCATTCCGACTTTTCCATTCAGCTCCTGCGCCACCCGAAGGTGCTTGTCCCAAAAATCCCATCAATTACAGTCCAATTGTTTCACCAGGGAAATGACCTAAATTAATATTTATTAATTAATGGAAATAGCTCGCTCAAGAGACCTGTCTTATTCTGAAAAGCCGTTCACACCTCTCCCAGCAGACTCTCCCCCCCAGGCCCGTTTACAGAGCCCCGCTTGTCTATCAGGATGTTTTATGCACTTTTCTCTGAAATAGCAGCTGTGGGGACACTGGGCTGCAGACTGGATCCCACCTGGCCTTTCTAGAACTTGTCAGAAAGGGCAAGTCCAAAAGGATTTGCCTCTGCCAGTCAGTGTGATGGAGGGAGAATCTGCTGGAGTTTTATTTCATTGTCTGCTGTAGATCTCAGCCATCACCTAATTCATTTTTCCAGGCAGACTTCCCCCACTCAATCCACTTGGAGGCACATAAACCATTCCTGGAAGAATGTTTACAGTGGTGGGACTTTGCTCATTCTCTGCCCACTTGAGATCAAACTTCAGCAGCACTTGTGTAACTTGCTCACTTTCTGCCGGTCCCTGAAAGGTGAAATTCACACACGGAGCTGCCTGCAGCACTGATTTCCCACCCGCTGCCTTCTCCAGCCTCGCTGCGGCCCTGCTGGGAAAAACCCACCCCAAAACCAGGCACGTGTCCATGAAAGCCATCGTTTCAGCACGCTCTGTTCTCTCTGAATGCTGAGAACATCCGACAAGAGAAGTGCAAAGGCTGCCTTACCAGCCACAGCCATCAGCTGGGTCAAAACTGCCCTTTGAAAAAGACATTTTTTCTTTTCCTTCAGCTTAAACAAGACTTCCAGTGTGTGAATTTTTGCTATCATTCTGCCTTTTGCAGATGCAATAAGATACCACCACCTCATGTGACTGTGAAATGGAAACACATCAGTGTGGCACAATCAATCCATTTTCTCTCTGAGTACGTTCCCTGCGCCACTATCTTGTTTGAATGACAGGCAAACACCCAAATAACAAAAAAATGCTTGAGTCTCTTTCTCCCCGTTTCTGTTAGTGATACAAAAGCAAAGATTTCCAACAGCACACTGTGCTCCATTATCTCTTCCCTCACGTATCTTCCTGTTTGCTTCACAGAGAAACACAAAATGGAAAGATTTGTACATAAACCCCGGCAACTAAAAAATAAAATTTAAAAAAAAGACTGCGTGGTACGTGTTTTCCAGCCATCCTTCAAGACTCACTCTACACTAAATGCTTTTAAAGCCCTGCCACTGTAATAATTAACATCTCTGTCAGTGTCATAAATAATTGCTTCACGTCAGTCAGAGATGCTGCTCTGAACATGGGGTGTCAGGGTTTGTCTGTGGCTGTGCTCTGCTTTGTTCCATCGGCTTTATCTGTAAAAAACAGCCGAATTTGGTCACAGCAGGTCCCCAGCCTGCTCAGGTCACCTGTCTAGCAAGAAGTGGGAGGTCAAGGCGAGAGCAGGGATGGAGAGGAGTGTGAAAAGCCACTGCTGTGCCCTGCTGTCCCCGGCGTCCCCCAGGAGCAGGGGGTGGTCACAGAGGAGCTGCAGGGGAGCCGTGGCCAAGCTCAGGGCTGACGTGCAACTCCCCCAGTCCTGCTGAGTGGAGGAGCACAGCTGGGGCTGTGCTCTGAAAAACCGACATTTCAGAGTGGAACTGCGCGGTCAAAAGGGCACCCAACTGCTGTGCCAGGGGGTTTGCTGGCAGCATTGGAGCCTGGCACAGAATGGATTGGCTAGGGGGTGAAATGTGATTAATCCTCAGGACTGCTGCTCTCCTGCTGGCTGATTCTGAGTCACGGCCTGGAGAAAGCTGCCAGACCCTGACTTATCCATCCACACCTCCCCAGCCACGTGCAAGCAGGTTGAGTGACTGCTTGACGTGAAGCAACGGCACTGGGTTTGACTTTGGGTCACCTGCTGCGAGGTGTTCGGGTGCAAGGCAGAATGAGGGACTGGAGAACACCAAAAGTGGAAAACAGGAGGGTGTTTCCACAGTGCAACTGCTCCTCGCATCAAGCATTTTACTGTTAGCACAGAAACACGGGGCCAGGCAGAAGAAGCCCTCCAAGTTCACCACGTCCAACCACGGAGGCAGCACGGCCACGGCCACCACTCACCCACGTCCCCAGGGGCCACAGCCACACATCCCTTAAATCCCTCCAGGGATTTTAAACCACCACTGCCCCGGGCAGCCGTGCCAGAGCTTGACACCCATTTGGGTGAAGAAGTTTTTCCTGATCTCCGAGCTAATCCTCCCCTGGCACAACCCGAGGCCGTTTCCTCCCGCCCCAGCGCTCGTTGCTGGGGAGAACAGGATTGTGACACTGGGACAGTTCACACTCAGGCCATTATAAAAACCTGCACGGCAAAACATGGACACAGCAAACACAAAAGCCTGAATAATTTCTGAAGCTCCAGTAAGGACATTGTTTTTCCTAAGAAAGGCAGGAATAAGTACAAGTGTTATCCGAAGAGATTTTGGAAGCGTAGATCCATTTAACTCCATCCCTCTAGGTACTAACAGGAAAAAAAAAATGCAGCAGTGATAGATGCACAATAAAAATAAATGTATTACTGCAAATCTTTAATCTTACTGAAAGCTGCAGGCCTCGAAGTGAATGAGTAATACCAAGCATTAGTTTGCTGAGAGGTAAAGAAGAAGATTTAAAAATTAATTTTCCAACCCCTGATTTTAAGTTCACTATTGTGTTCTACAGACCTTTAGAGAACAACACCAAGTCCAAATTATTTGGGCTTATTCATCCATTTCTGGTTTTGTTCAGAAGCAAAATCTAAGCCATGATGAGATGGTGAGAGGAAATAACCTTATTTTCTTTTCTGGTCACTTTGAACCACAGCAGGTCTTTTACTCCTCTTGAAAATATTTCATTTCTCCATCTCCTGAGCACCTGACAGTATTGACTGCTCTCCTAGAAAAGGAAATCCACAGGTTTATTGCTGAGATTTCAGTCTCTAAGACAGTGATTTTATTTTCTTGAGCATGAAACACAGATAAATTTGTCCAGCTCTGGCACAAATCTTTGATACCCTAAATCCCCCAATTCACAGCTTTTCTTAAGTTTATCTCCCTGCCCACTGAAGAAATCCCTTCCAAGTTTCCAGCTGGTCTGAGGTGCTGGTGTCCTGCTGCAGCACCAACACCTTAGGATGCCTCTGAATGGAATTCAAGTCACTGCTGACACACAAGTTTGACAATTATAAACCCAATTAGTCCTTATCTCAGTACTATACTTTACCACCAGCAGATCTCAAACATTTATTACTGTGCCATGTTACTTCACAAAGCAGTTTGTTTCTTAGAAGTGCAGGCAACAACTTTATCCAAAGTGTTTATCCTGCTCTTCACACCCCACAGTGAATAATTGCTGGGGTTGCTGAGATGCATGTGAAGACAGAGAAGTTAAATGAACCTGTAAACTTCCAGGGACAGGCTACTAAGCCAGAAAAATTAGACTGCAAAATTCTCAATCAATGCTTCTTCTCCCCTGTTTCTCATTATTTCTAACAGATCAGACAACAAAAAAGCTCTATGGTTTCAGATCAGTTTGGGAACTCCGTTTATTGCTGCTATAATTTTTACTATGGGCAGCTGTGTAAGTGCACAAACTTTTACTGTTTAGTTTTTCTTATGTGGGTCTTTCTTTCCAGCACAGCTTCAGGGAAATCTAATGCCTCTGTAAAACCCTGTCTGTGTCATGACAGGTTAGGTAAACTTCTCAAGCTCGGCAAACAGCTGTGCTATGAAGCAGAAATTACGTGAGAGTCGAAAAATCAAACTACAAAAGCATATTGCATGTTTTATCTGCTGGTGCAATAAGCATGCGACCCTATGGTGCCACGCCACCTCCCGTGACAGCAGCTTTAGGTCCTGACTGTTGGCTGAACAGAGAATTCTCAGTTTATTAGCACAGACTTCGTTAGTGATCTACATCTTCCGACCACGGGATGCCCTGATGTTTCTTAGGGTCTGTATCTTCCAAGCTCCAGCCCCATCCCACTGAAATCAAAAGGAGCTTCTCATGGTGCAGCGATGACATCAAGGCTGCCTGTGATGTGAAGCAGCTCTGCCCCAGCCCTGAGCTGTTCGAGAAGATCAGGCTCGGGTTTCTCATTTACTTAAACTGTCTCGTCATTTTCTGTCAAGTCAATTCACAGCGAAAGCCTGAACTTTCTCTGACTCTCTCAAGTCTATAGATAGGGCTCCTAAAATTGCTAACCGAGCTGCTGGTGCTGTATATAGATCCCTGCAACGGAAGGTCAGGGAAAAACATTTTGATCATCTGGTCTGATCTCCAGGCTGACACAGGCAGCAAAACTTCCTTAAATAGGCTGAGTTACCAAACAGGCTGAAAATGTTGTGTTCTCGAAGCCTGTGCTGAAATCTGCACTTGGTTCAGCTTTTTGGTTTGGCTGCTGCTGCTCACAGTCTCTCAGGCACAGAGGACAAACTGTGAAGTTGACTGTTAACCAGGATGCAAATTAACTTTAAAAGCCCCTTTTTGGGGTAGATTTAGCCAGTAAATGCTGACTAGCCAGCCCCTGGAAACAGTGCAGCTAGGAGCCAGCAATAACACTACACCATCACCTCTGCAACTCTCAAGTTTGCTGCTAAAAATATGAAAAAATACTAATTCCATGATTTTTGTATTGAGATTGTACTGCACTCATAAAAACAACACCAAAAACCTTTCACAGCACTGCTTCCATTTGTGTTAGGCAACTGCTATTTACATTAGCACCCAAACTATCAAAGGGAGTGTACAAAAAGCTGGGATTCCTTAGAGTTTAGTGCCGTTCAAATTTGGGGGCTGGAAGTCTCCCACCATAAAATGCCTTTGATGCCTTCTGCCACTCACTTAAATCCACCATTAAATTCTTTTTGAAGCCATTACACTGATTTAAAGAGGCTGTTTATACATTGGTGTCATATTTAACACGAGCAAACGTTTCCTCTGACGGAAAATAATAAAAATCAGTACAAAGAATATTCATAAGGAGTCTGTTCTGTGGAAAAAAAGCCTGGAAGTATTCTGAAGAGCCTATTTCATTTGAAAGAATAATCTGACACCCTGAGCACCAAGGGGGTTTAACAGTGATGCCTCAAATGCATTAAAATCTGCACTGCAGGGCGTGTGCTGTTTCTCTGCATTCTGTCCTGGGAACCCTGAATTTCACAAATCTTCAAGGGTTCTGCTGAAGACACAGGCAAGAGTTATCCGGAGAAATATTTCCCCCCAAAAAATCATTAAGCCTTCAGATATGGAATAGAACTTCATGAAAAAAGTCTTAAAAAAAAAAAAAAAAAAACCAAAACCACAAATGCCATGAGCTGAATGAGGCTGGACACCTTTATCTGCATTAAAGCTCAGGATCTTTTCAAGTGCACTTCACTGAGCAAGCCCACGCTGCCGAAATCACATCCTGAGCAAAACTGCCTCCTGCTTTTGAGAGTTTTCTACTGATTGCTCCAAGTTTAGTAGAATTTTAAACACTTTGAAACTGCAAATGCCCAGAAAAAGCAATTCAGTGGGAACTCCTAATTAGTCCCTGGAAAGCACAAAGGTACAGCCAAAAAGCCTGACTCCATGTGCAGTTTTAAAAGAAGTGGAAATTGTGGCTGCCACCAGAGATGGTCACAGGCACAAGGCAGGGGAGATAAATGAGATGAAACAGTCATAAAAACAATACTGAATAATCTGATGCCAGTTTTCGAGCTATTATTTAATAAGGCACAGATGTTAGAGTCATGTTTTAGTTTGCTTTTCATGTACATTCTGAATTATTTTGCACTTTTGCACTAGTACACATTAGGCAAAAAACCGTCTCTAATATATTCAAAATTCACTTCAGGGGAAGCTTCCCCCTCCTCAATCTGTTGACTGCTCATTTAATCACAAAACGGTTGGACAAGAGATCAAATCAACACTGAGGCTGTGCTAGCAAGTGACAAATCATTTCACTTCAGAAAATTATTAATCTTCGTGGCACTGTGCTTGTGTGCTGTGATTTACTGAGAACAAAATAACCTCGCAATGCTCAATTTCAAATTGACGCTGCCTTTGACTAATGGCACACATTTCCTGATGTGATCATGCCATTGGCTGGTGAGGATTCATTTGTACCAGAGGGAGCAGCTGCACGAGCAGAGATCAGGCTGATGAATGTAAAATTGAAACGTTTTTCCCCGGGGTGAAATGCCTCTAAATCATTCTTCTGGGGAAAGATGAAGTGATTAAAGCATTGCCAAGATCAGGTGACTCAGAATTAGGTCACCTGCCTTACCTGCCACTGCTCTGGTGACAGCAGAGACAGGCTCAAGACCAAATAATAAAACATCAGCACATATTTCTCCTCTTCAGTAGTTCTCCACTGCTGAAGGCAGCCCCAGTTTGTCACACAATCAAGCACAGCATGCTCAGGAATTGGTGCTGTGCTCTAAATTAACCTTTAAGGACACTGACCCGCAGGTTGGGACCACTTTTGGTGCAGTTCAGCCCTGGCCAGACCAGAAATTTGGAGGCAGTCTGGGTCCTTTATGAACCAGACTCATCTGAGTGATATTCTGCCATTTTTCATATAACTAAAGCACTTTATTACATAATTAGCTACACTCTGATTCTACGTTTCCTTCATCCTTGACACCTATTAAGAATAAACACAGGGGGGGAAAAAAAAAAAAAAAGGAGTTTTACCTGCATTTTGTAGAAATCTGTACCAGTCAAATGTTTCACTGGGTGTAGTCTTAATTCCTGCGTTGGAAAGAGAGAATCCCGTGTTTAACGTCCCCCGGGTGGCTGAGCTGTGGCTCCTGAAGGCTTCGGGAAGTCTAAAGGAGCAATATTTCTGCCAGGCACACTCAATTCCCTCCCCCAGCTTCCCTCATCCCAGCGGTGTCAGGGTGTCTGTGCAACCCTTCCACACACAGCAGGCTGAAATTCAGGGGAAAATTTTGTACAATCGCCCAGCGTTTGGACTTCTTCAGCAACACGACCTTGCTAAATTTGGCCTTTTAAAACTACACACGAGAAAACATCCTCTGAGGGAGCACACTATTCCAAATCAGGTGCAGGGCAGCTGGGGCCCAGAGCCCTTAACATAAAAGGAAGTAAATTAAATTTATATACAAATTAAATATTAACCTATCCTGAATATTAACGTATTTGTTTTGCCTTGTGTTAAAGACTAATTACTTTAATAATGAAACTATTTTATTAATTTATTTAATCTCTTTGTTAAGTATTACCTCACAAGAGACTTAAATATAAACTAAATATGGGCTAAACAGACTTCACAATGAGTTATTTCAACAGCACAGTTTGGAAAGGAATGTTATTTTCTTTGGAAGTGAAATACACAAAATAGAATGAGCTTTGGAATCCATAGACAGCGATTTTTAAATAAATAAGATTAGGAAATGAAGCCATCACACCTGAAATGCTGAGCTGTGTTCCCTGGACTACTCACTCAGTGATGCAGCTTGGGTGAGGTACTTGGCTGTCATTAGGTTGGGAATTCAACTTAGAGCATTTAAAGGGATTTGGGGTTTCAGGAAATAATTATTCAGCATCAAAGCTTCTGCAGCCTTTGGAGAGATCTCGGTGCTGCCTTCAGCGTGCCCCAACCTTTCAGATTCCCGCTGGAAGGCAGCTGGGAAAACTTCTGTAAAAGCACCAAGCGAGTGGGAGATGCTGGCTGAGGGATTGAAAAGCTGCCTCGATGAACGGCAGCGGCAAAAAGCCCAAGCCCAGTGGGGCAGGGCTGCAAGCCCAGCCCGCTTCAGCAGGACAGCGCCGGGGCAAAGGCGGCGGGCGCACGAACCAACGGGACCGGGCGCACGAACAGACGGGACCAAGCGCACGAACCGACGGGACCAAGAGCACGAACAAACGGGACCAAGAGCACGAACAAACGGGACCAAGAGCACGAACAGACGGGACCAAGAGCACGAACAGACGGGACCAAGCGCACGAACCGACGGGACCAAGCGCACGAACCAACGGGACCAAGAGCACGAACAAACGGGACCAAGAGCACGAACCAACGGGACCGGGCGCACGAACCGCACAAACGGAACCTCTCCAGCTCTGCTTCAAAGCTCTCACCTTGACACTGCACGTGTATTTTCTTCCTAGCATCTGGCTTTAAAGGGAAGGAGAAAAAGAAAGAAGAGAAAAGAAAAATAACTTTCATAGTTCAACATAAAAATATCTGTTCAAGCTTAAAAAAACCCCACAACTAAACAGTAACAAAATACACATCAGGGTGATTTTCCTTTGACTATCAAAAATCAAGCCAAACTATTACATACATTAAGTAGCACCAAAAGCCAACAATGAGATTTACATTTACTATGTCCATTTACAGTATCAACGAATCAATTTTGCAATTAACACAATTAGTTAGTACAAATCAATACTAATATAAGTATAATATATATATACTATTATAAGTTATAATATAAGTACTGTTAGTACAAATATATTTTTTAGTTTGTCTCTGTATCTTTTCTTATGATCATTATCCTATTTTCCTGGAATAAAACAATTTTCAACTACCTAGCTGAAAATCAGCTCTAGTTCCCAAAAAGCTGTTGGTCTTGAAAGACTGGTTCTGAAAACCCAGTTTACATTTATCCATAATATAATTTATAAACATATCAGTTTCAGAAACTGCTGTCAAATATATAGACTTGCCTGTACAGGAAAACTGGTGCCTGGCAGTTATTGCAGAACATTCACAAATAAAAATTGCAAAATAAATTATTTTTAAATAGCTGTAGTAAAAGAGGTAATTACTACACTTCCAAAATCACTCCTAAAGAGCTACTCTGCTACTTATTTAATTTAGGTGATTAAAAAAGCAATTTCCTATTTCAATATCTTTCCATAACTCCAACTGTGGATTTGTGGAATACATTTTTTTTTTAATGAAAAGAGAATTAATTCAGAAACAAACTTCTAAGCAACCAACCCTTGAACCAGCCAGCTCCGAAAATAGGGAGCCACAGAAGTGACTTTTTTTTTTTAATTGCAGAGATTTTGGTTTTCCCTGTTGCTCCTGTGTGGCTGCCCCTCAGTCCCCTGCCCGGGGGCTGCAGTTACTAAAGATGAACCAGGAAAAGAAACTGAAAGAAAAGAGGTCACTTAAAAAGTCATCTCCAAGCAGCTCAGGTGGGAAGGAGAGAATCAGAGTGAACAATGCCACCAAAACTACACAAAAAAGCAGCAAATCCACGTGGGAATAAAGAGGGGGAGAAACAACTCTGTGCTACAGTGGAAGCCTGAGGATATTCCATGGACTTTACCCTTCAGAACCCACAGGAGCTTTTGTGTCCAAGGGACACAAAATAATAATATAAATAAAATAATAAAATATTGTTATTAAAATTTCAATAATATAATTAATTAAATATTATATACCATTTACTATTATAGCATATATTATCATATAATAATATAATAATTCTATATTGTTTTATAATATTTATTATATATTATATATTATATAATACTTATATAATATTGATATGATAAATATTGTATTAATATTATTAAAATATAAATAAAAATAATAATAAAAATCGTTTAATACATCATGATATGATTTTATTACTCGATGCTGGACCTTCTCTGACCACCATTTGAATTGTAGAGGACCTTGCAATGATAAAAACCCCCTTGCAAACAGTGGGGACAGCACTGCCAGCTGGGGGCCAGCTCCAGAACTCAACTTTGCAGTGCAAGCGGGAGAGCTGCGAGTCAGCGAAACACAGAACCACGGGAAGACAGAGGGTGGGAAAAGCAGGGGGGCAGCAGCCCCCAGCCCTGGCCGGGCCCCCTCCCTCCCCGCTGGGTGAGACAGGCCCTCAGCTCCCTAAAACCAGCACGTTCCAAAGCGAGGTGCAAGTTCAGCATCTTCCTTCATGCCCTGCTGCACCTCGCGCGGCTCACGGTGAGTAAATACGGTCCTGGCAGGGCTTTGCCGCCCAGAAGGAAACCCCAGACTCCGTGGGACACGGCACACAGATGTGCTCACACTTTACAGATCCGTTTTCTCTCGTGTTCTTTATTTTAAATGGGCTTGAGGAGAATGGAAAATGAAATTGAATGCTAATACAACTGGCTTAGGTAATTCTTCTGCAGCAGTTTTATGCTGCTGAAATAAAACACCGACCCATAAGCACAAGATCTTTCACAGCATTTCAAACTCACTTGGAATACAGATTATTACAAGTGCTGGATTACATCCTCCATAATTAAGGGTAATAGAAAAGAATCTGTTGGAAGATTCAGCCTTTGAGTGCAGTGCAATTGCTTACATGTTTGTAATTTAAGTTCTTAATTAATTATCTTAACTAACCAAGCCCGCCCTAGAGGAAGAAGGCAGCCCATAGCAGTGTGAGTTAGTATGTAAGAGTCAGTAACATCCCACGAGCTGTGTATGGAAGGACGTGTTCACGTTCTCCACTGCCTGGAAGCAAATTTGTGCCTTTTGCTGTCAGCCTTTAGGTGAAGGCCCAGCAGAGCAGAACTCAAACCCCCAGCACTTAAGGCACAGGTCAGCAGCTGGGATTGCACTTTAGGACGTGACACATTTGCCTCCTGTTCCCTGCCTGCCCCAGACCTCCAAAACACTGAATTAGCCTCACGGGCCCCCAGTACAAAAGTGTTTAGGTAAAATCAAAGTCTGGTACTTAAAAGCATTTGAGGTGCTCATTTTGAAATGCTTTCAAAGCCCAGTTTTGTTTCTTCTCCTTACACTCTGTTACTTTTGTCCTTTTCTTGCATAAGGTCTCTGACAGAAGCTGTGCCCTTTCACATTTACCCATCATGAAGTTCACTGTAGTAACCAATAAAATCAAATCACATTTGTAAAATAAAATACCAAATCCCATGTCTGCTCATGTGCCCTTTTAATGCTAATAGATTTTAAAAATCAATTAATGCTGAAATAAAGTATTGTATATTCTACTGCTGTGTTGTGCAAGCTCCACTCCCAGTGATTATTTTTTAGGCAAGAGTGCATTAATTATTTTATTATGATGCAAATTAGAACTGAAGCGATACCAAGCACTTTGTTTCAACTTCTTGCATGTATTGTTCAGCTTCAGCTGATGTTTCCCAAGGTCAGGTGAGTGGAGCCAACCCCTCACTGCAAGGGGGAGGTCCTGCCTTGCTGTTTTTATCCCAAATGGTTCCTGCTCGCCCCTCACTGGAGCTGGAGGTCAGCACAGCAAATCTGATTTACCCCTGCAGGTCACCTTAAGAGGTTCATTCTATTTCCAGGGCTGACAAAGCAAGTATTTCCAAATTATACTTCCAAATTCTTTGTTATAACTAATGCTGTCTGGAGGAATGTAGTCAACACGTTGTTTAGTAAATGATGCAAAAAGAAACAGTTTGGCATCAGGAGGGACTCGGTAACAACAAATGATTTGTTTTAAACGTTACAGAGAAGCACTTCCTAAACTGTTCTGCACTCTCTTCTAATACTGAACAGCTTTTAATGCCAGATCTCTTTGACCTGCTGAAGTACATAAACATGAAATGCTTTCTCTGAAAGGAACAGCAGGACTGGGAACAATGGAGATTACTGCAATTCTCTGGCATTATTCAGAAAACATTTTAGGAGGATGCATAGTTGCTAATGCTCCAAGCATTACCACCATCACATAAACAAACATACCCACTCTGCTGCTGCCAGCTCCTTCATTTCCACTGTGAAAGCCACGGCAAACCTGGTTAAACAGACAAAAATAGTTGGGATCATCTGCTTAAAGTGTTTAAACATAAAAAAAAAAGGACTTCAGAAAAAATCTTGATAAGAACTAAGATCAGAGGCTTATAAACTGATCCCAGATGAGGGACAGAAAGCAGGCTTTCCACTTGTTCCAGCAGGAAATCGTGGTTAAACCAACAGCAGCTCCTCGGGCTTTACAACCCCGAGCTCTGGGGAAGGTGGAGTGAGGATTTCTCAAAGTAAGAGAAACCCCAAATAACGGGAGCAGCCGCCAGCTCACCCAGATTACTGCACACGGCTGCGGCAGGAACCTGCATCCCCTGCTCCTGCCTCTCTGCACGAGCCCCTTCCGCAGCGAGGACGGAGCTGAACTGCACCTCCTTTCATCCCGTGCCTCGACAACACCCAGGCCCACCGTCTGCAACCGACTTGAACTCAAATGAAGATTTTAAACCTTTCCGCGGTGTTCTCGCCTCGGTGCTGAGCAGTCAGAGCTGCCAGTGAGTAACACGCTGGGTGTGTTTGAGAAATGCGTGCAGCGGGCTGTCCCTGCACGAACGCAGCGGTGGTGGCAGAGGCCACCTAAAAGCAGCACCGAGAGGAACGGTTTTCATTTCTGGCTGTCCCACACAGCCAACAGAAGGCTGATTTCTAAACATCCTGGATAAACAAGTTATTCTAACTGGGACCCCTGAGAAGCCATGCGAGATGCTTTTATATAGAGTTAAAAAAGAACCCCTGTGCAGAAGAGATCTCCAGAACATGCTGGATTTTAATGCAGCTTTTAAGTTGCAATGGAACACAAACACAGGTTTGGAGGTTCTTAAATGGAACTTCAATGTTAACTGGACCCACAGGTGGGGCCATTTCTGAAGACCCTCAGTCCTGTGGAAAAGAATGTTTGAATGCCTCCTTCACAGGAAACAGTTCTGCTTAGCAAAACTCCTTTTTTTAATTACTTGTAGAGATAGTGGATGTAAAAGAGAGGTCGTCACACATTGCACTGATGATTCAGTGCTTCTTTTTCATGTAATTTCTGAAATGTTTCTGTCCTGAGCCAGCCCCTCTGGCACCGTAAAGGTTTGAGATAAAGCACAGCACAGTCCCAACCAGGACAGGAGGGGTTATGTCATAATTTGAGGGCATCAAATCACAATCACTCACTGGAATTCCCATAAATGCTGGATTATAACTCCTACTTTTGTTTGTTGAAACAAACCTTAGTCCCCATCATTTGTTTTGTAGGATCTGCTTTATGGAGCTCCAATGAATTTCCTACACACAACTTGACAGCTTTAAGGTTATTGAAGCCTTTGCAAATGCTTGTTTTGTCAAGCTGCACATGCTCCCTTCCCAGATTTTGCAATTATCCTTTCAATACATCACATTAACAAGCATAAAAAGATGTTGCTTCTAAGTCTACAAAATACTGTTCAATAGAAAAAAAAAATACCCTAGAGGAGTACAAGCACCATTTAGAGGAATTTGATTAAAAATGAAACACTCATAAGGCTAGACAGTGTTCAATACTTTGTTTTATGGAATGTGGTGGGATATTGTACTGGACAAGTAATCTACAATTCATGATGCTTTCTGCTTAGAACCCTGCAATCAATAAAGAAAAAAAATCAATGTTTCTTTTAATAACTGTGCAATGGATAACACCAGTGATGCTACTGGAGAAGAGGCACAGTCAGAATAACTGCCAGAAAACTGAGATACTTTTCCTGTAGCAAAGAAAATATTGTGAACTGCATAAGGATGCAGTAATATATTTTTGAAATATCATAGATAATTCAAGCTGTTAAGGTATACCTCAGGTTTCCAAGTTAATATCATTAAAAAACGTTCAGTAAAGCACAGTTTCTGTATTAGCTGTACTTGTGACAGAGAATATTTTAAAGAGAGATGGATCAGATGGACACACTCAGGGATTCTGGTTTTATGTATTTCTCATCTTGCACAGTGCTGAAATTTATCTGACACATTAGATATCTTTTCCTTTTCCTTCAGCCCTGTTTAAAGAGTAACTTCTGATTATTTGATAACAAAAGTAAACAAGCACATAAATTTTTTCTTGAGCAGGACTTTAAGTTGCTTTCAACTCCAAGTCACACTAAGACACAAGAACATGCCCTAATGATTTTTCAATGAGTGTGATTAAGTGCTGTCTTTAAAATCTGTTTACCTACCACATTTTCTAGAGGATTACAGACAGAGCAGCACATCTCTGCCAGTGTTAAGTGAGCCAATAATAGCTGGAAGATAGAGAGGTATCAGCAAAGATAAACCAGGAGGGAGAAGCCTGCTGCAGGTTCTGCCTGACCCAGAATCCATCCTGCTCTGAGCTGCTGTTTGCAACACGAAAAAGGTTTCCTCCCCCACCACGGCCATGATCAAACACTGCTGAAGGCAACAAACCTTCGGATCAGTCAGGAGAAAACTTCTTTTCCGGGGATGTTGAAACCATGGAAAATGCTCCAAAATCTTTTTAATTTTTTGTAATTTCCTCTGGTTTATGATCAGTTCTTGAACTACATTTGATGACTACACTGACACGTCACTAGAACTTTTCCAGACTTTAAACCAACCTGAAAATGCTCCCTTGTCATTTCACCTAAAAACTGAGAGAATTGGCTTAAAGACTTTTTTCAAAAGCTTTGCTTCTTTGCTCACGGACCCAGGGAAAGGATCATATTAAAAGGAAAAAAAAAAAGAACAAAATCTGCTGGTACTTGAGGGGTCTGCTCTTCAGTCAGGCACTCTGTCAATAGGCTGTGCGTGAGGAACAGAGGAAATACAAAACAAATAGACTACAGACTGTGTTCTCTGAAGAAACTGTTCCACTTCCATCACTGAATCACAAAATAACATGCAGAGATCACAAGGATTTCAAGAAGCCCAGCCTTTGTCTGCTGGCCTGCACATCTTCCAGTGATTCCAAGCGTTTATGGAACACTTCCTAAAAGATCTGCCATTACAAAAATGCAATTTCCTGTCACAAATCTTCCACGCATGCTCTTACCTGGCTTCCTCCAGCACTGCTCCCATTACCTGGCGTTTCTCTTTACATTTGACATCTTCATTTACATCTGTCCCACCAAAGATGATTCCAAAAGGAATTCTGCTCCCTGCAAAGCAATGGCTGCAATGAGAAGGTGGCCAACATGTGCAGGTAATGACTAGGAGTGAAAAAGTACATTGATAATACTGAATCACATATCTGAGCAAATATCTTTGAAAAGGAAACCTGGAGAAACTTGAATTTTTATTTTTTTTGGCACTGTAAGCCCCCACACAATAACTATGCACTTTCACAGGACATCAAACCAAATGGGAAACAAAGGACGTTGGTAAGATAAAAAATGTACTATAGATCTCACATTCACATTTGAAAGTTAAGTGAGCTGTAAGATCAGGATTTATTAGCATTGCTAATTTCCTCATTACTAAATGAGAGAGCAAGCAAAACGAATGAAAGACTAATTACCACTGTGGCTACTTGGAGAATTTCCTTGGCATTTGTTGATCTTACACCCTAACGTTGCAGGGGAAGGGAATTAATGTGCACTGTCAAAGCACCACTGCCTCTAATCTTCACGAGGCAGACTGTCTGTAACACCATATAAAACACGTATCACCTCTTTAATAAATTAAAAGAGTAAATAATTATTTATGTCATCTATTACATGTGTCGATCATGTAAGCAGAACTTCCAGGAGGAGGCCCAACAGACCAACAGCATGGCAGCAGTGGTAGTCTGAGTGTAGTCACTAAATTCCTCGGTGTTCCAGGAGCCAGGAATGGTCTCTGAATCACTTCTTTCCGCCAAGAAATCTGCTAGAACTTTTACACTTCAACTATGATCATCTCAGCAATCTTATTATTACTGTCTTGCCTTCCACAGATTTTTGGTTTATTTTTCTTTCAGTTACTGCAGATACTTTTTAGAACAGTGTAACTGATTTATTGAAATTCCTGAGCTTTTGTAAAGTACCAGACTTTTCAGGGCGCTTGGGATTTTGAAAAGCTAATAGCAACAGCATTTGGGCATTGCCACGCAAGTTAAACTCCAACAAACAGTTAAAATTCAACTTTGTCTTTTGTTCCTCAGCAAAAAAAAAAACCAAAAATGATGGTTCTCAGACTTTCCATAAGCCTCTTCCAAAACAATTCAAGGTCTTGTCAAAAAACCAATCATCTCTATATTCCAACAAGTCTGAATTCATAGGTTAGCAGAGCTCATTTTACAGACTTATTTTGTTACTGTATTTTAGGTCCCTACTGAAATCAGAGCTCCTTTGGAACAAAAGAAAGCCGGGCATTGCAGACATCATAATTCAGGCTTTCTGCAAACCCACCAGAACAAACTGGGGGACCCTCCTGAAGTCTCCAAAGTAACACAACAGAGCTCCCCCTGAGACCTGATGGAGTATGAAATCGTGTGCCTTTATTCCAGTGAAAAGGTTTCTAGAATACAAAGGTGGTCTCAAAAACAGATGCACTCGTGCAGTTTCAGGGGGTGACAGTGTCTGTAATTTTGGAAGCCAGTGCTTCTAGTGTATCATTAATGGCAGTCTAAAATTTTCTTCTACGTGGCTAGAGAGAATAGAAAATTTCATTATTTGTCTGATAACAACCTGTCTCCTACAGCTCAGCTGACAGGAACGACAGGAATGGTATTTCACGTTGAAAAACCCTGACTCATTTTTGAGCAGAAAAATCAAATTAGCCTCTGTGCTTTCTTCCATTTGACCCCAGCTCTACTTAGCCAAGCCATTGTCCTCTGAAAGAACACATCTGCTGAAAGGATCCTGATGTTAATATAATGCTCTTATCTTGATGTAGTTAAAGTACTTAATTACCAAAAGCACTATGTGGTTTAAAAGGACATTTATTTAGTTCTCTCTGTATGAGATCTCCCATTGAGAAAGGTTTTTAGCATTTCTGAACGTTTGCTGCAGTGGATAAACAGAGTAAGGATATTCTGTGGGGGTTTATACATTTATAGCCATTTATAACAGTTGGGATTCATTCTCCTCCCTTGCAGCACCTTTTGAAGAGGTATTTTTATTGCGAGGTAGAAAGAGGATTACCTTGCAGAAGTCGGCCTCCTTTGTACAGGTGAATGGCCAGGGCTGCATCAAACCTGTCTGTGGAGGTCAGATGTGCCATTTCAGTGGGACTTTCATACGTGAAAGCATCTTTAAGAACACAGATGTGACCTGCAGCATGTAGATGATTCCTTCATTATTGCAACAAACAGAAGAAGAATAAAGAAGTCACTATTAATGTTATAGGCACACCAGGATATTAAGTAAGCTTAATCCAAACATTTCTCATTAAACTTTGCTCTGACTTTCAACTTGATGCCATTTTTGTTCAAGCAACCAGGAGCTGTTCACAAGGCTGGGGCTTTTCCTGGCAGGTATTTGGTACCTTCACCACTGTGAAGCCACAGGCACACTTCCAAGCAATGTAACACCCCACGGCCCAAGCCTGGTCAACACAACTTCTGAAAATCAGCAGAAATGAAGTGTGACCAGGCCCCTTCCTGACTGAGCTCCAACTTTTTATGCTGAAACCCTCCTTTTGAAGGGTGTCAGACCGTGCTCTTAGAGATTCTCAGACCCTTGTTCTCAAGAAAGGACACCAAGTGAAGAAAACACAACTATGTCCAGCTAGTCGATGCTACTAAAAATCCAGAACATCAAAAATTAATGCAACAAGAAAGCCAGAGAGTCGAACTGTGTTCCTTTTCTGTTTGACTGGGGGCTCTATTGCTTCTTGTCTTAGCTCACCCATTTATAAACCAGGCAAAGCATAATTCAAGTAGAAGCAAAAAACTACACAGAAGTAATTCCACAAATACCTTCACAGCCTGTTTTAAAAATCTCAGTTGCCAAAAAGAAAAAAAAAACCCAAATCCAACAACAAACCCCCCACAGCGTCAGCTTACCCATTCCTCTTTATACACAGTGGTTCCTCATATTAAAACATTGATGCAAAGACTGCCAAAGTCAAGAAACGGATTGATTACAGACAGCTTTGCTCCTCTCACTGAAACCAAAACAGCCAAAAAACACCCAGGAGAAAATCTGGGTTTGGGTAGAAAGGAGCCCACTGAGTGTGCCCCCATGGAGCATTTACACTTCCAGCACCACAAAAACACCACAGGAACGTTTGCTGCTCGTTCCATATTGTTGCAGTTGATTTATTTCTCATTGTGCATTAATTGTTCTGGCATTAAAATCCTGCTAACTCGTTGGCTTCCCGGATAATGCCAGCTTTCATTTCCTGATTATTTCATAGCCTCCCAAGAAATGTAATTTTCTGTCCCGCAGAAGTTGGTCATTACTGCAGAAACTGGTGCTAAAAGTGCTGTAAAATGTCTTGAGGCCTTGGAAGGAATGGATTAGCACTATATCAGATAGAGCTCCACTGGCACAACATATGGTGCTGGATTTCTTCCTTATCCTAAAAGGAAACTCCTTTCAATTCCACTGTTCGAAACAAGACCAATAAATTACAATAAATACTAATAAATAATAAAATCCAGCCACATTTTAAGCCCCTTATTTACACTGTGGGGCAATTATTAGCACCAGTTGCCCCATGAACCGGTTCCAAGTACCTGCGTCCCTCTCAAAGAGGTTCTCAATTTGTATCTAAATAATGATGCCCAAATCTCCCAGCTGTGGAAAGAAAAATCTCTCGGGCAAACACTTGGGATGCTCATGCATGCATTCCATAATTTCCCAGGTGCTCATTAAATAGTCTAAAAGGATTTTTCCCCATCAGTATTCCAATTACCATAAATCGCTACCATGTACAAGCAGTATGTTTGCATATTACAATTAATTTGAAAATAACTCTCTCAGGACATCAGGAATCAAGGAACTCAGCCAGGAATTCCAACCAAAAGTGTCTCCTCTTTTAAATATACTAGGGATGACTACTCTTCCTCCACAGTTTCCACAGCTCCAAACCTCCCTGGGGAATGGCAGCTGTTTCTGCAGTAAATTGAGAGGGACTCCCTCACGTGTTCCAAGGCTCAGAAATTGTGCATTACCTCTACTACTTCTCTGTTGTTTTTTTAACAGATTTTTATTCTACTCAGTAGCACGTAAAAAATTTGCATACATCTTTAGAAGGAAAAATTACCAAATACTCCCAGAATAATTCAAATTCCCAGATTAAAAGAGGCTTTAATCCCCTAAACATTCCATTGAGTTCGATATCATCACTCACAGGCTCCAAATGACGTGCATATGGAAATACACGTGTGTAGAAGCAGAGTTATGGGGCAGTATTTAAGTACTGAAATGTACAGTGATATTTTCATATTTTCTAAATGGCTTTTCATCTTTATAACCAAAAAAAGGAGACTATGATTTTCACACATATGCTGTTACCAAGGAACATGACTAGAGAGTGCTGCAGAGTTATTGCAGATTTTTTTTGAAGACTGATCTGTCTATGAAGTCACAGATGTCCCTGAATGAAGCCAAGACAGAGGAGACACATTATCTATAGCTTTTCTCCTCCTGGCAACTGTGCATTTACATTATTTTGCCATTTCATAAACAAATACTTTCTGAATGAGAAATAAAAATTAACCCGGCTCCTGCTGTCTGGGAATCAAAGACAGCACTGAAAATGCTAAATCTCAAGGCTACATTTTCTCTCTATCACAGTTCTCAATATAGGAGATGAATTTCCAAGTAAGTATCAACAAACAGTGATTATTGCTTGGATCTAGAATTTGCCTTGCCGCATTTTTCCCTTCTGCTGAAACTCTCACAGAAGCCAATGCCATGACTTGGGCAGAATAATGCTTCTGAAATGGAGCTGAGCTGTCAGATCCCAGATTTTGGGGTTTTTTTCTAGGAAGAAACCATCAGGGAGAACTTTAGCCATTCAATAAATGTGAAAGAGCATTTACTGAAGCACATTACACTGCTCACACTGTGATATTTATACACATCTGAATACTGGACAAAGTATTTCCCAGCCCCACTCATTTCAGCACTCGGGAAATGAATTTCTCTTTTGTTTGGTGTATTTTTATACTCTTTGGAAATCACAAAGCTTATAAGTGAAATGTCTGAGTTTGTTCTCTGGACCTACGCTGAGCGCAGAGAGCTCCTGCTACAAGGCACAACCCTTTGCTGACACATTTTCACTTCGAGGTTTCTACAGAAAAACCATTTTTCTCTAACACATCTACGAAATACCAAGTGATGTTTTACAATGTTTGATTTTTTATTCCCTACGTTATTGATCACTACTTCTCACTTTTCCTGGCTAGCAGTCTTCCCTCCTTCAGCACCAATCTGCAGTTCACAGGATTTTTCACATAAGGAAACAGTTTTAGAGTTCCAAACACAGCCTGGCTGATGAGAAGGCTCAGGAGTTAAAAGTGTGCGTATTTCTAAGGTATTACAGCTGTGAAACCTGCTCTGTTTTCTGTGATGCCTTCCTCTCAGAAACATTTACATTCTAAATTTCAACTGATACTGATTTAATGGAATTACTTGCAGACAAAGAATGTTTGATTTCCAAAAAGTTCCCGGTAGGTGGATACACTGACACTTCTTGAATGGCACGAAATAGGCTTCATCCAAAAATATTAATTATCTCTTTCTCTCAGCTGTCTGTTCTGCACAGCAGCTGTGCACCAACTACTGTTAAACGTATATGGCACAATTCAGGGCTTGGGAAGTGAGCAGTCATTCCACCGCCTCTTAGAAACTGCCAGACCTGAGCACTCTCAATTCCCCCTGAAGCTCATCAAATCACAAGAGTTGAAACCCTGCTTGATCTTCTGTTTTCTTCGTAAACGATCTTATTTTTCCATACTTGTTAAAATAACATGTCCTTAATTTTATTTCCCTCTCGAATGTCTCCTTGAAAAAACACAGACAAATTGTACTGGCACGAATGAACTATGAATAAAGCTCACTATGAACCACAGAAATCAAAAATGTGACCAAAGATGGGGACCAGCTGCTCCTGTCTCTGCATTCTGAAGTCGGTAACTGAGCTTTGGAAGGAACAAGGAACTCAGCAAAGCTTAAACCTGTGTTATAAATGGTTCTGGCAGTGCAAACCATGGTGGGGAGCAGCAGCAGCCAGGGCAGGCCCTGGAAACGATGGCAGCTCACGCCAAGGTGCAGAGGAACACCTGGCCTGCAGGTTCCTGCTCTGGGAACGGCCAAGCAGAGCCAGCAGGGACCCCCCAGCACCCAGCAGGGACCCCCCAGCACCCAGCAGAGCNACCCGGGCAAAGCCAGCAGGGACCTCCCAGCAGCCGGGCAGAGACCTCCCAGCAGCCGGGCAGGGCCGGCAGGGACACCCCAGCACCCAGCAGGGATCTCCCAGCACCCAGCAGAGCGAGCAGGGACCCCCCAGCACCCAGCAGGGACCCCCCAGCACCCAGCAGAGCCGGCAGGGACCCCCCAGCACCCAGCAGGGACCCCCCAGCACCCAGCAGAGCCGGCAGGGAGCTGCAGGAGCTCCCACACCTGCCAGCAGCACTCCGGGATCCCCTGCCCTGGGAGCGTTCTCCTGTGGGATTGCAACGCTGGCACGCAGGGTAAGATGAAATGGTAGAAACGTTTGGGCTCGGGATTACTCCAATAAATACCTAAGCTAAAAAGCAATTGTCAAGAGGAACGATAAGCGTCGTTGAATTTGTGTTTTTAATTCTCTCGCAGTTGATTACCTGGAGATTTACAGAATGGCTGTCTCAACTGGCCAGTTAATGAGAGCCAAAACAATTTCTCCCTCTCCAGAAAATGTTTACAAATTGGCAAAATACTTAATCTAAATCGTTCTAATTAACCTATTAATTCCAGATTTCTATTCCTCCTTACTACCAAGTAAAAAAAGATGAACAAAACATTTCAAGGGGCAGGGAAGATTAACTTCTCTTTCTTGACACCCTGTTTGATCTCATTTCTAAGGCTGAACAATGGCAGCCTAAGCAAAGACTTTTGCTTAGTGTTGTATTCTTTATTAATTCCTCATATTTTTTAATGTGATTAAAGATTATGCACACCAATAGGAATAAAGCCCACAGCACATTCATTATACCACTTGTTTTAGCAAGTTGATTTTTAGCCAAATTAGATTCTGGTACCTTTGTCACCATCTCTGTTGAACTCAGGAAATGAATATCTTATTTATGAAAAGATGAAGCAGTTATTGGAAGAGCTGTAATATCATAAACAGAGTATACACTGTGATATTAAGCCATAAAATTAATCTATGTTGGCAAGTGTTCAACCCGGAGACAATGTCATTGTTTCATTTATATGTAACCAGAAATTCAATATTAAAAGAAAAAAAATTGAACAAATAAATTTCTAAGCACATATGCAGATTTTATGTGCATCAACATACATGATACAAAGTTTACCACGTGCACATAACCTCAGGTGTGGCAGATTACTGTTGAAAGTGACACGCCCAAGCCTTTGGCCACACATTTCGGTTTTGGGGGGTTCTTTAACGGCATAAAGTCTTAAGAAAACCAATATTGGATGGAAATATCTGCACAGGATGGTTTCAGTGATGACCTGACTAGCCTTTTAGTCAGGAAGATGGACTTAATTGCTAGCTAATACTCTTTGCTTTTTCCCTAATCAAATTTTTTTTTTTCTTTCCCTGAAGGCTCATTTATATTATTTCAATAAATAACATTTACAGCAGGTGGTAAGACAGGAACCAAACACAACACAAGTTACTTCCTCTCAAACACTATTTCTGCTAGAACCCTTGACCCAGCTTTATTGTGAACGAAGTTTATCTTTCATTTTTTTCTTTCAGTTTGATGGTCTAGGTGCATGAGAAAACAGCGTCCACTTTGGGCAAGGGATTGCTGGGAAGCAACAGGATGCTCCAAGGAGCTGCTGTGCTCTGCACAGGTCACTGGAGCTGTGCTCTCACATCACAGCAGTAACGGGGTTACGAGTCAAACCATCTGTCAGCTGAGCCGCTGTAGCTCACCCAGCCTATGCCCTTTCATCCTAAAACTCATCATTTTAGGCCAGCATCACATGTCCCAGCTGGAGCCACCAAAATTGCTGCTTGCCATGACTCAAGCCAAGGCACCTTGCTAAGGACAGTACCTCAGTGCAGTGTGCTCACATATTCATTATCTATCTCAGTGTAATTAAAAGACAATGTGATATAACACATGAACATTTGTTTTTCTGGCTTAATCAGACTTATTTTAACTAGAAACAATGCAAAACCTGCTTTCCACTAGATTAGCTCTGAGCAGCTCCACAGTCTAAATGTTTGTCTGGCTTCCCTCAAAGTGGAATTGGAAGAGGAAGGTAAGTAAATATTTAATTTGTAAAGGTAGAGTAAATAACCTTGTAGAGGAAAAAGGAGCAGTGATGTCCCCAGGAATAACTAGTTTTGTATTATCCAGCGAGAGCAAAGGGTAAGATATGAAAGCAAATGCAGAATGCCACAGAAACCACCACACAGGAACTCTGCTGATATGTACAGGCATAAAAATGTGTGTGTGTGTATATATATATATACACACACACACACAAGAATTTATTTGTTTCATCTCAAACTTTTGGTGATAATTACTGGTTTAAAATGCCAAAACCTTCCGCTTCCTCTGGTCTTTATGCTCCCCTTGCTTTATCTCTTCAGTGCCTGGGCGACTGACAGGACCAGCAGATACGTTCTACCAGTACCTTACACAATAGAGCAGCCCAGCAGAAGCCTAAGGCTGCACTTGGCATGACACAAGCAGTGTGAAAACTTAATGTCTGAGGATGTTTCTATGCATAACATTACACGTGAGATAACACACAGATCGAGGTCGGGGAAAACCGGTAACAGCAGAATATCCCAAGAGATTCATCCTAAGATAAACAGCTAAACTGTGGATGACTTTTAGATAAGATAAAACCAAATTGTTACTTTGGGCCTCAAGGGGACAAAACCATTGGGAAATTGTTTCATTTTTATAGTGACTTATTTTTTTTATATAGCTCACATGCACAGTGAAGCCCCAGCAGCAATGCTGTCAGCCCCATCCTTTTTCCACGTCACAAAAATAAATTAAATGGGGACATTAGGAATATTTTTGCGGTTCTGTTAGCCTGTGCAATTTCCCAGCACTGCAGACCCGTGTCCGTCATCCCCGCGAGAGCCGCATGTTGAGCCCCCCAGCAAGGGCAGCCACTGGAGCGGCTCTCGCACAGCTGCCGCTGCGGGACGGCTCCGGCACGGAGCCCGCTTTGGGAGCTGCCACCGGCACAGAGCCCGCTTTGGGAGCTGCCACCGGCACAGAGCCCGCTTTGGGAGCTGCCGCTGCGGGACGGCTCCGGCACAGAGCCCGCTTTGGGAGCTGCTCCTGCCCTTCGCGCTGCCGTCTGTCCCATCCCGGCCACGTCCCGCCACGGGCTGTGCGGGGCTGCGAGGGGCCCCGGGCCACGCCGCGGGAGCAGCCCGTCCTCCCGGCCGAGCGCAGCGCGCCGGGCTCTGGGGAGCCGCCGGCTG
>VZTF01002852.1:161014-226139 GCA_013397755.1 Cnemophilus loriae | reverse complement strand
CCCCCTCACCTGCCCGCGGCTCCCGGAAACGGCCGCAGCCCCGGGCCCGGCGCGACCCGCCCGCAGCCCGGCCGTGCGGGGATGGGCCAGCCTTGCCAGGTGTCGCCGGGCACAGGGCACTTGGTTACCGGGACAGAGGGTTGGGGTGCTTTCCCCCACCTCTGAATAGCGCTGTGTGCGTTCGTTACTCAGCCACCGAGATGACGTGCTCAGATCGCGGCCAGGGAAACGTTAATTCAAAGGCCTCCTGAGAAGAACATCACAGCCTCTGCCTCCTGAAGCAGTTCCTCATGTCACCATGTGCCTCCCATGAGGTGCCTCATGCTCGGTGCAGGGACACAGTTAGAAAAAAAAAAACCATAAATGTGGACAAGATGCCAACCACCAGAACAGCCAGAGGAATGTGCCAGTCCAAAGAACAAGGCAACGGGATGGGCAAAGACCACCCCAAACATCAGGAAGGCCACGTAATGAAGCAGAGCCACAGATGTGTGAGACTGGGGGAAAGTCTGGCAACAAACCACAACCACCAGCGCAATCCAAAGATACAACAAAACAGGGAAGAAAAAAAGAACCAACCTGAACTCCCGAGGAAGAAAAGCATATCCCGAACTATCCAGCCAGTGTTCAGATAAAAGGGGCCCACCCCAATTGCAATCAGAAACACAGAGAGCAGCTGAGTGGGGCAGCAGGCAGGAAGATGAGAGGCCAGGTTAGGGAGTCCATTGGGAGATTATTAGGAAACAGGTGGCTGATCGTAGATACCCACCTGAACTTGTTTCAGCATCTTGTAAAAGTATTGAGGACAGGTGCAGGGCATTGGTGGCGATGAGAAGGGGGGGCTGGTTGGACAGAAAACTCACTTTTTTGTGTATAACCTGGTCTGATTGCCTGATGTAATTCACCACAGGGCCCCACAGATGCTTGCTTCCCCAAAGGCTGGAGAAGACAGGGAAAAGTGGTCTTCAAAAACTGCAGTGCCTTGTTATTGTGGCCTAAATTCCTCTTCAGATTTCAGTGTCAGGTAGAAAAATACGCCCCATGCAGAGGAATATTGAATTAAATCATTTTTGAAGCAGTGCTTCTCCCAGTAATTTGTGTGGATTTTTCTGAGGCTAACAGGTGTTCTGGAATTGAGGGTTTAGAAGAGATAAAAACACACACTGCAGTGGGTTCTGGCAAACTGTAAACATCTTGGTGGGCAGGCTCATGTTTTGCTAACGAGTCTTAATGCTGCAGAGCTGCGGTAACTGCATCTCACCGAGTTATCACTTAGATTCAGCACAATGTTATTTAGACCACTTCAAACTCCATTGGAACTAAAAAGTTTGGCTACAACCTCGAAGAGCAACGAATCTTGCATAAATGCTAAAAATAGGGTAAATGCTAATCTAAGGGTAGGCAGAACCAAATAAGTTTTGTCACCATTTTGGAAAGTGTTTCTGGCATGAAATCCCACTCCTGGTGAGATGCAGAGGGTTTTCGTCAGTCTGGCCAGGATTCCAGCCTGGAAGTGGCCCACAGGAAGCACATTTGGGCTTCTGAGGGCACCCGGCACCCTCCAGTCTAGCGCCAGTCGCGTTGGCGACAGCTGCCCAATTGTCACAGGCCTGAAGGTGTCACACAGGCTCCATGGAGCCTCCACAGCTGCCTTCCAGCTCCTGGTAAGCTGCCACTCCAAATCCTTCCCAACAGACCCTCCTGGCTCCGAGATCTCCTGCACACCACATCCAGGTGCATCAGGAAGGTGTGTGCCAGCCAGGAAGCACCTCGCCCCCGAACCCAGGACAGCCTGTGTAACCAGCAATGGGGGTTCTGTGCAGGCGCGTGGCCTGAAGCAGGATATCTGACTGTGGCTCAGAAAGCCACGGTTTGGGTTAACAAAAGCTGTCCGGCACATTTAGTGTGCGACGCAAAGAAGACAAAAACCGCGAACGTCAAAGTAAGACAAAGCCTCCTCCATGAGAAACGAGCAAACTCAACCAGTCGCCTGAGAAATAAAGAGGAAATAAAGGAAACATTCAAAGACATCTTAACATTTTATCACTATTTATGGTAACTCTGGCTTTGTGCTTTATAGGCCTTGACTGAAAAAAATAACGATCTGGAAATGAGCAGCATTGTGTCTCGAAAGCATGGACAGGCGCTAATGTATTCCTGTAGGGACACAGGTGCATTCACCGTGTTCAGAGAAAGGGCCACGGATGTATCATAATTAAGTTTTAAATACACTGTAGCTAAGTGTTGTTTGGAGGAGAGTTAAAACCTCCTTCCCGGGCTGCTGTACTGCCAGAGAGAATGTTTGGGTTCTTGTGAACCAAATTCACAGTAACTTGTGAATTTTAGTGGGAGTACCCACATCGCCATACCTGAAGAGTTAAATAACATTTTAATGTACATTTCAACTGCTGGTAGCATTGTTAGGTGTTTGTAGCGGTTGTGGGGTAGGACAATATAAAAATCTCACCTCACTCACCAAGGTAAATTATGAAGGGCCTAGAATGTGAAAATAAGACACAATAATACAAAGTGTGCTTCATTACTTTGAGTCTCCAGAAAATGCTACTAAACTCCTCAGAAAATGCAATCACAGTTAATATGATGTACTGTATTACACTAGGAAAAGCTAAAATGTAATTTTATTACAGAATCAGTCATGTTACAGCAGTTCACAAAGAGATGTCTGTACAGCTGGTTGCTTTTTCCTCATTGTCCTTTGTCATGAAATTTGTTAACTAGCTAAGAGAGCAAATATATTTAATGAGTCATGTTTATGGCATATGTTATTTACAAAGGCCCACTATTAAATGAATATATTTACTTTTACAAGCATCGCTCGCTGCATTACCAATGCTGCTCCAAAGTAAGTCACGCCTAAACGTTTGGTATGTAACTATGTGATGTCCATCAATTTCAGTTTTTCACTGAAAACACACAACCAGCAGCGTCTTCCCCACTTTGTTCTGGCCAAAAATAAGACTTTAGGATCTGCTGCTGAAGACAATTTCATACGTTCACAACCTTTACTTCAACACACGTGATGGCAGAAGCACATCTTAGGGTTCTAAGCTTGCAACCGCTAATTTATGTTTTCCCATTTTAATCACACGCTTCGTCCCACTGCAGTCGGAGCGTTGGTTCTGCGTGTGCACCCGTGTAATTCCCGCATGCCCTCGCACCCAGCTGCTGCTCCCGCCCCGAGTCACCGGGCACACCCCGGCTGCTGAGCCGGCCCGCTGCTTCCAAACACACATAAAACCAGCCTTTTACAGGGCACAGTTATCACATTTTCCTGCTGAAACGCCTTGTTGTGAGACAATCTTGAACTACGGCATTCAATAACCCTAAAAACCCCCAAAGATGACTGGGGATCTGGAGCATCTCTCTTTTGAGGGACCGTGGGAGCCAGGCCTGTTCAGTCTCGACAAGACTGAGAAGGGATCTCATGAATGCGTACAAATATCTCGGAGGTGGGTGCCAGGAGGATGGTGCCAGGCTCTCTTCAGTGCTGCCCAGCAATAGGATGAGGAACAATGCCCATAAATGAAACCACAAGAAGTTCCACCTCTCCACGAAGAACTTCCTTTCGTTAAGGATGGCACAGCACCGGCACAGCTGCCCAGGGAGGTCGTGGATTCTGCCTCTGGAGACATTCCAAACCCACCTGGACGCGTTCCTGTGCCACCTGCTCCAGGTGACTCTGCCTTGGCAGGGGCACTGGACTGGATGATCTCCAGAGGTCCCTTCCAACCCAAACGATTCGGAGATTCTGTGACAACCTATTCCCCTGCTGCAGCCCCCCTCCGGCATGCCATTCAAAGCGGGGAGAGGACACCAGCGGGGAGAGGCGCCGCACACCCCGAGGTGCCCAGCTCCGGCCGGGCGCTGACGGCCGCTCTGATGGACACCCGGAGGAACAGCCCTGCCGCCCGGCCGGGCGCTGACGGCCGCTCCGATGGACGCTCCGATGGATGCTCCGATGGACGCTCTGACGGACGCCCTGACGGACGCCCTCACGGCCCTCCCCGGCCCCGGCCCCGGCTCCGGCCCCGCTCCGGCCCCGCTCCGGCCCNACCGGGGCCCGTCTGCGGGGGCCGGCGGGAGCGCGGCGGGGCCGCGGCGGGGCCGGGAGGACGCGGGGCCATGGACGAGGCCGAGCCCGAGCCGAGCGAGCGCAGCCCTTTGCTGAGCAGCGGCGAGCGCGGGCGGGCGGCGAGCAGCGCCTTCCAGGGCCGGCGGCTGGCCTGCGCCGCCGTGCTGCTGGCCGAGCTGCTGGAGCGAGTGGCCTTCTACGGCATCACGTCCAACCTGGTGCTGTTCCTCAACGGGCCGCCATATGGCTGGGAGGGCGCCCAGGCCAGCCAGGCGCTGCTGCTCTTCATGGGCATCACCTACCTGGTGTCGCCGTTCGGGGGCTGGCTGGCTGACGCGCTGCTGGGCAAGTTCGGCACCATCCTGCTCAGCATGGCGCTGTACCTGCTGGGCATGCTGGCCTTCCCCGTCATCGCCGCGCCGCACACCCGCCAGGGCCTGTGCGGGGACATCCCCCTGTTCCCCGTGGAGAACTGCTCCTCGCCGGCGGCCAACGCCACCCTGGCGCCCTGCTCCCAGGTGGGAGCCACCCGCTACTGCGCCACCGCCACCTTCGTGGGACTGGTCCTCGTGGGGCTGGGCGTCGGCTCGGTCAAGGCCAACATCACCCCGTTCGGGGCAGACCAGGTCGGGTATTGTGTGGCAGCTGCTGGAGCGCTCGTGGGTGCCCCAGGGGTGGCAGAGGGTGGGGTGGACAGTGCCCGGCTGACTGATCTCTCTGGAGGTGTTCAGCCTCGGAGAGAATCGGATCGTCCACCTCTGTTCGCTGTGTAATGCGAGTTGTTAAGTTGTACCCTGTTATACTTTTGGTGCCTGTGAGGTGTCAGATCCCTTGGCTTCCTGGTTACCCTGCCTTAGCTGTGGTATCTGAGTTGGCTAAGCCATCACCACCTTGAGGGCTTGGGTTGAATACTTAATGGCTATACTTAATAATTATTCTCCCTTGTGAGTTTGTACCCAGCTAATTCGACCTCACAGCTCATCAGGTGAAGTACAAGATCCACATTTTAGCTTTGACAAGGGTGACATGGGCCTTCTAAGGCAGTGTCAAAAGAGGCCTTTAGCATCCTGTGATAAAGGCAGGCTACAGAACAAACAGTTTTTATGCTTTAGGTATTTGTTCGCTGCATTGCCCTTGGGTGATATTTTTGTGCAGGCTCATGCTGCATCACATGATGGGTGGAAGCTGCTCTGACCATGGCAAACATCACCTGGGCTGTTCCCGTAAGGACATGTCCTGTCAGATGACCTTATCCGGATCTGCTACAGTGATATCATTCTTTGGGTCATCACTGCAGAACCCAGTGGCTTCACAGAAAACATCTGAGAGGCAACTTGGAGTTCAGTAGCAACAGGAACGCTCTGTTGCATGTACTTCTTTTGCAGTCCTATGCTAAGGCAGTGTGGTGGCTGTGGATGCTGAAATGTAATTTCTGCTTTCCAAATGAAGAATTTCAGTATGCTCAGGTACTGAGCAGCTTTTCTAACTAAACTGAAAATCTAGTTGCCTGTCTGTTTACTGGCTCGCCGAGCTCTGGTTAGAGCAGGTGTCAGAAATGCCATGAATTCCTTGTAAGAGGAAGGATCTACCACAGAATGCTTGCCAAACATACCTCTGCTCTCTGCTGTGCAGTTTGCATTTGTCACTCTTTGGCATTTCATGTATTCTAAATTCTGGAGTTCTGGGTGAAAGGCAGTATATAAATGTAAAACATTATTATAGCCCGGGATTGTGTGTCCCCAGTGCATTAGTTCTGTTGGAGCCAGCCTGAGCCCATCAAGTGAAATAGCTTTATTATGACTTTATCTTGTAAGGTGTTTTTCAAAACTGACTGCTTATCCCCAGAACGCTTTATGAAAGTTAAATATGGGAGATAAATAATGGCAGGAACAGAGCAGAAGGGCCATTGCCAATGGAAGTGTAGCTGTTGTAGCTGGATTTTGTAAAGGCTTTTCCCCCAGGATTTCAAGGAAAGCAGTTTTTGGCTGGGTTTGCAGATAATTCACAGTGATTTATGTAGGGTGAAGCAAAAGAAATACTCCTTTCTGGGCCATAATAATCATTGGAGCTCTGCCGAGGACTGAATTTTTCCCCTTGTCTCTTTTCCTGCCTTATCTCTTGTTAAATATATTACGGGATGCCACTTACCTTGGTGTGCAGCTTGGGGCCCTCTTGGGTGCCTTCTCCCTGCACAGGAATGTAGAAAACTGCTGGGGAGATGTGTATATATCTGTATCTGTCTATAGATCTATATCTGTACATATCTGAGAATAAAGTCTGTCTCCCAGAGCCACATTCTTGGGAGGCCGGAGCACATTGCAAACGTGTTTTGGCTGGATGTGTGCTGGTAAGATTTGTCCTCTTTCCCCTAAGCACCCAACAAAGGAAACGATGAATTGTATATCATGTACTTTAGTTGGCACAGTCACCTTTCAGAATGTTAATTACATTTCATTGCAGATCTCTTAAAAATTACCATGTGACTGTTTCAGCTTTAATGTGTGTATAGAATTTGGGTGAAGAGCTCTAATGTAGTGAGAGGTTTTTTTATTCAGCAGAATCACTTTGTGGAAAATCGGAAACTGAATTGCAATACTTATTTTTCTCTGAAGCTGAGAGATGTGGTTTGTAACTCCCTGTTAAATGCATGCTTTTAGAAGTGCTGTTAAAGGGACCCAGCAGAGTTAGCACCGAGTAACTTCTGCCTGTCAGCTTAGCAAAAAAAGGGTCCTGCGAAGTTGGGACAGACCAGCTTTTCTCAACTGTGTTTGTAAATGTCTTTCTAGAAGTTGCAGGCTGATCCATCGTGCTGCTCTCAATCTGAGCTGCTGGTTCTCGGAACAGTGTTTCTCATCATGTGATCCCATAACCTGGCGCTTTCCAGTTCCCCTTTCAGGCGCGAGAGTTCTGCTGTCACTTCCTGTTCCATGGAGCAGTTTGTGACTTTCTGCAGTTAGGAAACAATGGGACTGTTGGTCATTATTGTGAAAGCTGCTTCGGCTTCAGCTGAAGTCGGAGTAGTAGCAGGCTCCTAATCTAGGATCAGCCATAATCATTCTAATTATAGCTGGATCTCCTTCAGGGTTACAGCGATTAGAGAGGCCAGGTTTCACCCACCCTGTGGCTTCCCCCTGAACTGCCTTCACAGCCAATAAATCTACCAGGCCATAACTGCCAGAGATCTTCCAGCTCTGCTGAAATTGTTGGTTTACAGTTGCTGTTGGAAATTGCTGCTGTAAAGATGGCTTTAGAGTGATTTTCAGCCTTTATTTATTTGTGGAGCTTAGATTTTCCAGCCTCTGGATAAGGATGGGGAACCACGTGTAAAGATTTGAAGGTCCCTAACTGCAACTTATTTTGTTGTTGTTGCTGTAAAACTTCTTATGAGCCTGTGGACCTCGAAGGCTCTGCAGAGAACAGTTTGAAACAGGTTGTGGCATTCACAAGGCCAGTAATAATAGATGGGAGAGGAAGCAGACTTTATATGTGGACTTGCCGAATTTTAGTATAAAAATGGGAAATTATGTAGCAGCTGAGTAATACTGTGTAGCAGAGCTACCGAGCTGTCTCAGATGATCTCAAAGAATAAATGGTGTCTGCAGTGATGGGTTAGAGGGCCAGGATTCTGTAAATATGACTGCACAGAACTCTTGTCATTGTCCCTTCTTCTGTGGACTAAGGACAGGGTTCTGTGTTTCATCCTCGCTCTGTTGTGTGGGTGCTCTCAGAGCTGACTGGGATGAGGTTGGGGCTGTTTGTTACATTTGTTGCTTGTGACTGTCAGTTGATTGCAGGAACAGATGAAAACTGCTACGGTCAGGAACTTCTGGATGATCTTGTTCCTTTCATGTGAGTCAAGTGGAAGGTCTCAGCTTTGGATCTGTCATGATGTGGAGAGGCACATACTGGACCTCTGAAATGTTGGAGTTTCGGGAATACTTGGGATCATTAGCAGGTGATGACAGAAATGAGAGGTCACAGTGGAATGGTGGGCGGCAGATAGACACGAGCTGCAGCACAAAGAGCAAATCGTGTGGATAACCAGTCCTTTGAAACCCACCTGGCTGTGAGAGTAGGAAATTACCTCGTGACAAAGCAAAGCATCTAAACACAGGAAGTGTGGAAAAGCAACGACGTTTGTTTAGATTCCTCTTTATGTGAAAACCAAAAGAACCTAACAGAATCTTAGTATTTGAGCTGTATAATATTCTTGTTTTCAAGCCGTACAAACTGCTTTGGCTAGCACTTGGATCATCTCCTAAGAAAGATGTTGGTGTTGAAGAATCCAGGGGAGGGATAATTGAGCAAGTGCTCATCTTTCTTCTAAGTCAGGACGAGGTCTGAGCATGAACCTCAGCACAGCTGTGCTGTGGAAGCTGCTGTCAGTCACATATTTGTAAGGCGTTTTCATCAGGGGTTGTAAATAATGATCCAGTTACTCTTCCTCCCGTTCTTTGTTTCAGTTGTGCTTAGAATTCTGTTCTGATTGCGGGATGGGAGCCTCGTAGCCTGAGTTCAGAGGATTGCAGTGCAGTTACCCAGCTGTGTGTCCTCTGCTGGAGGTGACTGCCCTGTGCCTGTGCCATTGAGGTGCACCCTTTTCCTGCTGCAGTTGGTGGTGGGATTTTAGGCATGTAATGAAGCTGGTGGTGCTGGTAGCACAGGGAGAGTGAGGAGAGTGCTGCTATGCTTGAGCACAGATGAAATTGGGCGGAGGGAGTGATAGATTTCTCTTTCTGCTTGGGTGATTGAAAATAATGCAAGCATAAGGGTGAAAGGAGAACTCCTGCGGTTATGTGGAAAAAAAGCTTGTGTCTGATAAAAGTAAAATAATAAAATTATGACATGGTTTTCTTCTTAGTTCCTTGTTAAAATGTAGTGTTTGCTTATGAAGATGTTCTGTGCTGTCACACAGCTCAGGTAACAGCCAGGAGGGGAAACCTTTCAGTGATCTGCTGTAAATGGAATATTGCTGATACTCTGGGCAGCCAGTGAGATGTGTGAAAAGAACTACACAATTGTCTTTTAACTCTACTGTGTTTTCTGGTTTTGACAAGACATCTTCATAGTTCTTTGTCTTTGAGAGGATATTCCACCAGGTACTTCAGTGGGATTTTTATTCAGTTATTAATGTTTGTCAGTTAAATGGCATAGGGGCATTTCAGACATGGCTGTGATGTGATTTTTAGTGCAAATGTATACTTTGATAAAGAAGGAGGAAATGGATTCTTCGTACTGTAAGTCTGTTGTGTGTCTGTCCCTTGAGCACTGCCTTCCTTTTGGTCACTCTGTTTCAAAAAGGACACTGCAGATGGTGAAGGAAGTTTCCAGGAAGGGACACAGACATGGTCAGTAGTTTCCAGGTGAGGAATCATGAATCAGTCTAAATTTCCTGCCTCTGAAAAGGCAACAAAAAGGAAGATGTGACAGTGGTTTGTGCCAGCAGTGGTCAGGGGAGAGAGGCAGCAGTGGAGCAGGAATGGGATGGAGCTCAGCTGTCTGTGTTGTTTCCTGAACAAGGTAAAAGGAGCGAGGCTCGGACAGGGCAGGTTCAGAGCAGGCAGGTGGAGCTAGTCCTTCCCACTGTGCAATTACCTGGGAGCTCTTTGCCACGGGATGTTCTGGATTCTGAGAGCTGGCCTGGGTTCAGAGGCAGGTTACACACGCTGGTGGAGAGGAGAGCTGCTGCATTGATTAAGCAGACAGAAGCCATCCTTGGTGCAGGAAGTTTCTCAGGAGCTGATGGTTGGAGGCTGGGATAACGCTTGATAGAAGCCTCACGCTGTGCTTCCCTGTTCTTACCTGGATCAAAGTTTGCTTTCTTCTCCCAGCCTTCCTTTGTTGAGGTGTCAGCAAGGTCATGTGCAAGAGGGAGGATGAGAAGTCATCTTCCTTGCAGAAATAAGAGAACTGAGACTTTGTGATGAAGAAATGGAAACTTCATCAAACAGGCTGCTAACACTTCACACGAGTTGGAGCACTGTGCTCCGTGTAATTGTTTGCTAATACCCTGCTGCTCCTTGGGGTTTAGAAGGAATTCCTAGATTGATACACTGCTGCAGTTGATGAAGGTTAGCAAACGAGTACCAAGTTGAAGCTGGAGAAGGAGAATTCTTGGGTTTAGTCTCCAGGATTGAATTTGACATTCTGACAGACGTACCTGAATGCCTGACAATGCTATTAACTATGCACAGGAATAGATGCTTCAATATTTCCTTTGTTGGGCTTGGCTAAATGGTACAGATGGGTTTGTGCACCACTGGGAAACCCGAAGCTGTTAATCAGAACTGACAGTGTTAAAAACTCATTTCAAGACACAGCTTGCTTTTCATATTGCAAACTAAACATGGATCTTTTGAAGATCTGCAAATGAGGAGGGAAAATTTGCAATTACAAATGAAAAATAACTGACTCAGCAAGGCTGGTGCACGGCACTGACTTGCTAGTCACTGTTAATGGCCTTTCAGTCATCAGCCACTGACAAATACAGTATTATGGATTCTTCTACAGACTACTTGATCTTTTCAATGTATTTCAAATTTTAATTTGCATAATTTCTCTTACATCACCTCTTATGAGTGATGCTGTGTTCCTGGGACTTAATTACAAAAGGTGGGTAACTTACAGTAGGCAATAATGAAGAGCGATGGTGAAAACTGTACAGGATAGTGCTATAAACCAGGGATGTCTTTACTTTCACTGGAGAGACACTGAGAGCTTCAAGCAGAAGAATGACACTATGAACAGCACTGACTTAGAGGGATACATATTTACTGGGGCCTTGTGATCCTCAGGCAACCCAAATTTAATTAATTTTTTTTTAAAGGTCAGAATGACAAGTCCTCAATTTGTGCTCTGATGAGAGGCATTAGGACTGTGTTAAAATTTAAATTTGTTGTTTAATTGCCAAGTGTTCATTTGAGGCTCGGAAAATGGAATGGTGTTAACTGTTACGTATATACAGTTAGAAGAAGCAATTGTGGCAATACGTGAATTTTTAGGTAGCTTAACATTTTGGTACTAAAAAGTAGTTATTTAAACTCCTGTGGACTATGGGATGTTAATCTGAGGGAGCTTTGTGTAGGGAAATGACCCAAGGAGAGTCAGTGCAGTAGAAATAATAATGGCCTCTCTGGGGAAGCTGTCTCAGTAGTGTGTGGCTTTTTTATCCCTGGGCTGAGCTTCTGGAAGGTTACTGACATAATGGTGCAGCTCACTGAGGTGTCACTTCATCAAATACCACGTGGAGCCCAAAACACTTAAATCATTTCAGTGTGACGCTAAATGAAACCTGAACTCTTCAGTGCATTGAACTTGTTTGAATTCTAATTCAAAGATTCTAATTCTGTTCAGCCTTATTTTCTTCAGAAACTGAAGGACTTGCTTTTAATGTTTTCCAGGTCAAAGACCGGGGTCCAGAAGCCACAAGAAGATTTTTTAATTGGTTTTATTGGAGCATTAATTTGGGAGCTATCCTGTCTCTGGGAGGCATTGCATACATTCAGCAGAACGTGAGCTTTGTGATCGGGTACAGCATCCCAACAGTCTGCATTGGGATTTCCTTCATGGTTTTCTTATGTGGGCAGAGCTTCTTCATCACCAAACCTCCTGATGGCAGTGCCTTCACAGACATGTTCAAAATTCTCACCTATTCCTGTTGCTCCAAGAAGAGCCACGGGGAGCACTCAGCAAACAGGTTTGTGCTGAGCTCTTGTGTATGGCCTCAGTTCAGAGTCAGCCTGGGACTGGAACTCGCTAGTGCAGACTGCCTGGTGCTAACTCCCACCAGAGGCTGCAGGAGAATGGGCAGGTTTGCTGTGAGAACTGGAAAATTGCAGTCCTGCAGGTACTTTCTGGGAGTTGAGGGATGGGAGAGAGGCACACTTGGAGGTCCCTGGATCTCCCTGCAGCCGGATCGTGGTGTCAGCTGAGCTGTGTGTCCTGCCCGCTCAGAGCTGCTGAGAGGGTAATGTAACCTGACCGTGCTGCTCCTCAGCACGAGGAGCTTTCCTCTCTGCTGGATATGTGTGTGGATGCCTTCTGATTTGAAAAGCACTGTCATCTGCATTTAATGCTGTACGTAGCTTCATGGGGAGCCAACATTTCTCCACTCTTAAGAGCTGCCCATGGAGTAGTGGTGGTTGAATGGAATGGCTGGTAAGAGATGTCAGGTGCCTCCTCTGCAGGGGGGGTTTCATGTGTTCAGATTGCCAAACAGTTCAATGGCTTATCAAGCAATATCACAAAATACAGGTTATTCTAAGTTCTGCCAGTTACTTAGGGCTGGGCTGTGTGGGGAGGGTGGGAAATAAGGAAACTTCATAGCAGAAGGTTTCCTCTCGTGTTTGCACGTGCTGGGGATCCATCCTGGCCTAGCTGTGTTCCTGTAACTCACACGAGTGACTTATTTTGGAAATGCGTTAGCTTTTTATAAGGAAGACAAGATTGCCAGTTATGTTTAACTGAACTTTTCAAATCCTTTTCCAAAGTGAAGGCCAGGGAGTGCTGCACCAGCCTCACAAGCAAAGCCTCTTTGAGATGGCCAAGCTGTCCCGGGGGGGCCCCTTCAGAGAAGATAAAGTAGAAGATGTAAAAGCTCTTGTCAAGATTATCCCTGTCTTTCTGGCTTTGATACCTTACTGGACAGTGTATTTTCAAGTGAGTAGTTCCAAATGGTTCCAGTCTTATTTTACATAATTTCTAATTTAACATTTTTGGGGGGTTCTCTCATAAATACGAAACGTACCTTGGAGTTGAGAGATGAAAAACGACTGCTAAGAATACTCTCAAATAATATTTTGACCTAATAAGAGAAAAAAAAAAAATTACAATTGTAGTCAAGACTCACAGTTGTACAAATTCACATATCTGAAATACTGTGCTGTGTTTCATCTTGCAGTTGTTTCACATAGGTTAGGGTAAGTGGTCTAGACCTCATTTTAATTTTCTGGTTCTGTCTTATTGAGAAGATTCAGAGTATCAAAGACATTTTGGGCAAAAAAAAACTATGTGGAAATTGTTTTCAAAGACTCATGAATGATTTTTTGTGTTTTTACTAAAAGTAACTATAAGGTCAAAAAAATCCTGTTATGTTCTAACCATAATTCTTTCCAGTTTGCCATGTTAGCACTTCACTCTGGTATAATCTTTGTTAATTGTTATAAATTGAAAAATATCTTGCTCTTAGCTCTCCTTGTCCAAGTAACCCCAACTCCTCTTTCCTAATGCTAGATGCAGACAACGTATGTATTGCAGAGCCTCCATCTGAAAATTCCTGAGATCTCAAATGACACCAACTCCATCCACACGGTAAGCAGAGCAAAACAAGGCAAGAGTACCTTTTCTGTAGCTGAAATGCAAACTAGACCAGGATTGTACAGAAATTCTGGGCCGTTCAGGCAGTGCCTTTGGGGATCAGTGGCCTCAGCCTCTGGGCATTTAGGAGCACGATGCACATCCCAGATGTTGCCATACCAACAAGTATCGAGTTCACACCAACCTGTTCTGGATGGATTCAGGTGACTCCCACTGCTTTCACCAAGAGTTTCTTTATCCTTCAGTGGCCAAAGTGTGACCTTTGAAGAAAGCTGATCAAGCTCCATGCCCTGGGTTTTCACACCAGGACAGAAGCATTCCTGCAAGCCCAGTAGGAACGAATACCCATCCTTAAGTGATACATTAGCATTTGGAATTTGAGACACGTTTGTTACTTTAGACTGCCTAATCAATTATCACTTTACCTTTAGCTTATTGAAAGAAGCTGTTCAATCAGTATTTTTCAAGAAAGGCTGGCATCATGTGATTGCAGAAATGGTACAGAGAAGTAAAACCAGAAATAGAAGTTATTAACAGGTCTATTTGTGTTATTCCGAACCATGTGACTGCCTTGTTACAACACTGGCAGTTGGACCAGAGAAGTGGATTGGTTTTCTCCTTAACAAAGTGCACACAGGAGTTCAGAGTCCCATTTTCAGACTGAATATTAAAACTAAAAATATTGTCAGTCTGAATATTTATTGTGCAGAAACGAACATGGAGCTTAGGTTATCAAACTGAGCTTTTTTCACTGCCTTTCTGGGCATTAGAGTTGTTTTCAAGCTGTAAATAGAGCGTTATGTTTAATTAAATTAGTTCATAAAATAATGGCTTTCCTTGTTTTTGCTGGAAAGACTTTAAAAATACCCCTCTGTGTAGCCACTTTTCCTAACAAAAGTGAGGATTTCAAAGTTAGCTGCCTGTTTGTAGTGTTTACTAAAGTTTGCAGAATTCGAGGCAAGGATGATGGAACAATGTCTTGATACTTCTGAATAATGATTTTGTATCTTACATAAGAGTGATCCTGGCTCCTTTCTCTGCAGTGCCTCTGTCGTGTTGTTGTTGTTGTTTTATTTTGAAACCCTTTGTTATGATCTAGCAGCATTAACAGCATAAAACAAACGAGTTAATGTGGGTTTTGTTACCTTCCTGATGTGCTCTACCTGAAGGGTGCTGCCCTGCAATCTCCTTTATGTAGTGACTTGAGGTAATTAGGAAAAGCAGCAGTAAAATAACATTTTGCTGAGCAGTGTTGCACCTTGTCAGGTTCAGGTTTTCGTTAAGCTTTTGTAGGCACCTCTGCCCAATACTAAGAAAGACCCATTTCCTTTTGGTATGGAAAGAATGAAATATGTGCATGCCCTTTAATCTGCAGGCTCCTGATAGGGTAGAAAATGAAAAACATTCGTTTTAAACCAAAAAAACCCAAACCCATGTGATTGATTGGATGAAATACAGCGGTGCCAGAGGCATTTGGTATTTCTCTTCTTTCTTATCAGATTCAGCAATGCCAAAAAATTCCCACATCCTTGACTCTGCATAAATGACTCTTGGTACAAACTGGCACGGGTTACTGCTGCTGTGATATTTGAAGCACAGGGAAAGGTGAAGGGGAGAGGGAGGGAAATTGGCAGCTGGACTGTTGCAAAGTTCCCAAATAAGCAAGAATTTGATGAACTCAGCAGATTTCACCGTGCGTTTTTCGAAGTGTGTGACCACTGCTAAGTAATGCACAGAACCTGATGGATCACGCTGCTGGGCATTTTTGTGCAGCTGAACTAGATTATGATTCCATTTTTACATCAGGAGTGCTTGTCTGCAGCGGGAGCTGCGTGCCCACGCTGTGGCAGAGGCTGAGGGCTTGGCTTTCTGAGATGTTTGTAGTGGCTGAGGTGTGGAGCTTTTAGGGAATTGTCTTCCTCTGTTCCTGTGCCACAGCTGTAGATTGCCACGGGCCCCTTGGCCATGCTGGATGTTCTCAGAATCCCAGGTTTGGGTCACAAGGGACATTAGAGATCATCCAGTTCCACCCCCCTGCCGTGGGCAGGGACGCTTCACTGGCCCAGGGTGCTCAGAGCCCCATCCAGCCTGGCCTTGAGCACTGCCAGGGATGGGGAGTCCAACCAGGAATCTCTAGAATATATCCAACTGCTCTGCCCTGGAGTTGCCACCCACACGAGCACCTCAGTATCAAAACGTGAATCTGCCCCAGCAACACATCAAGCAGTGCTGGTGTTTTGGGTCAGCGAGTCAGTGTGATGCACAGTACCACAGCGTTCTGTAGGCAGTTCTTAAAAATCCACCCAAACCAGAACATTTGTATAAAATAATAATAAAAATCAGCTCCTAAGTATGAAATTGCTAACTTGAACCATCTCCCCTTTCAGTTTCCAGCAGCCTGGCTGACCATGTTTGATGCAGTGCTTATCCTGATCCTCATACCCTTAAAAGACAAACTGGTGGACCCCATTTTGAAGAGGAATGGCTTGCTGCCCTCCTCGCTGAAGAGGATTGCAGTGGGAATGTTCTTTGTGATGTGCTCTGCCTTTGCTGCAGGTAAGAGAACGACTTGGAGATCTCCCAACAGAGTGAATTGTTCAGCTCACTGCAACAGCATTCTTTAAAAACTGTGTGAGTATTTAATTCAGCATTATTCAGATCTTTTTTCGTGGGATGGTTGGAATGTGACCTCATGGATACATTTCCCTCAATAAAGGGGATTGTATCCAAAAACTTCCTACAGTTTTGAACACTTGCAATAAAATTGGACCATTTTTCCTGCCTGAAGTAGACTTTGCATATACCCTTTAAAAGTAAGTATGTTTCTTCATACATTCCGACTTCCAAGTATAAAAAAGCTGAAATTTTACCTAAAATCCTTTCCCCTGATCTGAAAGAATTAAGGTAGGTTATGGCTGAACAGGAGTTTCCTCCCACTTTGGGTTTTCTCTCCCCTATCTCCGTGTTCCCTAATGTTTGGGGCTTAGTGTAGTGTAAAATAGCTCAGCTGTAGCATGAAAGGGGAAAGATGGCAACTCTGCTGGCCCCATAAATCAGCTGCTTTTGAGGTGATTTCAAGTTGTTAAGTGCTGCTGGTGTGGAACTGAACATCTCTGAGCAATGCTTCACAGGATCTATAGCCTTCACCAGCATTGCTGTAATGAACATATTGATAAAGCATTACAGCATTAAATAAATTCATTTCAGCACTTGGGATCCCCTATATTTTAGGGAGAGGGACACTTTATACGGCTATTAAGATTTCTTTCAATGAGAGAGGTAATTATTAGGCCAAGGTCACTTTGTGGGCAAGGCAAGTTCTTAAAGCAAAGTCATTTAAAGTTAAAATAGGCGTGTTTCTCTTATTCCATGTTTCTCAGGACACTGCTGCTGCAGAAGAGGATGATGTAAAACAGTTAAATGTCAGCTCTTTAAATAGAACCTGTGGGCTCACATCTAAGGGAATTCAAACCCAGCAATATCTGTATTCATAGTGGGGAAGAGCACCTCGAGCTGTGAGAGCTGACTTGGGGAATGGGTTCATACAGCAAAATTCCTTAAAATTTCAAATGCTTTCTTCAGTTCACCTACAAATGTAACACATGATTTTGTTGGTTTGATCCTCCCCAACTCTTCCCCAGTAGAAACTGAGAAGGTGAATTCTTTGGGTGGTTATTTGCAATCTGCTTGGAAAGTTTAACCTTTTGCAGTAACTTAACATCTCTTCATCATAACAGAGTGCTTAAAAGCTTCAGTTGTGACAAGTTTGGGGTTTGGGAAACTGTTTATTTCTAGCAAGGTGTTGGTTTATATGTCGCATTCAATTTTTATTTTCTCATTAAGTGGTATTCATAGCTGCCATATTTTAACATTCTTAAAATACACTACTACTTCCAACCATTGCTGCCGTGGAGAGAGATACTGATTAAACCTTAAACCATATGAAAATGTTAAGAATTTGCAATCATGGCAATATCTTAATGATTTGTTTGTGCCATTTTTCCATTTTGACTTGCTTATCTAACAGCCATTAGTTGTGGACACTACTCAGGCTGCCTATTAGATTGTTTAGATTATTTGGAATATTTTAAATACTGTGTTAAAATACAACTGATTAGATTTAATGAACATCTGCTGTGCTTCCTGCATCCTATGGTGAATTCTGAGCAGCAATGTTCAAGGTTATTCAGCTGGAAAATCTACTTCATTTATAGAGTTTAAACCATTATAGCAAGAAGTTCAGATTATTTTAACTACTAAGAGTGTAAAATTAAATGTGAAACTTGTCTATCAAAGTCTGAAAGGAAGAATCGATAGTTTCCAGATTCTGAAGTACTTTGAAGATGAATTTATGGCAAAGTTTGGTATATTGTAGTTGTGCTCCTAGGTGGTTCAATGCTTATTTTGTAAGAGTATAAACACATTAAGATCACTTGATGTTTTGAGGTGCAATAATTCTGTGTTGAGTGTAAATAAATGAAATTATGTCTGAGCTCTTAGATGACTCTACTGCTTTGTTTACATTTTAATTAAGTTCCCCTCTAAAATGTTTGGCAGCTGTATTAAAATGAAACCATCAAGAAATCCAGCTTTATTTTAATTACAGCAGCCCTTCATAGTTAGAGGGCACTGAGGCAGCTGAAGAGCTAAAGAAAGACACATAAAAATGAGATGGGTAAGTGGTCACCTAAAGAGAAGTGAGGAAGACAGAGGAGATGTGGTGGCTGGCCTGACATGAAGAAGTAATAAATTCACAACAAGCTTCACCTCAAACCCAGATGCTACTAAGAATTTGGGCACTGTCACCTAGCACAGAGGTGCTGATCTGGCTGGTCCCCTTGGGTTTTGATGTCACAGATTTGGGAAGAGCTGGGAGAACAGCTGTGCATTAGGAATTGTGTTTGTTTATGTGGAAGGTGCTGTCAGTACAGCTCAGAATGGCTCAGCCAACACATGGAACGTTGGGTGTCCGTGGCATCCTTTGGTGCTCCAGGGGAGGGGAAGCTGGAAGTGAGGAAGGGGGAAGCATTGTACATGGTGTGATATCCGTGAAGCATCATATCCAAGCCCTGTACATTTCTTTTGTGATATTTTGTGCCCCGAGATGAGGTCAGGTGTTGGCTCAGGAAGCAGAAAGAGCCTGAACCGACAGCACTAAATGGGAGGCTGTGAGTGTAACCCACACCACAGGAAGCAGTGTCAGCCACTGAGTCCTGCTCCTCTCCATTGTGATGAATAAATTCACCTTATTTCCAAGGATACGAGATGAGAGTTCTTTTATAGAGGTCCTTCCTGGGTAAGCAGGGAGTTTTATTAATTATCAGCTGTTCTGTGCATTTTATGTAACAGTGAGTCAATCGTTTCATCTGGGCAACTTCAACAAAACCCAACAGCATTATTTGAGATTCACTTTCCACTCTAAACTGTGGTGCTGAGCAAGCTAAAAGTGCTTATATTTTACCCTATCATGTCTCTTTTTCATTCTATATGAAGTACTTTCTATGCAATGTATTGCTTGTAAATCAAGCTCTAATGAGCTCTCAGATCTCTGTGCACGAAAAGTGTCATATAAATGTCATAATCATATTCATAGAGGGTTTTCACACTTCTGCAGGACTGGTGTAGCCATTTCCATAAGCAAAAGGGTTTCTAATTTATGAATACTGTGGTGGCAGTGGAAATGGTTCAACGCTGCAAAGTCGTAGTTTGTGAAAATGAGATTGTCTTTAAAAAAAACCCCAACACAGTGCGTGTGAGCTCTGAGCTATCCATCCAGAAATGGGGTAAGGGTTTGTGTAATTATTGCTGCTGAATGAGAATATCATCACTAGTCCCATGGCAGAACAACTGTATGCCTTGAAATAACAACAGCAAACGCAGTCTGAAGTGCTTTATGTCAGGAAATAAATACATATTCCTATCGTGTCATTTCTAATTGCAATGCAGGGCTGCATCCTCATTTAACTCTTACTATGGAGAAACAATGTTTGCATCTCAGGTCAATCTTTTTTCCCTCCCCTTTCACATAGGAATTCTGGAAAGCAACAGACTGAAAATTGTGAAGGTTAAAACAATTAACCAGACAATTGGGAATGTTACATACCATGCTGCAGATTTGCCAATCTGGTGGCAGATTCCTCAATATGTGCTGATTGGATTCAGTGAAATATTTGCAAGTATAGCAGGTAAGAGTCTTGGTGTGCTTTAAATCTGCTTTCACATCTATCATAAATGATGGAATCCTAGAAAATAAATACTTCTCAAATCATAATAAATAAATAAATACATTTTTATACAATATTGCTCAATATAAGTGGCAGAGCTGACCATTGTCTTGCACATTTGAAGCCTGGCTATGTAAGACTGTGCTTTCAAAATTGAATTTCAAGCAGAGTAACACCTCAAATATTTGTGTGGCATCCAGTTAGTGCTGGGTATTTGCACATCCTAATGGAAAACAATATACTCTTTCAATATTGTATTTTAGTGCAGTTTTGTGTCCTCTGAATCTTCCTCTGTGTTGGAAATATAATTTGTGCTTTGTGATTTTTTTTTTTGGTCTTATAAACCGAGCTCACAGGTTAGAAAATTATTTAGTAAGTGGACACACCTTTCTGAGGGAAAAGGGAAGAAATAAACCACATTTAGAAAGACTTGCCAGTTTAAATTCGTGTTACTTGAGTTTTTTCATCTCTGAAATAAGAAAAGTTTTTGTGAATATCAATAATGGAGTAGCTATTTTTACAAATTTTTATCTACTTTATTCTAGATCAGTTTTTCTGTAGCTGTTCCAGTACTTCAACGTGACACTAAGCAGACTGAAACGCTGCTCAAACTTTGTGTGTCTTGAACAAATGCAAGAGCTCTTAAATCCCTCCACACTGCCCTGTGTGATGTAGTGGGCAGCCGTGTGCTCACACTGATTTTAAAGCTGCAAGTGAAGTGGGAGGAGAGGGTGAACAGGACTATAAAATCTGATTTTCTGGTCTGTTTGCTGTCCGTGCAGGGCTCATTAGCAGGAGGAAAGCTGCAGCTCTGTGTGGTCACTGTGGCTTTCCTAACGCTGATTTCCGGGGGCTGCCCGGGGAAACGCTCCTGGGAATCTCCCAGCGCAGGGTTCACACACGTGGGGCTTGGAGCAGGGCTTGGCTGCAGTCACAGAAACCCTTCTGAGGGTCCAGGTGCCTGTCCTGGCACTGCTTCAGCAGAACTGTGGAGCTACCTGATGCAATCCATCACAACTCCTCCAGGGACCTGATGTAAAAATCATTGCGTTCTTGCTTGACTACGGTTACTTATTAAAGTGCTGAAATTCTGTTTGCAAACACTGAACTGTGAGGATCACCCACTCAGGCTGGCGTTACCTACAGCTCTTTCCCTTCCATTCCTCGTGACAGAAGCTCCTGTTTCACTTCCCCTGTGGGAGGTTTACTTTCATTCCTGGGCAATCACAGCAGGTTAAAGTGAGATTCTCTGACTCTGGAAGATCTTGCTGGCGGTGGCCCCAGCTGTCACATGGCTCATTTGTCCCCTCTTAGTGGAACAGAGAACTTCTGCTTCATCAGGTTTCTGGTTACTCGTGTTCTGCTGTCATCACAGTTGTTAGGAAATAAAATAAGGTGCTTGGATTGCTTGGCAAGGAGAAAAAAAATGTGGTTTTTTTTTCCTATCTACTCATTTGCTGTCCATTTCATTGTGTGTGTATGGTACCTGTAACGCTAACACACAAAAATCTGAAGATAAAGTCTTGCCTGATTTAGTTATTTATTAAAACTAAGGCTGTGTTTAGCATTTTCATCCAAAGAGTAAAATGAATTACTTTTAGTTAGTTTAGTGATTGTGCCACTTAAATCCTAATTCAGATAAACAGATGACTTATCAGAAATACAAGTGTTCATGGAATATTAATTTCTTCTCTCTTACACAGTCTTGGTTCTCTGTCAGGTACTATTAATAGTTTATAGGTGCTTGCAAGGAAAAAATAGGAAACCTGTCTGCAGGGTGTGCAAAGGTCGAGGACTTGAACCATTCCCTGTTTGCTGAACTCCAAGCTGAGAGGACTTTGGTGGAGCTCTTTGTGAGAAGTCTCCAAGGCTTACACAATTCTTATGTGAATATTCTGCTCCTTCTTATGTGAATATTCCGCTGTTCTGCACTGCTGGGTCTGCACCAACAGCATTATAACTTCAAGAACTCTTGGTCAATGTTTGGAAAAATGTACCAGAAATTCTATGCAGAGCTTAATTGTGTAGTGCACTTACATTTGATTTCTTTCACAAAGGCTCTTTCCTGCCTTCTGATCGTTATCTGAGCATAATTCTGAACATTTTAAGAAGGCCTCTCAAGACTCAGAGTGTACTTCACCAGTTCAGTATTAAAGTTGATAAAGGCATCAACTGTGCTGTGAAATTCAGCCTTAAAATAAGCACAGTGTTAATGGTTACAAAACCAGAGTGATGTGGAAATGTTTGTTGTGAGCAAAAAGGGACTAAATAGCACAAGAGCTGAAACATACCTTTGGTTTTTTGTTTACTGTAAAACTAAGCATATTCTTATTAAGCCACATTAGTTCCACTTGAGGTACCTTTAAAAAGATGGCACACATTGCATTAATCTTTTGTATTATTCTGTCAATCCTCCTAAAGCACCCTTGTTTAACTGGGAATTGTAATCTCACATGACAACACCAGCGAGGGGGTTTAATTTCAGAAGTGCTTGTTTGCAGGAGCATGAAATCATTATCAATGGCTGCCAGCAGCCAAAGGAGCTCTGCAGGCAGAGGAAAGATTTTATATTCTTTATGCCAGATTAAATATTAGTGTTGCTGCAGAAGTTATTAAAATATAGAAATGTAGCTTATTTTGTTACCAAAAGTGCAGGGTTACACTCATTTTGGTTTTTGTTCTGAGTCTTAAGGTCTTTTTCCAGCTGGAATGCTCAGCACCAGTCTGTCTGTAAAATGAACAAGAGGAGAAACAGTCCAGATCCTTTCACTTGTTACACTTGAGCTCAACTTTTTATAAAACACACAGAAGCCTGGTGAGCAAGATGTGACAGAGGCTCAGGAGACCCGTGGCAGCTCTGATGTCTTAACAACAAGTTACAAACAAGCTGCTGCTCCTCAGAGTAATCTGCTTTTTCTTTTCCTTAAAGTGCGATTGGACAGATAAGTACTCCTTGAAAATTCTGGGTTGTTATATTGGTGGCAGAGCCTAGGAAATAAAGGCATTTTTAATTCTCCAAATAAGTATCATTTTGCCCCCCTGCCCTGCCCGTTTGCAGCTGTCTCTCTGTCTCTGTCCGATTCTGTCGTTACAGTTTGAATTTGGGGAAGCTGAGCTGGGTGAGGATGTTTCAGTTCCCTCCTGGCCTGGCAGCCAGGCTGCTGCTGCCCATTGTGCCACGTTGTGCAGAGGAGAGGAGCAGCAGGCTGTTGGTGACCAATTCCTCGAGTGGCAGGAGGTGCTGCTGGATCAGTGAGAACACCCAGCTCCGCTTCTCTCCCAGGAACCAAGTTCCTCCCTCGCAGCAGCCCGGCTGGCCTGGCTGCCTTGAAGGGTTAATCCTTTTCCTGGAAAGAAATGCCAGTGCATTTCTGCTGAACCCTGGCCGGAGTGGCACAAGTCAAAGGGCAGTGGTGCTGGAAATAAAGCGTGCCTTTATTATGCCAGACGGCATTCGTGCAATTTCCAGGTCTCTAATGCTCTCCTTGCAAAGAAAAATGTTACATGAGGTGGCATTAATTCTCAGTGTGAGCAGACTGTTTTGAAACAAGCATTTCACCTGTCAGAGAAAGCTCTGCAAGGAATGGATTTGACTGTCTCTTGTGAATAATCCCATTTGATTTTTGACAGGAGTATTATTCTGAAAAGGAGAGTTAATCATGGGCATTAATCTTTGCGTGGCAGAGCCAGACCCAGTGTGTGCTCTTGGTACACAAATTCAGTAGCACAGATTTGCAGATGGATGGGCACTGGTACGTTTTTCTTGGGTTTACTGGTTGAAATTTGAGTAAAGCCAGCTGAAAGTTCAAACCGTATATCTACAAATCTCAAAAAGAATTGGTTGCTAGCAAGCAATGAACTCAGAGAATTCTAGATCAAAAGTAAATTAAATTAAAATAATTACTGCCTTTCCAGTTCCAGCGAATTTCTCTGTCTGCACATTCGGAGATAGAGACACTGAGAAATAAATGTTCATGGCCAATGCAAGAGTGACTTTCTTCCTTGTCCTGCATGCACTGCCCAAGAGACAGGGAACAGGGAAACAAGGGAGATGGGAAATGTGGAATTGCCAGCTAGGTTAATATTTCTTGGAGGATCATTTTAGACAGAAAAATGAATATGTTGGTTCAGAAGATTTCTTGATTTTACACATGGAATAGAAATAAGATCAAAGTCTGTGTCTCTAGTGTCCATTTAATGGGTTGATCCATTGATAACCTTTAAGAGGATTCATAAAGCAATTAAAGGGACCTGGGAACTCCCAGGGATTCACCACACACCTGGAACTTCCAGAACACTTCTAGAACAATCTACTCTCATTTCTTACATATTCCAATAGCATTTTTTTTTCATCTTTTAATACAGGTCTAGAATTTGCATATTCAGCTGCTCCCAAATCTATGCAGAGTGCTATTATGGGGCTGTTCTTTTTCTTCTCGGGGATTGGGTCCTTTGTTGGCTCTGGACTGTTGGCACTGGTGTCTATTAAAGAAATTGGCTGGATGAGCAATCACACAGATTTTGGTAAGTGTATTTTTCAGTGTGTTCATGGTCTGGAAAGTAGAAGGCTTCCCTCAGAAGCAGTTAAGCATCAAGGACATGGCACTGTTGAGTCTTAACACAGTTCTTATTGTCAAAATATTAATTTGTCTACTGCTTTGTTAAAGTTTCATTTTGCATCTGAGTGTGAAATAATGTGACTGTGCAAAATAATTCACTGCCCTCATGAAACCATGGGAAACACCTCTGCAAGGCCTCAGTTACTTGCTCAGCTGCTACTGCATTTCATCACTAGAAACTACAAATATTTTCATTTCAGTAAAAAATATTTAAATTACGTGCAGCAGAAGAATATATTTGGTATAAAGCACTGAAATTGCTTTCTGTGGTTATGGGAAGTAAAATGTACCCATCTCTCTCTCAGTGATTATTCAGCTTCCTCATTTCAAGTGACTTCATTGAAATTACCATGAGTTAATTCTGCATTTCTGTCTGCTGGCTATTTATACTCCTAAAGTTCAACAAATCACCTGCTTTGAGTTGCCAGTGGAGGTTAAAAATAATTATTGGCACCAGTAGGTGGCACCTTGGGAATTTCAGAAAATCCTCCCATCCTCAGTGGGCTAATTAATTAGTTCAACCAGGAGGAGTGTGAACAGTTCCTAAAACGTCTGCTAGACCTGCTGTGTGTACATGGCTTAAAAGTGCAGCCTACACTTTAAATTTGGACTAAGAGAATTTGCCATTTCAACTGGATTTGCATCTACCAAAAAGCAATGGTGTCTGATCCCTACATATGCCACAAGCTATTCGTGGTTTATAAGTTGTTCTTTGAAAACTGCAAAAGATAACAAGTGGCCTGAACTTTATGGAAGTGTCCTCCCCAAATGAAAATTTCATCTCACTGGGACTTGTTCTCCCCAGTCCATTTCAAAATGAGAAAAGCAGCCTTCTCTGCAACTCCACACAGGTAATTCAGCTGCTGAGGGCTCACGGGGGGATAAGAATTTCACCCAAATTAACGGTGGTGCTTTTTCAGCCTCTTGCCTTTGTTCTCTGAAGCAGCCGATGAGAAGGCAGTGCCAAATCTCTGTGTAAGAGACCTGGGCTGTGCTAAATCTGTCCAGGGATGGCCACACCTGGAAGGTGCTGCCTCTCCTGAGCCGCTGGCCATCGCTTTGAACAGGCTGCTGGGCTGGGGGCACTGGCCTCTGGAGCCCTGGCAGCCCTGGCAGCCCTGGCAGCTCTGGCTCTTCGTCCCCTCCTCAGCCCAGCCGAGTGTCCCCAGCAGGTGCAGACCTGGCTCGGTGACCTGGCACTGCAGCAGCCACTGCTTTAACCCTGTGGGTCAGCAGCTGTGTAACCCAATTTTCATTTGGTGTAGCATCGTTGACAGTCACCACGTTCACATCTGAGCTTTACCTGGGCTTTCCAGGGCAGGAATTGCAAGGAGGAGTCAATGAATGAATGATCTGGGGCTTTTCCAGGAGATGCTGTATAATGACTATAAGCACGTGCCCTAAATTTCTATTTCTGCCAGCTCATGACATCCCTGGGGGTGGCTGACTGCCTCCAGACTCTCCTGAGGAAGTTCCCTGTCTGCCAGCACTTCAAGGGTGGTTGCTGCCATTGAAGTGACTCGTTTCTCCCACAAAAACTAAGATTTCATGGGTTTAATATCCCATCTCATAAAGGATAATTACTACTCTTTAAACACATCTGCTCTTGAAATGGAGATTCACATGTATATTGTATTTTAAATGTCAAGGAAAGCCTCAGTTTAATTTTATTGCATTTTATTATAAGTTCATTTAATTGAATCTTAAGTTTCAGTAATTAAAGTAATTTAATCTGCACGTTTATAGGCTTGCTGCAGGAACAGCTGGTTAGGGTCCATGTACACGTCACCATTTTAGTCTCTGCAACCTCTTTGATGATCATAATGGTCCAGTTGGCTGTGGTGTGTTGGAAATGAGCCACAATTATTGTTCTTGGAAGTAGAGCAGGAGTTGTGCATGCTTCCTAACAGAGGATGATGGTTTAGCAATGAGCTTTCTTCATTTAACGTTCTTTAATGTCCAAAGCACTAATTCGGGACAACTCTGAGGGAGCATCAAAGGTGAACTGAACCACAAAGGAGACACCTATGTTTTCATGAACTCTAAACTTTGTCCCAAAAAAGGCTGAGAAACAATTGCAGTAATGGCTTTTTTTATATCTATGGAGTTGCCAGCTTTTTCCTTTACAGCATTCGTTTTTTGGTTTTTTATTTCCTTTTGACTTGGTCTAAGGCATTGGAGAACAAAAGAAAACATTCCTTATCCTGTGCACATCTTCGTCAGCAGTGCCAGCCTTTGCTCTGGGTAATTAAAAATGAACTGTGCTGTGGGATGGAAACGTGCTTTGGTTTGGTTCTGCAGGAAAGTCTTCACCACTTAAACTTGACGAGATTCACGTTTTTATTTGTATCTTTATTAACGTTCTTTTCCCCCCCCCCAATTCTTTCTAGGTAATATTAATGGCTGCCAATTAAACTATTACTTCTTTTTGCTGGCTGCCATCCAAGGAGCCACCCTGCTGCTTTTCCTGATTGTTTCTGTGAAGTACGAGCACCACAAGTCCAAGGGCAGCGAAGCGGCCGCCAACGGGAGGCTCTGAGCCCTGCAGGGAGCAGAGTCCAGCAGCACCCAGGGAAGGGGCAGTGCCCCAGGCCAGGAGCTCTCCTGCCTCCCCAGGGGGACTCTCCAGCCCTGCCTGGCAGGAGCTCTGTCCCTGCCCTGGCAGTGGGGAAGTGCCTTATGTCACGGGGCTGTTTCTTGCACTACGTCCTGGGACAGGACAGCAGACCTTGGCAGTGAATCCACTGCAGGCATTCGAGTTGCTCTTTGTTCATGGGGAGATGTTTACTGAGCTCCTAAAAGCTGGGACACCCTGGAAGTGGAGTCTGAGGAGTCCCATGGACTGCTGTGACCCAAAGCTGAACCTGGATCCACAGAAACACTCGGCAGGTCGAGCCTACCTTGAGGACACAGGACAGAAACCATTTGGCAGGAGCCTCAAGCAGTGCTCACAAGCATGGATTTGCAGTGCTGGGAGTCATTTTGGGGTGAGAAACAGGGGCAAATTAAATCACAAATTAGCACAGCTCAAAAAGGAATACAGTTTTATCATTGACCTGTTACTGAGAGTGTATCAAGGATTTAAGTCCAGACTTGCAGTCAGGAGTATCCAGTACTGAGGACTGAATCCTGTGTCCCAGTAGCTTCTCAGACAGCTGCTGCAGACTTTGGTGCACAGTTAACGCTTGCTGGGACTGAAATGTTTGACTACAGCAGTGGTTTTATTTTTGAACCTGCATTAGATGTATTAGGACAAGGCCCTGTTCAGTCCAACACTGTTACTCCCCTAAGGACTACCCCAAATATTTGCAGGAAGCAAAGCAAGCTGGAATTCTGAGCAGATCAATGCACAATAACCATTTAGCAGCCTTTAGCCAGGTCCTTCAGTCTTGTCTTATTTTAGTTAACGTGCTCCAGGGTTTGGATCTTTCAGCAACACATTCCTCCAGCAGAGCAAATGGCTTCATGTTCAGCCTCTTGAATTTTAATAATTCTAACAACTGTACTTCAGCGTGTGTGCAGACTGGTATGGAAGGTGCAAGGAATTATGCAGAAAGAAAATAAAACCTTTTTATTAATGTGTTGAATTTTTATAGTTTCCTTTGTCTGCAGTTCTGTTGTTTAAAATGTCCTTATTTTGTACATGGACATCTTTTTAATGAGTTTACAAAATAAAATGAACCTCCATGCTGTGACTTCTGACCCTTTGTTTCTAGGCGAATAAAATTATGCTACAACTATTTTGTTCTTATTTTGTTTCCACTCCAGTCACAGAAATAAGACCAGTCAATTAACTTTATGACTGAGCACTGCACCTCATTAATTAAATACCTTGAAGTTTTAGTTTGAATTTTACATTCACTTCTTAGGCTGTTCCAGTGCAAAGGAAAGATCTGACAGGAGTTACCCTAATGGATGCTTTTAAGCCTCTGTCTTTCCAGGTGCCTTAAATTCAAAGCACAACATAGGAAAGTGCTTGTTCTACACGAGAGGAGGTCTCTGAGCGAAGTTTGGCACTTTGACTTGTAAAGAATTGTAAAAAGAATTAGCATGTACCTTACAGTGCCTCCCCAGGCTGTAGCCAGGGATGAGGAGGGGTGCCTGTGTTCCATTTGAGGTTACGGGGTGGCTGCATTGCTCATGTAATTGTGGGTATTCCCAGAGTACAGCAAAACCTGTTTTCTCCTGCCTTTGTGTCTGCACTGAATATCCCTCCTCAGAAAAGGGGAGTTTCTTTCATTTATTCTGCTTATGTAAACCTCCAGCATGAGTTTAATTACAGCGGTTTAGACATCCATCTCTATTTCCCCCAAAAGCCTGGAGTCACCTCTGAGTTGGTTTTATTTGTGTATTTTTGGTGTTAACAGAAGTTGCTCAGGGCTGACATGAGACAAGGTTGCTCAGCTTAACAATAAACCAGTGTTGGAATCTGCACAGAGTTCTTAATTTTCAAAAAGCAATTTCAAACACCAAATCTTACCCCAGTGACTTTGTTTATATGCAGAGCAAGTTATGCCACTGCAGCAAAGCCCTCTGGGGAGGCAGATTAGAACACGTTCCCTTTGAACAGTCAGTGGTTTGAGACAGATTCGTTTCTGAGGAAGCAGAGAATTTGTAAACCAGCACTGCTGGTGGAACAGTGCACTTACCTGAGGGTGGCACCTGCTGGCCCCGCTGCAAGGATGGACCTGCAGGGAGAGAAGAGAGATGAGAACCAAGGGCAGGAGCCATGAAACAGAAAATACCATTCTTTGGTTATTTTTCCTTACACATATTTTTGATTAAACACGCTTCCTTTATCAGGACATTTTCCTCCAGCGAACAAATTCAAAACATGCACAGAACACTCAGGGATGTCCTTCAGTGGAGGGAATTCCGTGCCCAGCTGAGCCCTGAGTTTGAAGGGCCAGGCTGGAGCCAGCTCCAGGATGGAGGAACCACAGCCAGGCCCTGCCTGGCTCTGCTGCTCCGGGGCTGCTGCCAGCTGTGNGCAGGGTCTCCAGCAGTGTCCCCAGTGCCAGCAGTGTCCCCAGCAGTGTCCCCAGCAGTGTCCCCAGCACAGAGCCAGCCTGCCCAGCCTGCAGCTCCCTGGGCCAGCACAGACACTGAGCAGCCACCCCACAGCATCCTCTGAGAGGCTTCTCCCCGTGGTGTTGGCCAGTGCTGAGATCTGGTGACACGAGCCCATCGATCCCTTCTGCCAGGGAACAGAGCACTTCCACGGGCAGGGGGAGACGAGCTAAATACTGCTCAGGCTGTTGGAGGTGGAACTCCAAACAGATAATGCGCTTTGTGAAAGCTGAGGGACACATGTGACTGTCCTGAGTGACAGCCCTGGGACAGGCTGGGCAATCGGGGAGTGTCCCCTGGAGACCTCAGAACCTGCCTGGTGTGAGCCTGTGCCACCTGCTCTTGGTGGCCTTGCTTCAGCAGGGGCTTGGACTGCACGAGCACCTCCAGCCCCCAGTGCTGATCCATCCCATCACCTTTTAAGAGCAGTTTTGGCTCTGATCTCAGGAGACCCAAAGGCCCAGAGCGTTCTGTGTGCTGTAGCCATGGGAACTGGTTAATGCCGTGTGCCAACACGGACTGACCCCGGCATCTCCAAGTTACAATAACTCGATCCTAATGACAAACGGCTTCGCTGTCAGGCAAGATGCTCTGAAGTGCAGCCCTGCAAGCTGAGGAGCAGCGCTGGGCTCAGCTGGGAGGAGGCGGCTCCAGGGGGAGCTGCTCAGGGCTGGTGTCCCGCTCCCAGTTCCAGGCAGACACCGAAATAACTAAAATGTGGGAGAGGGTTCCCGTTAATCGACTGCACATTTTAGAACTTTGTCACACACACTGAAAGTCTAGAGACGCCCTCGTTCCTGTTTCAGCAGACCTGGATCTCGCCAGTTTAACCTTCACACCTTTGCCCTTTACTGTCCTGCAGCAGCCCCCCCTCAGCTGTGCAGTGACTGACACCAGGCACAGCCACAAACCCAGCCTGGGCAAAGCCTGGCCCTGATGCTACTGCAGGCTGTCAAAAGTTTAATAATTCCAAAAATTATATTACACATGTGCACAATCCTCATCATTTCTAAATTAGAGCTCATCGAATTGATGAGCTTTAATGTGATCAAATTGTTCTGTGAGATACAAAACTGTCCAGATTCAAGTCCTTATAAAAGCACCAAGTGCTACAATAATTTAAAGTGGGCTTTTCAAAGCACTCTCGTGTTGCTGGAGCACTTCAAATATTTTTACAAGGATGTCAAAGCAGAATATGGTCAAATAGCCTTTTGAAGTAAAAGCAGCAGACATCAAAACACACTCCCCAGCCTGAGAAAAACACTTGGAGTGTCTTGAAAAGTAATAATTCCAGCTCATCTCCAGCTTGCAGCTTCCTGAAGCAGAAGCTGATGGAGTTAAAAGCAAGAGGTTTGTCCCCTGTGGATGTAAAAGCAGGGTTCAGGTGCTGTGAATATCCACACCCAGGAGGGCAGCTGGCTGCCAGTGGAGGGAATCTGCTCTCCCCATCCCCAAAATCTGTACTCAGACCTGGCACACACGGGCTGTGCCAGCCTGGGCAGCAGCAGAGCAGTGCTAGGATCCTTCACAGGATTTCTCGGTGGTGAATCTGTGCTGGATCCAGCAGCCTGGTGTCCATGGGTTTGGAAAAGATGGCTAATTTGGGGTACGAATTAATTTTGTTTGGGTTTGCAGATCCGAGTAAGACTTGACAGGAGCTGCTTCCAATTAAATTTGTGCTACAGAACTACAGAATGTAGTAGGAAAATATGCCATGATAACATCCCCCTTCAATTTCCTCTTTAATTTTTGGTACAATAGATGGATTTTCTCCTGCTTTCTGGAGAAGAGACTAATGCATCCCTGAAGTTAATAAAATGATATGGGGTCATTTTTACTGAAAGAAAGTTAAACATCTGCTGTGTCTATTGCAGTATATTAAACAATATTTTATTATTCTCACTTCCCTGACGTGATCCATGTCCCTGGCAGGCACAGAGCCCTATTGTTTGCTTTTCATATACATGCAGCAATTTAAAATGTGCCTGTGAAATAAAATCTAGAGAGAAAGCCCAGCTGCAGACACAAAGCAGTCACGGACAGGGGTACTGATGGTCCCTACGTGTCCTGGGTGTGCCCACCCAGCGCTCCCCACTCCCCCTGTGCCCTGCGGAGCCAGAGGAGCCCTCACCGTGCAGGGGAGGCTGAGCTCCTTCCCCTTCAGCTTTGTTGAAATTGCAGCAGTTTTGGTAACGCTTCACATCCACTCTGGGGGAGCACGAGGGCAAAAGGGAGGCAGATGCACATTTTGAGTCATTTTTCATCCAGTTCTGATGGAGGCTGGGAGCCCAGGGACAGCATGAGAGAAAACCACTGCAGCTGACATGAACATTTCCTCCCGCCCACTCAGGAGCCCTGGATGTGCCAGCAGAGCCCCAGAGCTGCAGCAGCCGTGGGAGGGGAGCTCGAGAGCAGCCAGGGCTGGGCTCCCGTGCCCTTTACACAGGAGGAACAGACTGGCCCAGGCATTTGCCCAGCTCCAGATATTTTACAGAGATGTTTGCCTCCAGCTGGCAGCATGTGGAACGGGTGAGTTTACAGTGAGCAGGGTGAAGTGACGAAATGCTGACAGGCTGGCAGCACAACAGAGCCATCAGCTGCTGGCACGAGCTGAAGTTAGAACAGGCAGCGGGTTCAAACGGAGTCACGAAAGGCCCCTTTGTCCCACAGCTGCTTTTTCTCCCCTAGAATCACCTGACATCTGCTCCTGAACTGAAATAATGCGACACCTGCTCAGGCCAACACCTTGTTCTTGGGCAAAGGCTCACAATGGACCAGCACACCTCACTAGCCACAGAAACCTCTTGTAGCTTCTCTTCTCATCCCAAACTAGAGCCCAGCACCCTGTGATTCATTGCAGATTTGCAGCTGGAAATGACACCACACATTTCTGTACACCCAGCACCTTCCAGCTCTCCAGAAAACGCAGCTACAGAACCCCTGCTTTGGCTGGTTTGTGGCAGGACTTTCCTCGACCCTCGTGCTCTGACCCCTCTCGTTTAAACACCTGAGGGAGCAGCACCTGCTTGAGGAGGCCACAAAGGATCAGCAGCCACGGGAAGGGAAGTGCAGCTCCTCCGAGGCCTCCTGAACTGCCCCTGGGCAACTCAATCCTTCTCTCAGGGCTAAGGAGGGGATCCAGCTTTTCCTTAAAGGTCGCGGTTAAATGACAGCCTTGCACTGGCTCTGTCCCACCCCGTCCCATTTGCTCTCCCGTTCCAGGGCTCTGCCTCCTCCCCGGCTGCGCCGCTCAGCGAGCAAAGGCGGCTTCTGTTCCCAGGAGGGCTCTTCCCACTCTGCATGAAATCCAACAAAGCATTCAGCAAAGAGCAACACTCACTGCTATCAGTGCCCTGCCTGGATATTAGGGAGCATCTGAGGGAAATAGTTTCTCCCTCCCCCCAGTTGTTTCCACCTGAACCCTTCACTAACATCAGAGTGAAATCTTCCAGCTGCAAAGTCAAACCTCATTTTCCCCCGGGGCAGCTCAGGTGATAACTGCTTAGCCACTAGCAAATTTTATTATACCAAGAGCTCTTCTCCTTTTGTTTTCCATCAAAGTGATTTTCCAGCTCTGCTCTCTATCAATGCATTTGCTTCTCTATTTCTTGCTTGTCAGCCACGCAGAGGCGCGAGGGCTGTGAAGTGCTGCTGTCACCTGAAAGGACACAGACAAGGCAGAGAGGCAGGCAAGCAGACATGAAAATGCATGTCTTGAAATATTAAAAATCATCTGGGCTCCGGGTGTGCTTTCAGAGTTCTTGGTCATCCAGAGGCAGTGATGCATTAAACTGGAAAGCAATTTTATTGAATAATATTGGAAAGGTTGCTTGCAAAAAAATAAAGGATGGAGACTATTGAGCTCCACCAGTGGCCTAAGTGCAGCTCAGCCAATTCCTTAACTCCCACCGTCCTGGGATTTTTACCTGAATCAACACCTTTAAGAGATGTGTGAATGTTCCTCGAGCAGTTAAAACAAAGCCGAGGCTTCCCCCACGCCGGCTGCACTCGCAGCATTCGCAGCCAGAGCTCTGCCCCGGGGCTTCACAGCACGAGGAGAACACGGAAAAGCTGCCTGCCCACGGCTGCCTGCCCACGGCTGCCTGCTCAGGGCTGCCTGTGTGACACTGCAGGGCACAGGATCCCATTTGGCTCCCTGCAGCGGGCACATTCCTGTCCCAGTCAGTTCTCCCCCAGGGAACAGGGACAGACATCCCAACGAGGAGCTCTCTTTTGGGGAGGAATGGATGTGAACATTCCAAAGGATCATCCTGTGCCCCTGCTGGCACACGGTCAGGTCTGCTCTGCCTGTCACCCCACCCATCACCGCTTGCCCTCCACGCAGGGCTGAGGCTGAAGGAGGCTCAGGGCACCCAGGGCCGCTCTGCCAGGATTTGGTTTGGTCACCCCCAAGGAGCTGGAAGCCTCCCAGAGCTGGGCAGTTCCAGGACACTTCACTTGCAGAGTGCCTCCCCAAAGGTGAAAGCCTCCCCAGGAGCACCCACAGGACAAACACAGGGCTCTGCTCTGCCCTCTGTGTGAGCATCGCTCGGGCTGCTGGCCTTCCTTGGTACTGCCCAAGCACTGACCGTGCTCGAGTGCCACTAAAATAACATTTGGTGCTTGTGCAGTCACTTCAGGCTCTCGGGGAGAATAAATATTTAGCTGAAGTGCTGCTTTAAAAAAAGAGAAACAAACCCCAACGCTTTGATTGTCCCACAGTCAGGTTTAGAGCAGGACTTGAGGCACAGGCTGGGCCACAGGCAATCCTCAGCAGGATGGAAGAAAGGGAAGCAGGTGAGGAACCCTACAGCGATATTTTGGTGTCTCAGAGGGGCGGAGCAGCCTGGCTGCGGCAGGGGACACCTGAGGAGAGCCACAGGCTTCCAGAAACAGCAACTCCTGAGCAGGGCTGGTGCCACCAAGGCCACCCGAGGAGGTTTCCTGGTGCTGACCCAAAGCTGATGCACAACCTCCCAGCCTGCTGCATCTTTCAGAATAGTTTTGTTAAGTAAAACAAGGGTTTTGAAGAAAACTTCAAGGCAAAGCAGGAAATCCTGCTGCTTCTGAGGCTCTCTAAGGCTCCAGCCCTTCCCTCTGACATAAGGAGCAGTGGGAGAAGTGGAATAAAATGGATAATGAAGAACAGGAAGATTAATGAGGAATTTGAGAGTGAAAGAGGGAAATAACTCTTCCATTGTTAGAATGGTGCTAGTGGCAGCTTTGTAGCAACTTATTTCTATTTAAAGCCTGGTTTGGGGGCTATAATCTCTCAGCTGTTTTCTGTACCATCTGGCTGAAATTTAGCATAAAATTTGTTATCTCAGAGGTAAATTAATTCTTTTCCCTTTATCAAAACTGCTGCACTGGGGCAAAAAACCCCAAGATGTAGAGACCCACATTCAGGAGTGTTTTTATCAGCTAAGATCCCTCTTTGCTTTAAAAACAGCTTGTTGAGGTAATCTGGTTATGGGAACGACATCCAGCTCTTCCAGAGGGTTTTTAACTTTGCCTGTGCTCCTGAAGTGCTGCAGGTGAAGGCTCAGAGCTGGAACAGCCCCCAGGGGCACAAGGACATCCCTGGATTTCCCTGAGCCCACAGGCACAGGTCCATGGGCTCGGGCTGCCCAGGGGACAGCAGCACAGGCAGGTCTGGGGAGTGCCTGGGGGTGCCAGGGGCACCTCTGCAGAATCCAGGAGTGCCTGGGGGTGCCAGGGGCACCTCTGCAGAATCCAGGGGTGCCTGGAGGGTCCCTGGGCACCTCTGGCAGATCCAGGGGTGCCTGGAGGGTCCCTGGGCACCTCTGGCAGATCCAGGGGTGTCTGGGGGTGCCAGGGGCTCCTCTGCAGACCCAGGAGTGCCTGGGCGTGCCAGGGGCTCCTCTGCAGATCCAGGGGTGTCTGAGGGGTCCCTGGGCACCTCTGGCAGATCCAGGAGTGCCTGGGGGTGCCACGGGCACCTCTGGCAGATCCAGGGGTGTCTGGAGGGTCCCTGGGCACCTCTGGCAGATCCAGGAGTGCCTGGGGGTGCCAGGGGCTCCTCTGCAGATCCAGGAGTGCCTGGAGGGTCCCTGGGCACCTCTGGCAGATCCAGGAGTGCCTGGGGGTGCCACGGGCACCTCTGGCAGATCCAGGAGTGCCTGGGGGTGCCAGGGGCACCTCTGGCAGATCCAGCAGCTCAAAGCTCCCGCAGCCAGGCTGAGCCCAGCCCTGCTCGTGCTGCCCGTTCCCACCTCCGAGCCCGGCTCTGCCCCGACATCCCTGGATGTCCCCGGTCCCGCCCCTGCCCTCACTGCTCTGACTCTGCTCCAGCCCCGGGCGATGCCCCGGAGGGGGAGATTTGCTGCGGGACTTGCCGAGGATGGAGACACACCCTGCCCCTGCTTCCAGCTCCTTTCCAGGCCGCCACGGCCGGGAGGAGCCCAGGCTGGCTGGGAGCAGCCCTGGGACACCGCTCTAAAGGGGGCAGTGGCTTCTCACAGCCCTGTCCCCAGCTGCTATCCCGAATTAAAGCTGCTTCCAGCCTGGCCAGCTCGGAGGGACAGCCCTGAGCACCTCCCTGTGCCCCACCGAGCTCCCATCCCACGGGCCGGGAATGCCAAAGCTCCTCTTCCACGTTTCACAGCTCAACCTTTCTTTTTCCGTTAAAGCCCAGACTTTCTGATTCATTTTACATTAACCTCATTATTTCAGCGCTCTGTGCTGCTTTGCTCCACTATCACCTGCAGCCACGCTTTGAGTTAAAGGTGTACAGCTTTATCTGCTGAAAGAAGACTTTATTTTCCAGTCTGGAGTTCGATTATGCAGAAAATAACACAGCTCAGTGGAGGAAGGTTGCTGGAATAATTTGTATCTTTTTATATAAACTGATAATAAAAATTTAGCTCCTTGATGTATTTTTCTCCCTTAAACTGTAGTTATGTTTCCTTGAATAGACGAATGCAAGATAAATTCAATTACAGCATAATTTCTCCCGGGGTGAATAACCTTTAAATCAGCTCTGATCTCAAAACCCATTATGAGATAACACACTGTCCATTACATTGTTGAAATTGGGGCTACGGCAGTGCCTAGACTTGTCAGGATGAATACCGAATTATTTATGTTCCTCTTTGCATCCCTGAATACCAAATAAGCTCGGGAACTCGGGCAGCAAGGAGCCCTGTTCGAAGGCTGATTTGCAGCGCAGGGAAGAGGAGTTTGCCTGACCGCTCCTCCAGCTGCAGAGCTCCACCACGCCGAGAGCGCGGCCTCCCCTCGAGCTCCGGCTGCCCTGCCCTGCCCTGGGGAGCAGAGCTGCAGCAAAAGCTCAGCCCAGCCTCCCCCTCCTGGGGCTGCATCGCTGCTGCTGCAGGAGCAGGGCAGCCCCCGCGGCACCTGGCCTGGAGAATCGGGGTTTGAGCAGCCCAGGAGCCGTTCCCAGCACAACATTTACGAGTCCTCTGCACGCTCCCTTCCGTCTCCCAGGCCGAGTGTCTGACGCGGTGTCTGCTGCTGGGGGATGCTGCTATAAAACATTCTCCGCTGCAAAAGGCAGAAAGGCAGCGGCTCCGCGGAACCCCTGCCCCGGGCCGGGGCTGCCGAGGCTCCGCGGAGACTCTGAGCCACCCGAACGCTCCGCGCCCTGCGCCACGGGAACGCCTTCCTGCAAGCAAAGCTGTCCCCGTGTTAATGGGACACTCGTGGGACACTACTGGGACACTAATGGGACACTACTGGGACACGGCCTCGCACGGGCCAGCTCGTGAGGCCAAACAATCCAACGCGAGGAAGTGCCGGGACATGTCGCATGTCGTGCTCTGCGTATCGGGACACGTCGCATGCCACACTGTGAGTCCCGGGACATGTCGCATGTCGTGCTCTGCGTATCGGGCCACGTCGCATGCCACACTGTGAGTCCCGGGACATGTCGCATGTCGTGCTCTGCGTATCGGGCCACGTCGCATGCCACACTGTGAGTCCCGGGACATGTCGCATGTCGTGCTCTGCGTATCGGGCCACGTCGCATGCCACACTGTGAGTCCCGGGACATGTCGCATGCCGTGCTCTGGGTACGGGGACGTGTCGCATGCCATGCTAAGAGTGCCACCTCCTGGCCCCCAGCACCAGCATCTCCAGCAATTCCCGGCACATCCTTGCCTGCGGAGCGCCTCGAGTTCCCTTTGCTGTGCCGGGTTAACCCTTCCATCCCTGAGACCTTCCTGGAACACCCCTGGGACCTCCCTTCTCGGCTCTTCAGGACACACCGGCTCCCGGCCCTCCCCATTATCAGCCTGGTTTAATTAACCTTGAGCTCCCAGCACTCCTTTCCCCGTACGAGAAGCAGGAGGGTTTTCCTCCCCAAAGCGATGACGAGAGCCTGGACGGCGGCCCAGGACAGGCAGTGCCCAGCCCCAAAGGGCACCGCGCGGAGCCAAACGAGCCCCGAGGCGTTTCTGCCAGGTGGTTGGCAATGTTCCTGCTGCAGCTCCGAGGGACCAGCCTGGCATCACGACTTTCCCGAGCTGAGCCTTCTGACTCAGAACCGGGGACTTGGCATCCTTGGATCCGGGAACGCCAAGCTCCCGTTCCAGCCAAAGGATCTGGGCACGTCCAAGTGAAAGGTCTCCCACCCTGAACAGCCCTGGCTGTCCCGCGGCCCTCAGCAGCATCCCCGGGGCACCCAAACCCTGCCAGCCCAAGGCTGCAGAGAGGCATTTCTGCATTAACAGGGAACTGCACGAGCCTTTAAACTGCAGCTTTAACCACTGGGTCACCAATATCTGAAGGAGATTCATGAATTTCCGATTCCTGTAACGCTGTTGGAAATGGAAATAATTTAATTTGTCCGATATTAAGCCACAGGGTTCTGAGGGGAGGTTGGCAGCCAGCAGATTTTCAGGCCTCTTTAGAACCAAAACTGCCTCAAACCTTGTTCAGCCATTTCTGTTTAACCACACCAGTGCCGGGTGCCACTGCCCTGGGGCAATTCCTGCATCACCTGTGAGTGCATTCCTACTTCCCAACACACGCTGTTTTGAAATTCATGATTTTTTGGGGTCCCTTATTTTGACCTCCCTACTAACGGGCCATAAATTTGTTTCTGAACCTGGGGTTCACTATGCCAGCTTAATGCCATGGAATTCCCTAGTCCATACAGGCCTTAAATGGACAAATTTGCAGACAGAATTTAAAGTTAATTTATTCCAAAGAGCAAGACAACCTTCTCTAATACCTCCAAAGCACAAGTTATGACATTACATCTATTAGTTTCCTAGGTTAAGGCAAGAAACAAACGTCATTAGAAAGATGCTTGATGAGAGAAGAGACAAATGGGCTAATTAGGTTAATACTTCTCCTTAAAGTGACTTCTCAGCATATGGGGATTTTTATGTCCATTACCTCAGCTAGGAGCTGACATCAAGCTTCCTGGCTGGCCTCCCCCTCCGTGTGCTCACGCTGCTCTCAGAGCACTTCTGAAGGAACATATGCTCACTGCTACCTGAGCAGGTTTGGGGAGCTAAAAAGGACATTTATAAAAAGGACAAAGCCTGGATCTGCTTCCCACAGGCTCAGCCTGGAAGCGGCCACCTCATCTCCCCCCAGCCTCCCCAAGGGCTCCTGCAGACCCCAGCCCAGGACGGGCTCTGCCTCGCCCCCCTCCCCACAGAACCCCCGTGCTGCTGCCGAAGGCTCTGGCATTCAGGGGCCTGGCACCAGTGCCCTGGAAGGGAACACGAGCCTGGGGAATTCCCTCCTTCTCAACCACCAGGAGCTCTCAGGAAGCTGGGTTTTATACATACATATGTGTGTGTCTATATATATATATATCTATCTATATATATGGAAACCTGCAGCTCCCTCAGTGTCTCCAGGGCAAGGCTGCTGCAGGTGACTGAGCAGGGCTGCGACAGAAGAAGCCCCACAGAGGCCCGGCAATTGCTGCAGGTGCTGATAATTTCATGTAAAATACACTGCAAATCAAATTTCTGCACCTGTCTGCACCCCGGGAAGGGGTGAATTTAACCTCCCACAGCAGCCTGGGCCCCTCCCTCCCTCCCCCAGCTGGGCTGTCCTGGCCAGAGCACTGCTTTGGGCATCACCTGGAAGGACCTGGCCTCTCCACGTGTTTTTTCAGTGAAAGTAACTCAGAGCAATCCCTCTTAGCATCACCCCATCACTGAGTTTCATTACCTGCTGGTCTAATTTGGTGAATGGTTAATTTGGATCTGCTGATTTATGGATTCAGTTTCAATAGCAGCCCTCGATGGATGCATCATTCCCCTCTGGTAGTTCAGTGGAGCTGCACTGGGTTAGTTTAGTAATGTGCCTGTTCTGGTTTATACTCATTTGCTCGTATTTTTTAATAAAACTTGGAAGTACATAGGACTGGTTATTTTATCAAAGCATCACCTGGTTTATCAATTCACAATTAAAGACAATTTAAACCAGGATATTAAAATTACTGAAAATAGGGCAAAAGCTGGGAAGACCCAGAGGCCTTCTCTTCTTCTGCCCTTTCCACACTCATTTTCACCTTCCCCTTCCCTCTGCTCCCCAGCCCCTTATGCAAATAGCACAAAACCTGATACAGGTGCACACAGTGTATTTTAACCTAAATACACCTGGCCACGCCCTGCATGTGGAGCTGCCAAGCCACTGCCATGTCTTGTTGAGGCTTTTTTGGTTTTATTTTTAAACAGAGTCTTCCCCTCACCTCTGTGCCATTAGCCTCTCCTGAACAGAAGAGCTGGGTTTTGATCTGCTCCTTTTCCAGGTGGCAGCTGAATAAACACGAGCCCTGTTAGAGCAATGACCACGTGGACAGCTGATGCTGTGACAGGACTGCCAGGGAGGAACTGAAACGCGGAGGGCTCTCCAAAACCCCCTCACCAGGGGTCTGTGCTCCCAGAACTGCACGAGCAGGCAGCTCTGGGAAGGGCTGCACGTGGCAACCACGGATTGCTGCAGCAGCCACAGCTCCCACTGCACCTTAGCACAGGTGAAAATTCACTCTGGCCACTTCTGAGAGTGACACTCTCCTAATTCTCGTGTAAATTATTAATTCCTTCCTGCTGGAGATGAGCAGGAGATCTCATCAGCACAAAGGCTCTTCCCTTTATCCACAGGTGCCAGGCCAGTGCCAGCTGCTCAGGAAGCAGAACTGGGGCAGCCTCGTGGCAGTCAAGGCAGAGCTTGTTCAGGTTCCCTTCCCTCCCCAGAGCCACCTGCACCTCACACAGCAACCAAACCCTCCCTCACACCTGGCTGCAGCCACCTGGGTCCCTGCATGGAGAAGACACCTGGATCTACACTGGTTGTTTCTTCCCAATGGGGAACAAATCCCTTTTGCTCCACATTAGGGAAAACTTCCATTTTAATCTGCCTGGTGAGTCTGCAAAGTCCTCAAGCTGCCAGTTACCAGCCCTACTCATTTCCCTCATCCCCCAACATGATCTTGCATTTTATTTTTGTGATAGCAGGCTCTAAAATAAGACACAATGCCCTGCAAAGCAGGGAAGATATTCCTGGAGTCCTTTTACACAGCGTGTAAAACTCCTGCTGTGCTGATGGATGTGGAGTGACGAACCCAGAGGCGTGACGGAAAAAGTAAATGGCAGACCCCAAAACACAGGGGTGGAGTGGAAGAATGGAAAATGGTGCCTTGATTTGCCAAAGTGTTTCTGTTAGGGAATATTAATCTTTTCAGACAATCCACGGAAAGGCCCTGTAGCAATATCAGATTAAATTAACAGAGTCCCATCATTACGGCGGGCTCAGCTCAGCTTTATCAGATGTACGGAGTCATCACACCAAAGAGGAGTCCCTGGGTAATCCTGCTCCTGCAGCAGTTGCTGCTAAATGACACTGATGTGACAATCCTCAGCATTTTGGGTGCCTGTCTCACACAGGGCTTTCCACTGCCAGTGCTGTACAACTCAGTTTGGGAACCAAAATCTCCTCCAGCATCAGAAAATACGGAATTACCAGCCCTTACCAACAGAACAGCCCATCACAGAGCTCCTCAGGGGCTGGCACAGGTGCTCAGAGGCTCTGGCACCTCAGGGGGGTTGTGCAGATCTCACCCCCAAAGCAGGAAAATGATCACTCCAAACCAGGAAAGACCACGGCAGTCATGGAAATGATACAGAGGTTACAGAAAGCAAACGGCGAGAACAACCCTGCCCTTCACACCGCTGTTCTCTCGTCCTTCACTGCCACAATAAAACCTGCCCACATCTCTTTCCACCTCCCCTCTCCCCACCAATGCCGAGCATGAACTTGCACCAGTGGCTTTGCATTAGTGAAATGCACAGTTCAACCTCCAATCTCAGGGAGCTGGAGGGCAGCTTACAATACCCAGCAGTGAAAGAAACACTCAGTGAATGAGCTGGGTCTGCCACGGCGGGACTGGCCATCCTCAGCCAAGGGCCTCTTCCGCTGTGAGACTGTGGCAAACCCCCCAAAGCTCCTGCAAGATTCCCCTCCCACCTGCACTGGGAGCCACACAGAAGCACCCAGGTAATTACAGTGCTGCAGTCTGCTCCTGAAGGGTTCCAGCCTGAATTGTGGCCTCCAGGAATTCAGTTGCTACTCCCATTATTTGAATCCAGGGGATGACACCTGCCCCTGGCAGCCCAGGCTCAGAGGGGCTGGAAGCTGCTCCAGCAGCCACAGGTGCCTCAGTGTCTGCTGCACCCACCACCCTCAGTGGCCACGGAGCAAAGCAGCTGCCCAAAACCCTTCAGATCCAGGCTCCAGGGGGAAATGAGGGGGAAGAAGCTACCAAATATCTCTGAACACGCCACTGCCCCTCCAGAAATGGGCGTGATTGCCTGGGAGTGCACAGAGCAGCCCCTGCAGCAGCCCAGGGGACGGGCAGATGATCAGCACAGGGTGGCTGCAATTAGCACAGGGCGTCTTTGCAACTTGACACGGCTCAGCTGAACATCAGACAGTCTCCAAAATGCTCGAGGCTGGCTTTGACACTGCTGCTTCACACAAAGAGCTTTAATTCTGAACAGAAGCATAAAAAGAATGGGTCTGAGTTTGTCCAAAGTAAGTAATCAAGAGGGAGAGTTATTGGCTAATTTGCATCATTATCTCTGTCTGCTGCTGCATCTCTGCTGACAGCTCATTTTTGAGCACTGAGATCTGGCCTAGGAGCCTTTGAAAACAGAGCAATCCCCTTGCTGCCGTGGCTGCTTGGTCTGGGAGCTTGGCAGGGGAAGGAGACGTGCAGGCACTGGGGGTCACTGTCCTGCTTCCACCCCAGCACACCGGGTGCAGCGCCATGAACTCACTGCCTCCCTGCTCTCCAAAAGCGAGAGCCTTTTCCAGGTCACCTCTCAGATTTAATCAACGTCAAACTCCTTCTAGAGCTGAGGGCGAGCGAGCGTGCTGGGGAAGGAATACGGACTGCCCAGCAGGACTCGGGATCCAGGGGGATCCAGGAGGATCCAGGCGGATCCAGGATCCAGCCCTGCTGCAGGATGCTCCCTGTGGATGCTGCACTGCCAGGGGCTCCCTTGGTGCACCAGGCTGGCTGCACCTCATACCCCAGGCAGGGCCCTGCCCTTGCCAAAGGCAGGGCAGCATAAACACAGCTTCTCCTGCTGATTCCCACACTTAGGACACTTAAACAAACCATAAAACTTCTCCTTCCCTCCAAATGGAGATCAGTAATGAAACAACAAAAGCAGAACTCACTTTTTCCCCCGAGGTCTCTCCTGTCCCCGTGGCCTCAGCACCAGCAGAGCTTCACTGACCTTCTCCTGCTCCCTCCTCTCCCTCAGCTGCCTCTCATCACACCCACCACAGCTTCCACCAGTCCTGCCCTCCACCTGCCCGGGCTCCCGTTAGCGACTGTTCCAGGTGATTTCACTGATCACCCCTCCAGCTGCAGCCCTGCCCCGCGCCCCGAGCAGGGGAACGCGTTCCCCCAGCGCTGTCTCCCTGGAGGACGCAGGGCCACTTCAGCCCGCTCGCGGTTTTATCCTTCACAACTGGAAGTCACCGAGTTTCTCAGATGAAAGGCTCTCCTCTAAGTGCAAATTATTATTAATGAGTCTCCATCCTGGCTCCTTGGCAGGAGAATGTAGCTTGCAGCGTGTTATCTCTGCAGCCACGCACCCCTGGCACCGGCAGATTCCCTCTCCTGGCAAGGGAGCTGAGGTGACAGGAGGGGGGCTCCAGCAGCTCTCCGTGCCCCATCCCAGTGCCCTCGGAACTGCGGCGTGGCAGAGCTTCACAAATGTAAATCCTGCCATTTGACCCAACGTGGATTTCTCAAATAAATGATATTTCACAGCCCAGTGGTTTCCTCCCTGCTGAGATGATTGTTTACGGTGGCTCGCTCAGAACAGGGCTGTGACAGAATTTTTGGTCAGTGCAAGACAAATTGAAAAATTTCAGTGTCAGCCTCTGAAGCCCCATGTTCTGCAGCTTCAGAAAAATTAAATGCCAAGGCAGGGCTCAGGTTTTTTCCCTTTTTTTTACCTCCCTCTGCTGTCTTTCCAAATCCAGCCTGTCCTCCTCTGCACAGACCCACGATTTGGTCACTTTGCTGCTGTCCAGCCACCAGCACTGGGTTCCTGGAGGTGCCACCCCTCGTGGGCGCTGCGCAGGAACACCGTCCTTGGAACTGGAGCTTGGAACTGAACGCTTGGAACTGTCCCATTCTGTGCTACCACAGCGTTATTATTTTTGCTCCAATACTGCACTTCTTGCTCCTCTGCTGCTGTCTGTTGCAGCTCCATGCTGTAAATGCCTTTTTCAGCTCAGGGGCACCTGCGTTTTCCCAGGAAGAGCCACGTAATTCATTAATTAATTGCGGGAGTTGCCCCCGCCAGGAGCAGCGTCCCGGAGCTGCCCGTGCTGGTGGAGGCTCGGGATGAACAGGATGGATTGTGGCACTGCCCTGACCTGTGCCTGGCTGCTCCTGCCATCCATCACCATCGCCACGCCGCCTGGGGAGGGAGGTGCTTCACCAGGGAAGGGTCAGAGCGGGGAAGAACTTTCGCGCATCTCTGTTCTCCCTCCAGAAAGTGGCTTAAATCACGTTCCAGGGCAGCGGATGCAGCACTTCAGCACAGGAATGACACGGGAGCCCCTCCCCTGAGGAAAGGGAGGTTGATCTGTCAAGCCGTGTAAAGCATTTTAATTACAATTCGTATAACATGTATAAATAAATATTACATTCTTTCAGTCTACAATGCATACTAGGCATATCTTGTTAAAACGTCCATCTATGTTACTGGGTGGCAGGATTGACTTTGTCCAAGTAAAAAAAACCCAAACTACGGAGTTTAGTAATTAAAAAACCCAAAACAACGAAATACATGGCAAAGACAGGACGATGCAAGTGCTTCTGGCTAACAGTCAGGACATAATACTGCTTTCCAAAGGCTGGATCTCCTTTTAGTTAGGACAGCTTTGGGAGGACAGTGGTTTCCTCACTGAACAGATTTTGATCTGTGTCCTCCATGAATGTGAACTGGCACTGAGCCAACGCAGTTCTGCCAGGGCACACCACGAATTAAATCTCTGTTTTGTGTTTGCTTCCGATTTATTACTGGGTTGGTACTTGTTTGTTCAAAACATCAGCTTTACAATCGAGGCTAAAATTTTCAGTCTTAGCTGGTCCAATGGCAAAAAAAAAAAAAAAATCTATAAAATAGCTCCAGATATTTCTTGATCTTGCTTCAGCAATATTTCCCTCCCTCCCAACAGTGTGTCCAGAGGCTAGCTCTCCTAGTACAAGGAAATAAAAGTCTGGGGGCAATCAGTGTCTTTCTGTTCATTCTTCTTCTTGCTTTCAGAGCTTGATGAGAGCTGGTGACATTAGAACAAACAGAAAATTACAGCACAAAATTATGAATTCATGAACTTGGCAAAAAAGCCCAACCCAATCCAGGCTGTACATGTTTGGCCTGTGATGGTCTCAGTTCCAGATACATTTAAGATGCACCAGTGGGGCACTCCCATGGCTCGGGACTTGGAAAAGCTAACAAAGAACAGCACCTTCTTCCCCTGGTGAAACGCAGGAACTTTGGTTGTGGAAATTTAAAATGAGCAACTAAACAAACAATCCAAACCTGAAAGGAAAGTGAAAATTCTTTCAAACAGAACATGTTTCTCGCTAGGGTGAAATGGAGGCTCAGGCTTTCAGAAGAGACATCACATGGAAATTATTAGTCAATACTTATCCCCTGAATTCTTTAAATGACAGGAGAGTGTTTACAGCTAACTCAGAATGTTCTTGGCCCACTGTGAACTTATTGAATTTTAAATTTTCCTGTTTTCAAGATATTTAAAAGAAAAATACAAGAGGGAAAATGGTTCTGTTTCAATTTACAAGACAAATGGAAAAATAAAAATGAAAATACCAGGTAATTTCTTCCTCCTCCACATGTAATGCCAAAGACACATCTTCACTTCAAATGAAGGAATGAAAAGAAACAGCTTGAGTACCAATATAAAAAGTCTCCTTGTGGGTCATATGTCCATAACTGTGATGTTTTATTGGAACCAGAACAAGTTATTGTTTGCCTCTTGCTTATTCTTTTCATGCTCTCATATTCTCTCATTTCTTTTTACAGATATTTTTGGTACCGTGAAATATTACTGTCATTATTATTTGTATGACCCATAAAATGAATTTTCACAACCTCATCTTGCCCAGTTCATCATATTGGTCATACCATTTCCTTGTTCCTCTCTGCTATTTATATTCCACTTCCTACATCCATGAGTAGCAGAATAACCGCTGGAAAAAAAAAAAAAAATCCACAAAAGAATAAAACGAAGTGAAAAACAAAAACAAACCATGGACAGTTTGGCAAATTTCTTTCCCTGATTATAAAAACTGCCTCATCATTTCTCCTGGCGATCCCTTCCCCTCCCCCTCGCCCGTCCCAATATATACTGTAGAACTGAAGGCATCAAGGTGTGGTTAAACCCAAAAAAAACCCAGCGGGGAGCTACGCTTTGTCTTTGAACTTCCCCACGTAGTTTCGTATCTCTTTGGAGTCCCCCAGGTCCATGTCCTGGCACACCCACTTAATGTCATCGTCATTGCTGCCGAGGATGGAGTTGACGGTGGGGCAGCCGTCGTCGGGCGGGATGGTGGTGAACGTGGTGAACTTCACCCGCTTCCTCTTGGACGTGGGCGAGTGCAAAGGCTCGGCCTTGTGCTCCTTGCCCGGCCTCCCCCCCGGGTCCGCGGCCCCGTGCGCCCGGCTCTGAGCGCTCCTCTGCGCGCTGCCGTTGAGCAGCTGGTTGCTCTCCTCGCTCGCCGAGCCCCGGTCGATGATGGTCGTGTGCTCGTCCTGCTGAGGCGACGCGTCCGCTGCGTTCTCCAGCAGCTCTGCCTCGTTTCCCAGCCACACCCAGTCGTGGGAGTGGGTCATGGTGGTCTGTCCTTCCACCAGGACCTGCTTGTGGCGGTACTTGAGCGCGAATGTTGCGCAGTTGATCAGGAACACCAGGATTGCCAGGCAGAAGACCCCGAGCAGAGCGTACATGCCGATCTCCAGGTCGCTGAGGCCGCGGGGTGTCTGCACCAGGTCGCTGTCCTCCACGCCAGCACCGCCTTTGGGCAGGTCCACCTGAGCGGGGAAGTTGGTGAAGTCAATGGGGATGTTCTGCAGCTGGCTGTCGTCCGAGAGCTTGCCGCCGTCCAGCCGGTTGTTTTTGATGACTTTATTTCTGAGGATGGACTTCGCCGTGGTGCTGACCTTCCTGAGGGGCCCCTCCTCCCTCTCTGCCGAGGAGCTGCCGTAGTAGCGCCCGTCCTGCCCGTAGCGCTCCTGCTCCGAGGCCTTGTGGCGCCGGTCGCTCGCGTGGTTCTCGATCTCGTCCGCGTCGTAATCGCCGCCCGCCTCCGAGTCCGCGTCGTTCTGCCCGAACTTGACCTTGATGTTGCCGCTCCCCACGGCCAGGACGCTTTTCCTCTTGGACTTCTGGCAGGCTTCAGAGATCATCATGTCCACCTTGATCAGCGTGCCCTGGCCCTCGCCTTCCGCTGCCACAACGGGCCACTTCAGGGCAGGGCTCTGGTGCACGGAGACAACGGCTTCGTCCAGCGACACGGCCGAGAGGGAGAAGTCCTTGGGGTCATAAATGTCCAGCGGAGTAACAGAGCTGTCACTGAACTGGATCCAGGTGCTCACCACAGCTTCCTGAAAGGAGAGGGACATGGTTAAAGACAGGGCCTTAAATAAACCAGCTCCGCCCGCTGCAGCTCGTCAATCTCCCAGCTCTGAGCGGCAGCTGGAGGAAACGGGATGCAGTGGCTCTGCACTGCGTTCAAAGCAAACCAAGCCTCGACTGATGGGGCAGAAAACTGCTCACATTTGTCACTAACGGTCCCACTGTTATCCTCCCTGCAAATGTTTTGCACGAGGACATATGAAAGAATCGATACGAGATGTCTTTATTACCAAAGTACCCATTAGCAGGCTACAATTTTACAGCTTTGTAAGGAAAGTCATTCCTGTCGTACAAAAGCCGAAAGAGGCAAATCAGAAAAATTACTAGAGGTGCTTGACAGAACACTTATTTTGCTGGTGTTCCACATGCACAGGTGTCATGGGGAGCTGTCAAATTAAGGCAGAAGTGTCTCCGCAGGAGTAAGGAGCTACCACAGTATCTTGGAAATGGCTGGAGCAGAAGGCTCATCTGGAAGAAGAAGACTCACAGAACAATTGCCGTTTTGCTGGAGAAAGGTTTAAGTAAAACACACTTTATCCTTGAGATAATTAAACAGTCCACCAAATTTCTGTGTCGAGAAGAGGAGGACGGGGATTCTGGCATGATCTCTACAATAAAAATGCAAATGGCCTGGATTTAATTGGTCTGTCTTTGTGCTCTGCAGGTAGCACTGTTAGAAGTCATCATTAGAAGCAGAGGTCAGCTCTTTGCCATGTGAAATCCCATCCAGATGACACAGATATTTACTTCCCCACATCTCAACAGCTTTCTTTGCAGGGCATTTCTTTAATTTTTCATTTGTTCTATGCCTTGCCTGTGTAGCCAGCAGACGGCCAGGCAGATTGCCAGAGTGCAACTTCCCACAAAAGTGAAGTTCTTTCCTTCCCACACTTAAACCACAAATGCCTCTAATAACTTTACACTTGGGCACATCAGAACAACTGGGCTCAAAAATCAGCACTGGGGGAAAACATTGCCACCCTGTTAATGTCCAGTCATAATACAAATTTACAACTTACTGTGGTTTTCAATTGGCTGCAATTTGTTCTGCTATGGTTATAAACAAAGAGAATTGCTACCCTTCTAGTTGAATTTAAAGCTTTTCAATGAAAACAGCAAGCGGCATTTAGCTGGGCAGAAGGTTGGGCCATACTGAATATTTGATTTCCAAAGCACTATCAGCAAGTACTTGAGGGACTGAAAGAAGAAAAGTAAGTTATGGCACAACAGGGAAAAAGGCAAAGTTCTTGGTGATTCAAATTTACTTCAAACAGCTGAAACGGAGCCAGGGTAACTCAGAAGCTGAGAAGGGTGAACTGCATAAGGAAATTAAAACATCTGATCTTTCATTAGAGAAACAACCCTGAAATGGCTGAACAGACAGAAACACAAAGCTGCAGGGCACAGCTCGGATTTCCATCACAGAAATCTATAGTAGAGCAACCCCGGCCACAGGAAAGCAAAGGGGGTTTTTTAATGGATATGTGCACAGAGAAGATTCACCTCCTCAGGCAGTTCAGTGCCCCGTTGCCTTCCCCCTCCCTAAACAAGAGGTCAGCCTCGTGTGCCACTGGGGACGATACACTGACTTTTCATCAGCCTGTGCCAGGGAAAACACCAGCATCACTTCCAGCACATCATCCCTGCCTGCCAGGGGTGCTCTCTTTCGGAGAGCAGGGTGAGAAAACAAGTGCAGGATTTTGTACAGGTAGGGCTGGAAATGATGACACCTGTGCTTCCCTCCCAGCTGGGACCATCCACAGCTCCACATCTCTGCAAGATTTATGTCACTAAATCCTTTGTGCGTTTGGACAAAGCAACTTTAAAGCAACTTTTCTTCTTTTCACCATTGCCCCACTATTCTGCATTCCTGGTTTTATGAAGCAGAGACAGAGAAAAATGAGATGGCAGTCAGCTGAAATTTGCAGGCACACACGTGATTTACTGTAGATAACAGAGGTGTGCATGGGCTTAGCCATTATTTTCTACCAGCACTGACGTTTTTTATTTCCAAGAGAACCTTTCTTCATGGGAGGAACCAATTTTTTTCACAACACAACACTGTCACGCTCATGCTACGGACAACATTAATTAAAAGGGAAAGAAAACAAACGAGAGAAAGAGGGAGAGAATTTAAAATCCTGCCAAAATAGATTGTATCAGCCCAAATATTCTATTTGGCAAGAGATCATCTCCTCTCATTCACATCGTTAAAGGAAAGCCAAAGGCAGGGGAAGGAAGTGAATTTCCCAGATGATTATAAATTCTGAAAAGCTAAAAGAAGAAAAAGAGAAAAAGGAAATGATTTAGTGCCATGTCCTTCAAGGAGCTGCTTCTGCAAATCCTGTGTACCACATCAATAAATCCCCTCCAAACCTCTGACAAGGTCCTCCAGTTACTCTCAGAAGATGGAGATGGATTGGAGCCTTCTCACCTGCAAAGTTGCTGCCCCTCGTCTCATGCCCTCAACACTGAGGTGACAAATGCTTGTGTTCTTTAATTACCAAGCATAAACAAAGAGTTTGAGGGATTATCTTGCAAAACAGTCTTTCCTTCCCCCACTTCTCCTCTCTCCTCTCTTCACACACGCACACACAGAGGTGCTCAGCTGCACTCCCAGAACCAGTGACCCACATGGACACATCGGTGCCAGTGCTCCCCCCGGAGCAGGAGGATCTGCAGCGCCGACTGTGATGTGAAGTGAGTCAGAGAATGTTCGTTAGATCATGTTAATGACAGCAAAATCCAGCCCAGAGATGTAGAAACTGCCTCCCACAACCGCTGCTGGTTATCATCAGGCTTTCCTTAAGCACATAAAAAACTTCATCACGATATATTTTGTCTAAATTTTCCCTTGTGCCTTTGCTGTTCTCTTCCCCCATTCCAGGTGTAATTTCAGCTCCTGATCTGTGGCAGTTCAACACCTTTTCTGGCCTCAAATTACATTGTGGCTTATCAGGCCAAAGATACCATTTGATAAATTGTCTTGGATAAACTGGTTGCATTTTAGAGAATTCTGCTGCTTAGAAACACAGATCAGGATATTTGATTTTATTCCATGCTCAGGATAAAGAGGCCTTTTAATGGTTTTCATTCACTGTAGCACAAATAAAAGTATTTGTGAATAAGCCCTCAATTGCTGGGGTCAGCTGCAAGGGTCCTGGAGTGAGGCAGGACATCAGAGGAAAGGAATGGTTGGCTCTGCAGAAAACAAATACATCCCTCCCTCAAATAAAGGCAAAGGAACACTGTTCTCAGCAGCTTCTCTTAGGCCAGCTCTGATTGTTCTGTCTGGGGACTTGAAAGCTGGAATAGATTTCCCTAGCAATTTTATCACATGAAATATCAAAGTATTACATGTGCATTTATTTTTAAGCCTGTGGTGTGTGTAGTAAAAACTGGGCTTGATCATTATGATGTGGAAATGAAAGGCAGCCAAGACTCAGATCTTGATTCACACCATGCATTCCCCCACTGTGTATTTCTTTCTCTCCTTTCTGCTAATGTGACATTCCTTTCCAGTGGGAATTTGCTCGTATTTGCAAGGGAAGAATTCAGATTCGTATCTAACAATGCATCCCTTCTCCCTTTCCCATGCTGCTTAATTCCTTTGTCATTGCTGTGAGCTATTCCATTGCTCTGTCAGTTTAAAGAAGATATAAATACAATTTCAGTGTAACTTACCCTGCCGGGATGGGGTGATGAATCCACACCATAAAAATACCCCTAATATCTGTTATTAACTGGGAGACGTCAGTGAATTCTCAGGACTGGTCTGCATGGAGGCCACGAGCCAAACCAGACCACCCAAAAGGCAGGGACAGGGGAGCGAGCCCAGCCTGCTGTCCTGCCCAAGGCTGCTGGGCACGCTCCCCTCCCAGCAGAGCGAGGGCACACATCCCCAGCCTCGGGGCTGCATCGTGTCACTGATGTCAGCAGGCACTGCACCTGGGAAACACAGGAGCTGGCTTCTGGGAAGCACCAACACTGCTCTTCTTCCCTGAGAAAATGGCTGCACTTTCCCAGCAGCACTGAGAGCTACATTAAAGCACAGAGCTTTTTATTAAAGGCTTTTTTCTTCTTCCTTCACTGACCCACTTCAGTTCATTAGACCCCATGCAATACCCTACAGTGACAGAAAAATGGATATGACTGTGAGTTTCCCTGCAGAGCCAGCTGAGCTTTGAGAGCCCTTGAAGCTCACTTAGATCAGAAAACACTTAAACACTGTAGGTTTTCTTTTGTTTACATATTGGAGAAGCCTTTAAGATGACAGTGTTGATTTAACAGCCCTCAGCAAGCCAAATGGGACAGCTTTCCTACCTGAGCAGATGGCCACCAAAAACAGATTACTCACAGCTACAGTTTCCAGATTTTAAGAAGATACTTCATCTTTGATATTTAAAAGTTGGTCAACCTGTGTCTATTTTTAGGCACCTAAATCACTGATCCACTTTTCAGTGCCGATGAGCTTCCTATTGATTAAAAAATAATAGATGGGCCCAGCATCCCTCAAGGTCACCTTGTCACAGCAGGTAATTAGTTGCCCAGCTATAGATAAAGGTTTCTAACTTAAGGCATCCAAGGTAAAAATATATTGGCTTATCTTCTTTAGAGTGCTTTGTATTGATGGAGAAACTGCCAGCTTTTCAGGACTTGTGTTTTGGCTGCTTTGTGCTGCGTGGTGTGGTCATTATAATCAAGGAACTGATCCACAGTCACTGTGGTCACTGGAAGAAAGCCACAGCAAAAATCCTGAATTCATTCCTGGGATATTGAAGGATCTGTACCAGCACAATCTGTCCAATGCTGGGCCTGCACAGCCCCAGTTCCCCAAGCACATCTGCTCACCTGGGCTGCAGTTTGGCTGCTGGAGGTGCTAAAGGGCAGCCAGGGAAAGCAGCTCACTAAGAACATGACTCTTTTTTATTGTGTGACCATGCTGACACATAGCCCATCATTCCTGAGGGAAACAAAACCTTAATCTGTCTTAATTTTGTTTTTCAGTTGCATCAGGAAGGTTTGCATGAGTTATTTGGGCCTTTTTATAAACTTGCTCGACAGGAAACAATGCACTTCAATAATGGAGTCCTCACAATGTTCAAGAATAGGCTTAGTCCTGGGCTGTCTCCTTGGAAAAAACCTTCTTTCAAAAGGGCTTGATTTTCAGAAAACACTCAGCACTTGCCTTCAGAATTCCAGCTCAGTCAGAATCTCAGCTGATACACTCCAAAACCATGAGTCACTCCTTGCAAAATTTAGCCACAAACATTCCCACATTTGCATTAATTTTTCTAAGGGAAAGTGACTTAAATGTTATATCCTTCATTCAAGCTGCAGATGAAAGGAAAAGATGTCTGTGACTCTATAGGTCACTCCTACGCCATTTCCTCCCATTTATTTCCCAGTGGGAAATCTATTCCTGTCTTGTTTTTTGGTGATGGAGATGCAAAGTCTCTCCAGTCTTTCCAGCAGTCTGCAGGCTGAGAGAGATCTTGGCTGGAGAACAAATGAGTGTCTTACAAGAGGGCAGAAAGTGAAATCAGCTGAGAGAGCAGGGGCTGTGCTCAGAGTGGCCAGGCAGGGTCGGGACCTGACGCTCCCAGGTTCAGCAGGAGCTGGCCCTCGCACGTGCCCCAGGTGGGCAGTGATGCTCCCAGCGAAGCCTGCCACAGGAAGCAGGCAGGACGCTTCTCTGGGAGAAGAGGAGGTGATGGCAGACAGGCAGAGGCAAAGGGGGCGGGCAGCTGCAGAGGAGGAGAGGCAGGGCCTGGAGGGGCAGTGCACAGAACTGCTGCTCTTCGCTTGCAGGAGCTGCGGCAGGAGGCACCGAGCGCAGGAGCAGCGAGAAAAACCCACTGGTTTGGGACTACTGCAGACCACCTTGGGCATTCCAGAGCCTGCTGTGGAGGAGGTTTTCCACTGCCTTCTAATGGAGTCTAAGTCCTGGGTTTTTTTCCCAGATGGAGTCTGGAGAAGAAATAAGAGATTTTCAACTCCTGTAACTGAGAAAAAGGTGCTTGACTGTCTCTTTTCTCCTGTTTTACAGCGGGTGTCTTCAGTGAGCCTGATGCCACGGTGTGACCTGCAGGCCCAGGACAAGGCCAGCAGGGCAGCAGCCCCAGGGCAGAAAACCCTGCTCACAACCAGGGCCTGACATCCCCACTCACTTCTGCTTCACAAATGTGCCACTCTCAGGACCCTGAAATTGTCCCGCAGAGGAACGGCAGCTTAAACCAAATATTTCACTAAAATCAGTTCAGAACACAGATGCTGGGAAAAGGAATTTCAAACCAGAACAGGTTTTCACTCTTTTGGATTACTTCCTAACTTGCCAACTGCAGTGACATATAATGGCACTAATCTAGTGACATATTGCCATGCCATAAACACCAGGAGGTGTCACGATGGGCACCACTGAACTGCCCTGGCAGAATGTGCCATAACCTGATGTTCATAAATATCTTTGCATACTCAGGACAGATCATCCATAAATCTGACAGGCTGACAGTGGACTGGGCAGCCTTTCCAGAGTCACAAGCTCTTTTATCTGCAGTCAAAGCCACGATTCTTCCAGTGCTGCTGCAGGACTGATGGTGCTCTGTCCTACAGGGCAGGATTGGGTTAGGAATGCTCCAGTTTTTGTTTTCGCAGTCTGTGTCTGAAGACAGTATGCCAGATGTGGTTTGCAAGCCCTGAAGAAGGGTATAAATGGGTTAATTACATAAGATTCTTATGTTTACAGGATGCAACAAATGGAACAGATGGGCACCGTGTCCTTCTAGTTTGGACATTTTCCTGTCACTAAGTTATAAAACAAGCTAAATTATTTTTATGTTCCAGAAAATTAGGTAGCAATAATCGTGAAAATGGGCCATAAAACTTTGAGATCTCTCCCTATCTATGTGAGAGGAAAAACAGTTTCTGCAAGAGGAGTAGCTGTGGACAGATTTTATTGCATGGTCCCCAGTCCCAGTCTTCAAATCAAGTGACTGAGCGAGCGTGTTCTAGTGCTGACCCCTGGGTTTACTCTGGGCCAGAGTGACTGTTTGACTTGAGCTGGTGGAGTTCTCCAATCTTGTGTTCCACAGAGGCTGTGACCTGAGACAATTGGGAGACCCCCTTTGGAGAGATGGGAATTTGCTGGCTTAGATTAAGATCAGCACATGAACTGGATGATGAAAAATCCGTATGAAAAATAAAAGGAGAGATGAGCCTGGCAGCGTGTCATGACTCCAGGAGGGGAAAGAAATCTGGCCATCTTCTGCCTCTGTTTTACAGCTCTTCAAAATATTACATTGTGACACACAGAGCTCAGTGCTCTCCAGCGTGAAAAACAAGGGCGTGCTCGTACAGCAGACCGGGAGCACTGTGCAAAGACTGCCCGTGCAGTGAAAATAACACAGGTTCATTAGCTAAAGAGAGGGTATTAAAAATGTAAATAGCATCAACTTCAGTGTAGTTAGAACTTTTACTGCAGATGAAGTCCATATTTGAAGGGAAGAAATGAGAAGGCAATTCCACAGAACCTGTAGGGAAAAGCAATTAACATGGACACGGACTACACCTGAAGTCTAAATTCTAAACTTGTTATGAATTATCATCTGTGATTTACACTGGTAAAATCCTGCCCCATCCCAGAAGGCAAACCCAGTAAATTCAGAGTGCACATTACCTGCTTAGGAGTATGAAGCAGCTCCTGGGCAATGGCCGTGGCCACGATGGCCCTGCTGGTGGCTGCACTGGGCTGCAGGAAGAGCGACAGCCCAGACACCAGCTGCACTCCCAGGTCTGTGATGGTCACTTTGTCATCCAGCACAGTCACTGTCTTCTCTGCCAGGATGGAGTCAGACAGAGGAGACAAAACCTTTGGAGAGACATAAAAGAATCAACTTAGGAAAAGGCTGATCAATTAATATAACCTTTCTTAAGGTCATGGTCCCTTCTTGTCTCCAAAGCTTTATGCATAGAAATGAAGGGCACACAGAATAGGAAGTCTGATTTCATCAGCAGGGTCAGAAAACCTGAGTGGAGGGGTTATGGCTGAGAACCATCCAAGACTGAGAGCTGTCCTATCCCAGTTGTGTTAGTCGCATCGTTTCACCAGGAGAGCGGATTTAACATTTTCTTCTCCTGTTACTCTGTGTTCCCATGTGGATGAACTCACTAAACCTCCCAACTGCTTCAAAGGGAGGGTAGCAGCCTAGGATTCGTCCTTCACTTCTCGGCTTGGAAATTCTTGTTCCTCTGTTTTTTTCTGTTTCTGATGGAACATCAAGACAGTAGAATATCCTTCCCTTTGCTGAAACTCAGGGCCATGCTGCTCTCTTTAGGGAACTATGGATAGCCAGTTCATGCACATGCTGTCTTCTCCACCTCACTCATATCCACGGCCTGGCTTAGCTCTATTCACCCTCTACGCAGTGGCTTTAGTGAGGGTTCACATGTATAACCCCACGCCGAGGTTCTCTGTGGGCACGGCAGCGTGTGGCAGCCACAGAACCACCCCAGAATCCCTGCCCAGAGCAGTACCTGCATCGTGGTCATTCCCACTTCCCGCCCGATCAGGATCCTGCCTTCCTGCAGCTTGGCGATGTGAGGATCCTCCAGTTTCATGAAGTCCATCACCAGGTCGGTGATGTCGAACTGCCAGTCCGAGCCCAGCAGGTAGCTCAGCTGCCCCCAGGGGCCGGAGTCCTCGGCCACGAACTGCGTGAGCACCCTCACCATGGCGTGCTGGTACTGCAGGGTGCAGCCCCGGCCCCGGCGCTCGTCCTCCTCCTCGTCGTCGCTGTCCCTGGTGGGCCTGTTGGCAGGAGACAACGAAGCACAAGGGAATGTCCTCAAGAGCATCAGTGAAAATGAACACTGGAGAGCTAATGGAGAGTGCTCCCTTAAACAGGGCCCTCCCTTCTGGTTTTTTTGGACCATCCGTGACCCTTGGCTATGTCACAGGATGAAGGACCAGACAACTGGACTGTGCCACGTTTTCATCTGCGCTGCCATCTCCAAACAACTCTGCCAGTGGACCTTCCCAGAGCTCCACACTGTGTTTTGTTGCCCAAGACAGACACACGCACGGAAGCAAAAGTCCCACAACTTTAAAAAGCTTTATTGCATCTGCAGATGGCCAGTGCAAAGCTGGGGATCCCAGCACTGCTGCTCCCCGGGGGAAGACGCTGCATTTTGGGAGCATTCATTTTATAGACCACCCAAGGAACGTAGCGACTCAAACCCACCTTTTGTTGGAAACAACAGGGACTCGCCAGCCCTTGATCTGGCTCAGTTCAGTGTCGGAAATGTCGATCTGAAGGGGCAGGCGTGGCACCCACACCGTGATCTGCAGGGGAGCACTCAGGTACTGGTACGTGAAGTTCACAAGAGCGTTCACCTTGCCTTTCATCTCCTTGCCATTGACAAAAACGTAGTCACATCTGTCAGAAACCTGAGGGGGGGAAGAGAGAGGGGAAGGAGGAAAGGTGATCACTGTGACAAAACAAGCTCCAAGCGTAACCCTGGCAGCTCAACCCCTAAACAAACAGAAACGGCTCCCTTCTCTTTATGCATGTTAATGATGGCCTTTTACAGTGGGAGCAGCTGAACACAAAATCCCTCCCCGGCTCAGGAGGCACAATTCTGCTGGAGATGCCTGAAGACTGGATGCTATTTGTGAAGCCTGCGGTTGATTCCCCGCCTGCGATGCGGCGAGCTACAAACCGATGGCGGCGCTGGGGAATTCTTGATGGGCACAGCTCCTTCCCAGCCTGGTCAAGGGGAACCCAGCAAACCCAAACTGCTCTCCACAGGGGCAAGCAGCCAGTCAAAGCTGTACCCTGAAGATGACCTCCGTCAGGGGGTGATGCTGCTCTCAAGACTGGCCCTGCAGTAGATTTCACCCACTGAAGAGTAACAGAAGTCGACTCATTTCCTCTGCAATAAACATTATCTGTTTATAAATGTTTACATTTTGATTAAAGCTGTAAAGTATTTCTAAACACTACAGTAGATTTATCATTAATATGTAAATGCTGTCCTGAAATATAAGCAAGCATTATCATAGCCGTGTAAGAGTTATATCAGTAATCACTTCTTTAATCAGTGTTGTAATTTACAGACCATTGAGTTTTCTCATTTATTATATTACTGAGCACTAGTGATAAAATCACTCCTGGATACATAAATCATTAAGAGAGATGCAGATAGTATGAAGTGACTCCATGTGATAAAGTCATTGTCATTTCTATTCCTAAAGGTGTCATAAATGTCTGGGGAAATCCTGTGGCACATTAATCATGCATTAAGTGGTGAGCAATGGGAGCTGTTACATTACTAAATGAGCTGGTATGTCTGCAGAAATTAACAGCAAACCCAGCAGATCCCAACTCCTGCTCTTGCTCCCATCCTGTCAGAATTCTATTTCATCACCCCTAACGAGCATCAGTAATGGTGAGAATGCATCTCCCCACCTGAACATGTATTTATATTATCATCTGCTCCCTTTTATCCACTGCCAATACCATTTGATTCAAATGAAGATGATCAGCTGGCAGTGCTGATGTCCCCAGACTAATCCAACAGATGGATGTCCTCTGTGACCACAGAGGCAGGAGCTGAGCTGCTCCCAGTCTGACACACACATCCCGTTTCTATCCTCTCTCGGGTTTAGGCACTGCTCCTACTCTGGTAAAATATTTGATGATGAGATCGCAAAAAGAAACTTTAGAGAACATAACACAAATATTTCTCTGCCTCATTCCCTCAGAGGGTTATGCTCCGACGGCTCTGTTGACTGAAGCACGACCACATGCTGCAATACCTGACCCATCCCTCTCTTCAGGCTTCTCCCTCAGACCACTGAGGCCGGTTTAGAAGCCTGAAGGGGGCAGAAACATCTTCGTTTTTGCACTATGAATGGCATGGCCTAATTTTACATCTGTTAACTTGAATGGCAATACAGAAACAGGTTTAGTTCAGACCAGACTGTTTCAGAATGACTGTTTGATCTAATCTCAAAGCACCGTGCAGCAGAGGTCACGAGGAACCCAATAATATGTATAATATCCTACATAATACCTGGCAGTTATTCAGAACACACCCCTAGATGGGCTTTTTGTTCTTTCTATGGAGTCTTTGCATCAGCTTCACCACCTTGGGAGAGGAATCATCCTGAAAATGTTTCTCATTAAAAAACTCCAACTGCAGGCAAGCAAAGGCTGCAGGTCAGGAGTCCCAGCCCTGAGCTCCTGACCAGGGAGGTGTTTCTGCCTAGAGCAGTGAGCAGCCCCTGGGATGTCCCAGGGACACGCAGCCCCTGTGTCTGAGCTGCTGATGTCCATCCTTGTCTGAACATTCGACACAGCAGCTTCAGATAAAGCTCTTGGCTCTTCAGCCTTCTCTTCCTTTGAGCAGAAGTGTTTGGGAGGCTTGTCTGCAAAATCTAATTGAACTCTGCTTGGAGGAACAGACATTGCTGTCCTGAAGCTGGTTCCATCCCACTCATTTCTCTGGAGTTCAACCCAAAGACAAAATGAACTTTCTGGTTTAGTTGTGCAAGTTGCTTATTTATGCATCATGCAAACCACTTGCACGTGCTGATAAAAGATTTCTGACAACATCCTCAGCTTCAGACTGGCCGGGTCTGGTCGAGATTATGATTTTATATTGTCTAAAGCTCCACGTTGCCAGTAACTGAACGAATCTAACTGTTGGGGAAAGAAAAAGGATAGCAATAGTAGCAAAAACTGCAATTCCAAAATGGTTCTGGGCTGAGATCCAATCTCCATCTGAATTTGGAAAGCTGCTTTGAGCCTTCGTGGGTACGCCACAAACAAATGGCTCAGCAAGTCCATTCAGCATCCTAAGGAGGTGGCTGAGCAGCCCCCACAAAGCCTTTCGAACTGCTCCGGGTTGATCTTTATTACCGGACGCGCATCAGCAGCGGTGGCAGGTCTTCAGGAGCGGCGTTGTGAAAAGCGTGATTCCCTTCCCCAGGAACAGGCATTGCTCACGTCCCTGCACGTGCTTCTCCTCTGCTCCTGCACTGCTGCTGAGGAGGTAGCACACAGCGAGGAAGGGAGGAGCACAGCTCAGGCTGTACTGTGTTCCTGCAGCCCTGGATGGATTGTAACTGGTTTCAGGGATCCACCCTGGGAGCATCACTGATTACTTCCGACAGAGAAAGGCAACACTTCCCAGCTAGGGCTGCACAGGAGAAAGTATCTCTGCACCTGATCACGAGGTGGGTGTGCTCTCTGTGGGTTACTGCTGCTCATCCTCGTGGAATGCTCGGGTAAAGCCATTCCACATCCACAGCTTCTGCTGGCAACACACCTCAGCTAAGCTCAGCCACAGCAGAAGAAAAATGAGAACAAGTGGGTTTGCTTTCCTTGCCCTTCCCTCACACGGCGTCACTTAAAAAATAAATAACCAAGGCTTCTCAGCCTCAGAGAACAAATCCAGATGTACCAACTCTGCTACAATTTATAACTCCAGCAAGCCCCAGGTAGGGTCTGATTTGCTGAGCAGACGCCCCTCGCACAAAAAGAGTACAGGTTGTGTGGTGCCACAACAGACCCCAGCTCAAATTAACTCAGGTGGAAATAACATCCCAGGCAACTTGGTTCTGGAGCTACTCAACGCAGGCTTGGCAAAACTGCTTTGATCTGTTCCCCTGGGGGGAAAAACAAGCTGGAAACACAAGGCTGGTAGGGACAACCAAAGGCAATGTCGCATGGAATCATGGAGGAAGGACAGAAAGCAGATTAAAGAAAATGAGTCACATTAGAACTCAAAATCTTTTTTTTTAATTAAAAAGGTATATTTGTTTAAGGGGTTTTGATAGATAGAAGCACTCTCCTGTTTTCCTCCAGGCTTTTGCCAGCACTTCTGGCAGGTCAGGGAACCGAGCGTGGACAATCTCTCAGCTGTGGGTCCTGCCCACTCCAGGTCAAGGAAGTTTCCAGCAGAAGCTGGAGACTGAGCAGCGATGTGTCTCTCATCTCCTGTGGTATTTATGCTTTTACTATGAAAACATCTTCCTTCTGAAAGTGCTTTTTATCTCTGGCATCAGAAGAAGTGAGCAGTGATGAAGGGAAAGCCTGCTTAGCCACCACCTTTAAGTGATTGGGTTTTTTCTTTCCTGCTTAGCAGATCAGCAAGAAGTTTTGCATTTTAAAGAGCTCTCTGATGCTATTTCAGCAGTTTCTTTCATTATTAAGCTGCATTCAGCTACTTTTCCCTTTTTTCTATTTTCCTAACTTCTTTCTCCAGATTAAAACTAAAATAAAGGAGCAGACAGCAAAAGGCAGGGCTAAGCACAATTCCCTGGAGGCTTCTTCTTTGTCTTTTTCCTGGCATTATATTTTTGTGCCCCCTTGTAACAAAGGCCATTGCCTTTCCAGATGACTTGGACAGATTCTCTCTGCAACAAATCACATTTTATTGAGCTGACAGAGAAAACTGCTGCCTGGAAATCAAGAGAGTCTCTCCTGAAGGGCTACCTGTGGCACTCTGTGATCTGGGGAGGGAACGTCCCTCTCCACCTGGCAATCAGCACACTGGCTGCAGTGAATTTTGAGGATATTCCTGGTACTGTTACCAGCCAAATGCAGAACCTCTGGGTCTTCCTTCACTGCCTCGTTTCAGAGGAAGGTTTTGATCCCACCACGACCTCTGTACTGCAGAACTGCAGGAAGGGAGCACGAGCTGCTGGGGGTCACCACGAAGGACGTGGCAAGGCACTGCCTTGGACACCACAGCCAGAAAGGGGCTGTTGGCTCCTCTGGGGAATATTGGGATTGCCGGTTCAATTCCACTACAGATTCCTGAGAAATCTTCCTTCAATTACTGGTGGAGTCTTTAAAAAGACAAATTTGACGTCAAATACCAGCTAAGGCTGCCTTTCAAAAGATGGTGAACTCAAAGTGCTGTCTGTTCTGGCTCCTGTCTCTTGTACACAGGAGTGGGAAGAATGACAACTATAAAACCTAAAAATAAATGAGTGGTTGCCTCTGTGAGTCTTCTCTAGTCCCAGCTTGTTTATGCTCCCAGTGGTTTTCACCTCTGGAGATACCAGCCCAGGCTCTGAAGGACAGTTCAGAAGGACAAAAAGAAAGTTTTCAATGCAGCAATCCTGTCAGGTTTGTGGAGACTGAAAAACTGTGAGGCATCAGTCCATTTCTAGGTGGAAGTCTGTGTGGTTTCAGGACAGAGCAGAAATGAGGAGACGTGGTAACAGTGGATGTCCTGCTTGTACTCATCAGGTTCAGAATCTTGCATTTTCGTGTGTAAACCCATTTACCCATTTCTGTTATACTCATGTAAATGTTGCTAAAATATTCAAAGGTTATGTAAATGTTTAAATATTTATGACAGCACTTCTATGAGCAGAGAGCTTTTCCCAGTGTCTCTTAAAGGAATCTCAGTTTCAGTGGAGAAAAAACTACAGGATAATCAGTAAAGAATAGCAGTGTTCAGCACTTTTCATACATGAGACTCCTTGTGTTCAGCTCAGTGTGATCACTCTGACACACCAGGAAGGCAGCTGGAGCTCACAGAGGTCAAGCTTTGGGACCAGTCATTCATTCCACTAAGGAACACAGAGCACCAGGATGACTTATTCACCACAAACCAACACGTAATTTATAGGAAATATTAGACAGTGATAATCATTCCACAAGCTTTTTGGATAATTCTTTAGAATTTTGTAATATTCATGTCCTTGCTGTAGAATTTCTCCCAAGATTCCTTTTTAACAACATCCTCTGTAGAAAGGGAATTATCCTCTACTAAATTCTACAGGTTTTGAAAGAGAGACTCTGTGTAGCTCTCTAGCCTTGATTCCAATTAAACACTGTGGTCTTATACACAAAGGAAATCCTCTGCTACACGAACATTAGGCTTCATAAGAAGGATTTCAATGCCTGGCTGCATAATCCTGAATAATCAGTAACCTAGTGGAAAACTGAAGCTGTCTCAAGGCCCACACTACCCATTTTTGCATATTAAACTGTTTAAGTCTGATAAAAGTTAAAGCTTCAGACCTGAGCTCTTCCAGGCTATTTCCAGCTTTGTGACACTGTTAGGGCAGCCTTTAGGATGGAAACCTCCATCCCAGGAGCTGCTAATTGCTCGAGTGACCTGAGTTGCCAGAGCCAGCCCCGGCTCCCTGGGATGCTGCTGGAGCTCAGTGACTGGGGAGGTGCAGCCAGGAGCTGCCTGCCAGCACAGAGGCAAACACAGCCCTGCAGCCTGGCAAAAACTGTCACCTTCACGCAGGAAAGGCTTGGTTTTTTTCAGGTTACATCCAAGAATAACCCTGAAAGTTCTTTTCACCTGTGACCCACCAAAAGAATGAATCTGTCTCTTGAAACATTTGAGGAGCGACGATTCCCATTCTGGGCACCGGGAGCAGGGCAGCATTAAACTTTATTCACCGATTTCAGCCTCGTGCTGCCTCCCTCACAATTAACTGCCTGCAGCTCTGAGCGGACAGCAGGGCTGTGTGCTGGAGGTGCTCCGTGCTGGTGAGCAGCTGCCACAGCACAAACGTGGGTTCAGTCCCTGTGGCCAGTCCTCAGGCAAGGTTCCCAGCAATCCACATCAGCAGCACAGCGATGGAGCCCCGAGCACTGAAGAGGAGAACTGTAAAGTCAGGGCCATGGCTTGGATGCAATTTGGGCTCTCTCTGCTGAGCAGGGTCTGCATTTTCAGTATCAGCAGCCAGATTAGCAAAACTAAGCTGAAACCCCCCAAAGCTAGAGAGCTTTTCTTAGGGGAAAGGCTGTACATTATCTAATCTCATTACAAAGATTTCAGAGGCAGCTTTGCAGAGCAGCAGCAGTACATTTAACTAACTGAATATCATTCACTGCGACAGAACTGAGAGAGTAAAAGGGGCACAGAATGCCAGCTGAGGCTGGAGGGCATCTATTTGCTCCCAAATGACCAGCTTTTGAAGCTGAACCGGAGCTGTGCTGAGCCACGGGAGCTCTCTGCAGCTCACATTATCACAGAACCCAAAATCTGCCTTGTTTTGTGCACTCTCCAGTCAAGCAATTTCTGGAAATGGGGACGAACAGAGAGCTTGGCTGCTGCTCACTGGGGATGTGCCAGCCCAGCTATGCAGCACGGCCCCACATATCTTGCTTGGCAAGGCAGGATCCCAGGGTGAAATGACTTTGAATTCCATCTACACACTTTAGGCAGTAGTTGTGCATTTGAGAACATCACAGTGCTTGTCATTTCCTCACTCAGTGTGTATCTACAATACACAGATTCACAATGAGTAAATTACAACCAGGGGCAGAAAGGCAAAGTAGAAGCAAACCATCCTCTCTTCTGACTGCATTACTCACACAGGTCTGGAGCAAACTGCAGATCAGATCTTCCCATCAGACCTGCAGCTGGCACAAGACTGGTGGTGTTTCTCCCATTTACTTTCCCAGTCTTGCTCTTGCAGCTTTGGAGGTGATCTTGAAGCACTTTCTGTGGAACCTGAGGTACTGTAACTGCTACTCTGATTTTCCACTGGGGCTGTGCTGGTTCTCCATCCCCAGGGCAGGTAGGGAGCTGGGTGAAGGCACGAGCTAACAGGGAGGGAAGTCTGCAAGATTTGGTTTAGAAGTTTCTTCAGCTGCCCTTGAAATTTTTGCCTGTGATGGCAAGGTATTTACAACTTTTATTGCTGAATGTATCTCAGCCCATGCCAATTCGGAGTTTCAGTTTCCACTGAGGCTGGCTGCAGGGGGAGTGGTGGTGACCATTACTGAGAGAACATCTCCTGGGAAAGCTCCACCCATTGCTGCCCTATTTGCTCTATTGGCACCTGAGAAATGGGTGGTAAAGTTTCATTTTTATAAAGCTCCTCTGAAGTTTTGCAGCTCTGCTGATGAATATTGATCCCACTAAATCACAGGACTGTGGAAAGCACAGAGGAGGGCAAGGAGGTGGACTTTCTATTTGTTATCCTGTTCAGAATATACCATAACAGATTTGCCAGAAGAAAAACCTTCAAAGTCACGGGCCTTCAGAGCAGCAAAACAATGGCATTTCCATGCTGTGACTTTCTTCCCTGTCTTTAAAGCTTTTCAATTTCACACAAATGACTCTGTCCTCACACAGCATCAGAAGGGGAGAGGAGCCATCAGAGAAACAGGCTGCTGGCCTTGGATTCACAGAGAGATGCAGCTGCTGCTCCCGAGTGCTTTCAGGCTATTTTTGGGTGTGGTCAGTGGGAACCGCATTTGCATAAAACATAAAACACAGACCTTCACGGGAAGGGGATTTGTCATGGCCCTTGGGGTACCTGCACCACGCAGGGACGTGACCGAGACCCCACGCCTGCTCTGAGCTGCTCCGTGTCCCTGCAGAGCCCCTCGCTCAGGGCCACCAGCAGTGTGGCTGTGCTGTCCCAGGCTGTGCCACACAGATTGAGCCACCAGCAGTGTGGCTGTGCTGTCCCAGGGCTGTGTCACACAGACTGGGCCACCAGCAGTGTGGCTGTGCTGTCCCAGGCTGTGTCACACAGATTGAGCCACCAGCAGTGTGGCTGTGCTGTCCCAGGCTGTGTCACACAGATTGAGCCACCAGCAGTGTGGCTGTGCTGTCCCAGG